>MU001680.1:14317-77833 GCA_010093515.1 Lineolata rhizophorae | reverse complement strand
CAAAAAAAAAAAAAACAAGACTCCCCGGTATGCAACACCATCGTCCCCCCCTTCCGCTCTACGCGCCCACCGGCCCCGGCTCCTTCCGCCTCGTCACCACCGCCGCCGCCGCCGCCACCGGGCTCCCGCCCCAGGCGCCGCTCGGCACGGCGGGCGTGCCGAAGTCGACGGGCGACGGCGGCGGCGCGGGCGTCTCGTGCACGTCGCCGCGGGCGCCGGCGTGCTGGTGCTGCTGGTGCTGGTACTGGTGCTGATGGTGCTGTTGCTGGTGGGGCTGCGAGGCCTTGAGCGCGGCCGAGACGTCGTGGCCGAGGGTGCTGTGGGTGTAGAGGGAGAGGCGTTGGCGGGGGTGGGTCGAGGTGGAGGAGGTGGGTTTTTGGGCCATGGTTGGTGGGTTGGGACGCCGGACGAGTGGCGGGTGGGTTGGAGTCCGCCTCGAGGTTTGCCCGATGGGGGGCGGCTGGTTGGAGGTGGTGGTGGAGAGGGTTGGTAAGTGGGTTCGAGCTTTATATGGCTTTGGAGAGGGTTTTGTTAGTTTGGCGGACAGAGAAGTCACGAACATTGGTGAGGGATAGGGACTTACCTTTCGATGAGGAGTGTGTAAGGTAAATAGAAGGTGGTGAGGTCTGGCTTGCTAGGAGCAGCGTAGAAGGCGAGTGAAATGGGAGTGAGGGTCCCGGGGCAAGATTTAAGTAGAATCGAGGGCTGAGGAGGACACGTAAGAGAGATGTCCTTCTCGATCTTCGGGGCACTTGTCAAAAGATCAAAAATTTCCCGCGGACGGAGTGAGGGTTCGAGCCAAGATAATTATTATGTGGAACGAAGGGAGAACTAGAAAATGGAAAACTCCCTCCGGGGCAAGG
Source organism: Lineolata rhizophorae (assembly GCA_010093515.1). NCBI lineage: Eukaryota > Fungi > Ascomycota > Dothideomycetes > Lineolatales > Lineolataceae > Lineolata > Lineolata rhizophorae. The sequence goes on along the minus strand of MU001680.1, from coordinate 76,970 downwards.
CTGCCCGACCTGGGCTATATAAATATGCAGGCGACGGCGGAGTCGGGACGGGGCGGGTTCCCGCATGCAGTGCGCCGTCTCACCGCCGGCCAGGAGGGGGGGGGATGGGGATGGGAGGGTTGGTTTACCCTCCGTGCCCTCTTCTTTTCCCCCATACTTTTTTTTTTTCTTAATTCCCAAACCCCCCCTCGTCCGCCCGGACGCGCAAAAAAGTAAAAAGGAAAGTCATCCCTGGGGCAGCCCCCGATTCCGCCGAAGGGAGCTTGAATCCTGGTGCGGCAGCGCCGGGGCCGCCTATAGGCCGCCGGGGCTTAATGCTGCCCGCAAACGCGCGCCCCCCGTTGACTTATGGGCGGGCGAAGCCCCCCCTCTGGGGGGAGGCGAGCCCCCACGCCCAGGAAGGCAGGCGGGCAGGCATGCCAGCAGCCGGCCGCGGGCGCACGCCGCGCAAGGCGGGCGGACGGCGCCGGGCCAGAGCACCGGCCACGGCGGCCCAGGCAGCCGAATAGAAAGTCCAGAGAAGGCCCTTTCCAAGTTCCAGCCGGCTTACTACGTAGCAGGAGGGGGGAGTTGCTGTTCTGAGGCGCGAATCGGCCGCGAAGGGCCAGCCTCTCCGACAACCTTGTTCGAGTTGGGGGGAATAACGTACCCACCAGCAGCCAGCCTATGTAGCAGCTACATAACCACTTACCGCCGCAGCAAGCCGCGGCGGACGCTATGTCCCTACCACGGGCATGGACGGCGGGAAAAGTTTGTTGGTATGTAGCTAGTGGCAGTCAGCAATGGCCCGCCAATTGCGCACGCCCGATCCTTTCCCCGGACGAGCGAAGGAGACTCAGGAGCAAAGAAACCCCCCCTGCACACACAAAGAGAGGCCTCGTCGCAAATAACGAACGAGTACGTGCTCCGCGGCTGCGCTTTCGAATGCTGCACCGCCGGTGTTCCCCCAAGGTGACTCACAAACACGGACGCAAGCCACGTACCCGCACACGCAGACGCGGCGGCCAAGCAAGGAGGTACATGCCTACCACGTACATACGGAGTATGTACATATACACTCCGTACGGCGCACGGTACCTAGCAGTCAGTGGTGGGGCCGGACAGCTTCTCCTAGGGCTGGAACAAACGCAGACCTGGTCGCCCGGGGGGCAGGAGCAACAGCAGCAGCGCATGGAGCCCAAGTGAAGGCCAGCCCACCTCGTTCTCTCCGCGGCGGCGGTGAGACGGCGCAATAGGAAGCTGGGCCGAGATGCCCGCCGCCGGCGCCGGCGTGGACGACGACGCCTTGCATCGCCCGAGGCCTCTCTCTTTCTCTCTGCCTCTCTCTCACTCCCTCTCCCTCTCTCACCTTCCCCCTTTCTCTTTCCCTGTTGTGCGAGTCGCGTTCGCATGGACGGCCGGCGAGCCATCACATATGCACACGCACGCAGAGCGGAGACACACATGTACCCAACCCGCAGTTACACAAACCGGGGGGGTGGAATGCCGCCCGCCGCACTTTGTTGCCAACAGGCAGATCCCTGGCGTTGCGGGCGCGCGCGCATGCGTACCCGATTCCCCGGGGCTGCGCGGGCTTGCGCGGGGCGACGGGGGGCTACATAGGTGCACATGTAGGCATGTGGGGAGGGGGCGCGTCGGGGGTTTTGGAGGGGAAGGGGCGTGGGCGGCGCGCCCGCCGGGCGACCCGGGACGCTGGGAATCCGGGGCAACGTGGCCCAGCCACGGCGAAAGGCGGCCTCTCTCCCCGTCCAACTCCCACTTTCTCTCTCCGCACTCCCGGCTGCGAAGAGAGAGAGCTCTGACGCGACCAGTCAACCCCGCCGAGGCGCCCGGTCATGCCTCAACGCCCTTCCCGCCTCGCCTTGGATTTTATGTAATGTTACGCGCCGTGCGGGGGCCGAGGCCGCTGCTGAAATGCCAGCGCTGGTGAACGAGCGGAGCGGAGCGCGCTCGCTGCCACGTGTATAGTTGTGTGTGTGTATCTATGTGCGTAGTATGTATGTACGGTACACGCAGTACGCGCAAGCGTGGGCGGTCGAGTCGCCATGGCCACATCGCTGCGTCTAGGTGCGACATGCTGCTGCTGCTGCTGCTTCTTGGATAGCGTCTGCGCACGCACGTTGCCCTCTCCTCCCATTTTCCTTTCCTTTTCTTTGTCTTCCTGCGGCTCGGGTCTTCGCGTTTGGTGCATGTTCCACTTCACACTGCCGTGCGAGGGAAATGCGTGGAGAATGTGTGTTTGTGTGCCTGCGTGGTCCGTTACATCCCTTCAACCGCAGTCCGTTGCCAGCGCGTCACTCCAGCGGGCAGGCACTCAGGTACAAAACGGAGTACGCGCGGGTTTTCTGTTCTACGACTGCTGGGCTGGAGCCGCCGTGTGCACCACGCCAGTCGCCAAATTTGCCCAACTCCGGCGCCGCCTCATTTCTTCCCGCCGGGGGGAGCCGATTGCGAGCGGACCGCGCCGACCTCGCCACATGAGCAGGGAGGACCTTCGATGCGTCTTCCACGAAGCTTCTCCTTCTCGGAGGGCCGCCGGGAGCAGGCCCCCAGCCCCTGCAAGCCGAAACGGCCGCCGCCGGCAAACTGTGCAAGGCTGCTAGCGCCCGGCACCCCTGGCCGGGCGCGCCGGCGCGGCAAACCTTCTCGAAGCCTAAAGTCCAAAGACGCCGGCTTTTTCGCGTCCGCGCGCAAATTAACGGAGCGGTAACGATCAGACGCGCCGTTCCAAGGGAAAGCCTTGGGCGGAAAGCGGGTTGCTGTACGGCAATTGGGAACGGCATAGGGGGGATGCGCTTTGGTGTTCTCCTTGGGTATTTTGTCTTTGCCCGCGAAAGTGCGACAATCAGTCCATACTACTCCGTACCTAGGTACATAGACCGTCGTGTCCGCTTGGCCCAGGATCGGCGCTCCGTGCCCATGGACGACGTGTCTCAACTTCTCGCCCGCGGATCGTGGGACGGCGCCGAACGCACGCCCTGTCTCTCGTCGGCTAGAGCCCCGGAAGCCTTCGGTTGAAACGGCGCCGGCAGCGTCTTTGTCCTCTCGGCTCTGCACGTACGTGGTGCCTGCGGCTCGTCCAGTCGGTCCGGCCGGCCGCATCAAGGCGACGGCCAAGGCCCGACCTGAGGACCACCGGCCGGAGAGACCGGAGCACTCCGCGCGGAGCACAGCGCACCCACATCACGCCCCCGACAGGCCCCCGGCGAGGTCCCGGCCGGATCGCCAGGCACGCACACGTGCGGCGCCGGGATCGCGCCGACCGGCCGACGCGCCAAGGGCGCCCGAGGGGATGCCCCATCATCATCACCATCATCACCGGCGCGTCCCGGGGAAGATACGGGGTGCTGCCCGAGTCGTCTGTCGCCTTGAATGTCGCGCTCCCGCCAGGGCGGACGGGAGCGAAATCCTCGCCTTGCCTCGTGCAAAACGGACGGACTTCCTCCAGCCCTTGGGCCGGGGGGGGGCAAGCCTATCGCGTCGCGCGCATCGTCGGCCCGCATGGATCTGGCTGGCCAAGGCAAATCGTCCATCTATTGGTTGGCCCGCCAATGAGAAGTTGAATATCGGAAGCATCGATGCCGGGAAAAAAGTATAATTACCGCGCTTTAGAGACGCCTTTCCATCCGGCCCTTCCTTCGGCCGTGGTGTCCGCGAGCCGGCCGTCCCCATGAAGTCGCCGGCTCTGGAACTCCCGCCCGAAAGTTTAATAATGCCGCCTTGTATTGGAGGCCCCCCGGCATATGGGGTCGTTCTACACACTAACCAAAAACAAGAACAAGAACAAGAACAAGAACGTTCTGCCCCCCCCCCCCCCCCTACGCCGGGACGGATGAAACGACGCATAGCTCCGCCCTGATATGGCCCCGCGTACGTAGTATGTAGGCATGGAGGACGTGCACCGACAGGCAGGGACCGGGACCGGGACCGGGAGAAAATCAATCGCGCTGCTGCCTGTTAGGGATTTAAGTTTTTCTTAGCTGGTTCCACGCGGTACGTACGTACGCAGGCCCGTGGCAACGGCGGACGAGATCGTCCGACGTCGGCGATGGAGTTCTCAAGATTAGCCGCGGCTTGTTAAGCTCGCTCGAGAGGGACCGCCCCCCGGGTCGGATGGAGGACTGCCTGGAAGGGATGTGGAACTGCGATGCTGTGGACTCGCCCAATCTCACTCGATTGACTGCTAATCGTTTCAATGCTTGCACTCTTGAGTTTGGACCTTTCCCGATGCTACAAGCCCTTCCCGGTTAGATCTGCACTGTAGTATGGATAAGAAAGTCGCCGGTCAATGCCCGTAACATTCGTCAGTACATACTTGATACATGTGATACGGGCAGAGAGCCCCAACAGCGCGCCGTAACGAGTGGACTGGAACGCAGGCCAAAGGCACATACGCAGTGCAACCTATACAGGCCGATCACTTAAAAAAGTTACTGGGAACGTGGGAACTCAAAAGAAGGCCGTAAGGACTTCTGGATATTCAAAAGTACGTCAAGGTCAGCCATAGTTACAAGGCATACGGAAATAATTCGAACCTTGCGATGGTATGATAGGGCGTGGAAAGAGCTAGAGGGAGAAAGGAGGAAGATGCTAGGGAATGCATGGTACGATAAGCATGGCGCAGTAATGGAGCTAATACGCAATATAGGAGAGAGTGAGATCGCCTAGTCTAAATGTCCATATAGACTCCATACGTCCGTATCGACGCATACGCCCAATAAAATGCTTAGGAGAAAGGTCTTGTATTACGTGGGCTATTATTTAGGGCACTTTGTAGTGACTTGAGCGTAGGAGGAGAATTGGCATAGTAAGAATATACATATTTTCCCGGGCCACCTTGCGTAGGTCATGCGAGACTGAGCACACAACCCTGGACTCTGGTATGCGGCGGTAATAACGCAAGTATGTGGGGAAATGGGGAAATTAGTCCCGATCCAACCCGTGACCCCGGGATGCGGGCCATCTCTGGAAGAAATTTATCTCGTGCGGAGGTTGGTCATGATCTGCCTGACATATCCCTCAGATAGCCCCCCACATATTGTCATTGTGGTGTGACTGTCCCAACAGGGTCCGATAGTTAAGTACAAGTACACGCGAAAGGTATTAAGACATCAGATATAAGTACATGCAAGCCGTTCTTTGGAAGTGCTGTGAAACCAAAAACCACAGTCGCTGTGATGGCTGTTTATACAAACTTGCACGTAAGTGCGAACTCAACGCGCTCGAACCGCTGCTCCAACATTGACACATCCTCATTAGCTTCCTTGCCTGATTCCTCTCAACCTCAAGGCCTCTTGCTTCCACTCATCCCGGGTCATCTCCCGGTATTGTCTGTCTACTTGTCCATCGCACCCCGCCACCGCAGGACCAATTATGAAAGTGTCCTGCTCATCAGCAACAGGTTTCCCTGACTTAATGGCTTTATCAATTGCCGTTTGCCGCTTGGCCTCGCGCGCCTCCGCCATCGCGAGTAGCTCCGTTATGGTAAACCAGTTTTCGAAGCGAAGAGCGTCCAAGGTAAAGCCAGTGGAGGACATGGGCTTTTCTGGCTTGATAAAGCAGCGCTGAGGTTCGGAGCTAGACTTGATGCCTATTTCTGCATCACCCTCGGAAAGCTTATCGGCGGTTTCGGTGCTGGTAGCGACGTCTGCAGCGGCTTCTGGGTCTTCCGTGTCCATAGGATCACCGATGGCCTCAGCCTGTCCTGCTGCATGCGTCGCGGGATCTGTGGAAAGCTCCTCATACACATCCCTCAACGTCTCTCTTGCGCTAGCCACAGCCGTCGGTGTGCCCCCCTGTCGTAGGTGCATCCAGACTGGCTCCTCCGCAAAATCGTGCATCCCATTCGGCCTTCCAAGTACCGTCTTCATACCCTTGACCTCCTCACGCAGGCTTTCCAACCCCGTTGTTGCTACTTGCTCTAGCACCTTCGCTTCTTCAGCATCTTTCGCGGTTTCGAAAACGATTGGCAATAGTTTTGCCTTCTTCGCCTGCTCGATTTTCCGCTCACCCTCCTTCGTCAGCGTATGAGGTAGCGCTGCGACCTGTTCGTCGACGTAGTCAATCATTCCCACGCGCTTACACGCGCGAACTAGCGCTTCCCAGTCCCGAGACTCAATGCGCCAGTCCGTCTCGGGATCCTCGGCCGCCTCGACTAGTAGTTCCCAAGACGTGCGCACTAGACGCTGCTCTCCGAGATGACCAGCCGCCAGGAGCGTATTACGGTACAAAACGTCTGAAGGGGTTATGTTGAGCCCGTCGAACGACTCAATGGACCAGCGCACAACGGGCGCGCAGCCGGCGCGACCGCCAATGGTAGCGACGCTGTTGAGCGGCCCCTCGTTGTCAATTTTAGCCCCAGCATGGGCTAAGTCAATAAGGAATTGTCTTGCCGACTCGGCGACACGTCGGTTGAAGGCGAAGGAACGTTTCTCGACCTCCTGGATCTCGCCCTCACCGGGAGGCTCTGATCCGGCCGCATCGGCAGCTGTCGGAGAATGGTAGAGCAGGAGCACCATGGGTTTGAGCAGCGCACTAAGTAACGGTCCATCAAGTCGTCCTCCGGCACCGACGTATGCTTTTACGGCCCGAAATACACCCTGCGCCAGCTCCACCTTTGTAGCAAAGTCAATCTTTCGAGACATTGATATTCCGAGAATCTTATTCGTCAGCGATGCGAGAAATCTCGACGCTGTCGGCGTAGGTGGGGCGATGCCGGCTCGACAGGCAAGCATAAACACAGCATAAGCTTCCGCGAGGGGGCGCTCGTGAATGAAAGTCTCAAACAGGTAACGAGGCACTTTGTCCGGGGAGAGGCGCAACGCAACATCGAGGCCCACGTATGCGTTGCGCCAATCGCCCATGAGCACCCGCGCAACCGTGATCCCTTGTAGAAGGAGCATGTGCAAGTCTGCGCCGTGGAAGTGTTGAGACCGATCCGGAAGGATGGCCTCGGGAGATAGGTGGTAGGATAGGAACTGGCCGGGAAACTTGGAGAGCGCCGTCTCGTAGAGCTCCTCCAGATCCTCGAGCGTTTTGTGGCCGTGGTAGGCTAGCATTTCGATGGCGGCGCCGTAGACGCTTGCGTTGACGTAGTCGTCTGACTGATGTTGCAGCCAGTCCCAGAATGCCAGTGCCCGGTCATAGCGCTTTGCTTCCTTAAGCAGGCTCAGAAGGTGTAAGCTAGCCCAAGGGTCGGGCGGAGCGGTGCGTTCGCGCATGTCCTTGATGATAGTTTCGCCAAAATCGATCTCCGGGTCAATGTTGCGGCCCCGCCGAAGTCCTATGCGACAGTGCTGGTGTAGGGCCTGGCAGAGGGCCTTCATATCTCCACTTGTAAGGAGGGTCTTATCAACCATTTCGGGATACAACTTTATGGCGGTGGTTGTCTCACCGCTCCTACGTGTTTTCAGGGCATCGCGAAAGCGGGTGGCGCAATCCTAGATAGTCGAAACCAGTCAGTATGCGGACTTGTATGAGACTTCTAGAATGAAAGGTCCGGTAGATTTTGCGTACGATGTCATTAGAACTTTCAGGAGCGCGCGGTTGCTGCTTCTTCTCAAGCTTCCGGCGGTGCTTCAGCTGACGTAGGAATTTGGACTGAGTCCTGGGGCTCTGTGCAGGCTTTTTCTTCTGCTGCGTTGCGACAGACGCATTTCGGGCATGAATTATCGGTGGAGAGAAACGAACAGCACTGTAGGTGGAGCGAGCGCGCAGAGGGACTAGGAACGGTGCCGACGGGCATATAATAGAGGCAACTGCGCGCCTACCGACGGTCATTATCCGGAAAGCTCTGAAAGAGGAGAGTAAGACAATTGGATGGCGAGCTCGAGATGAAGGCAAGAAAAACCCAAACGGTAGGGGACCAGCTTCGTACTTGCGGCTCAACAATAAGCTTTCGGCGTCTCGGCGCGAGAAAAACCCGATTGCATTCGCGACACCTCGAGAAGCCACCGTCATCCTTAAAATCCACGCCGCGAGACAGCCGCACTGCCAATTTCCGATACCGCGATCCGGAATTTTACGCCTTCTCCACTCGATACAACTCTTAGTTTCTGCTCTATCAGGGGGACTTGCTCCGGGTCATTGGCGTTTCTGTGGCCTTTAACAGCCCCTACCCCCCCTCTTCACCACCCGTTCGCCCACCATGGCACCTAATATGTCGCTCTTCGCCGTTAATGCCATCCTCATCCTCTCTACCGATGACTCGTCGCGCATACTCGCCAAGTACTACTCTCCACCGCATCCTCCTGCCGGCGCCGGCCACAGTGCCTCCTCGGGCTTCCCTGGCGCCAACCCGTATCCGACAGTCAAGGAGCAGAAGGCATTCGAGAAGGGTCTACTCGAGAAGACGGCTAAGCAGACCAGCGATGTCATTCTGTACGACAACCGTGTCGTCGTCTTCAAGGCCGAAAGCGACGTGATGCTGTACGTCGTCGGGGCCGCCGACGAGAACGAGGTTCTGCTGTACAATGTTATTCTGGCGCTGAGGGATGCGCTGAACATTCTTCTAAAGTGAGTAGCCTCACCGTGCTCTCGGTCACTCCCGTGCTGCGCTACTATTACTCGGCATCTTACGCATATTGCTATTGAGCCATCGCTGACCCGCTCTTTTGCCGTAGGAACTCAACCGACAAGCGCACAATCGTCGAGAACTACGATTTGGTCTCACTAGCCGTCGACGAGATTTGTGACGACGGCATCATTCTCGAAACGGACCCCGTGATCGTCGCCTCACGCGTCTCGCGCCCACCCGCCCAAGACGTTAGCATGAAGGGTATCGACCTGTCCGAACAGGGTCTCCTTAACGCGTGGTCCAACCTCAAGAGCATGGGCCAGGAGCGGTTACGGCAGCTGTGAAGCGAGGAAGTCGAGGAAACAAGCGAAAGGGAAAAGCGTTATTCTCATCGAGGAGTTCCATCTCGACGGCGTTTAGGAGGGAAGAATTCGCGTTTGGTGCTCGCATTCTATCCGGACTAGTCCCCGTGGTCCATCTTACTTACCTCCTAGGTATATGCAGAAAACGAATTTCTTTCGATGGAAAGGTATCACGCTATGGGCGGCGGGGTTTTCATGACCCTTCGTTGAATAGAATGACAATGAGCACTTGAAGCTGTTTATGACGCTGCTCCTCATAACCTGATTTCACATCTATCGTGAATCCATATACTAACTTGGTAAACAGGCTTTCATTTTTCAAGTTCGATCCTATTCAATTAGAGCTATGCAAGCTAAGCAACCAGGCGTAGCAAGTTCGAGTTCCAAAGCTTGCAATTATCATTCTAAGACATTTCATAGGGGTCGTTGTAGCCAAACTTAGGTACGAGGCTACCACTTGCTGCCCCATCACGGAATTTTGGGATCGACTCTGTGAGGAGGTTCTCTATCGCGTCGTAATCTTTCTTCGCTGTTTAGTCTTACTGTTTTCAACCTTAAGACTTTTAGGTAAGTGCTTGCGTTTCTAGTTAGGAACCTCCTGAGAATCTCCTAGGAGATATCTCAGTGTGTTCAGAGTCTCACATCCAAAGTCCGATCCAAGTTCCGCGGTCGGTCAAGCTAGCCATCCTATTCCATGTACCCAAACCCTTTCATTTGTCAACCGAAACGCGGGTATCTTACAGACTCCTGGGCTTTGCAGCTACCCATTTCCAGCCCAGTTCAAAAATGACTCCCCAGACCGAATATAAGAAAAGAAAGCCAGGGTGGTCAAGACCCCTTAAGAATGGAAAAAAGAGGGAAAAAGCAGCACAAAGCAGGAAGACTCATCCATCAACAATTACAAGGGAAAGGGTGCATAGTGAGTGTGCCATCCAAGAAAGAGAGACCGAGCAGAAAGACAAATCGTTCCAAGGCCAGGCAGACCAGCACAGAAATGGTGGCCTATTCCTGTTCTATGGTATTGACTGCAGAGTCTGATTGGCGCTTGACTTTCCACACGACGCAATAGCCTGGCAACAGATGTGCGGCTACTATTTATGCCGCCTTGATGGCCTTGGGCTTCGCAGTGGTGGTCTTCTTGCTGTCTTTCATCTTGGTGGTTCCAGCGGCCTGTTTGCTCACGGTTATCTTTCTGTCTCCGAAACGCACGAAGCTTAACGGTGGTGAAGGACGTGAAGAACCACAGATCGGATAACACAAACGGAACGAGAGTAATAGAGAGAGGAGAAACTCACCTTCTTTCCCGGCTTCTTCTCTACTGCGCCCTCGGCCTTCAACTTGGCGCCGTCGACCTTGTCAGCCACCTTCTTGGCCGTGCTCGTCTTCTTGGGCGCCGCCTTGGACTTGGCGACGCGTCCACCAGTCGTCTTGTCTGCCGTCGCCTTCTTGGTCGTGGTGCTCTTCTTGGAGCCCGGCTTCTTCTTGCGGGCCGGCGCCGCGACCGGTTCTTCCTTGGGGAACTGGCGCGGGCGCGAGTTGCCCGTAGCGGAGCGTGTGGCGGCCATGAGGAGATGTTCTTTCTTCTTCGCGTGTGTCTTTTTGAGAGCGACTAGAACAATGTGGACGCGCGGTCCGACTTGGGGCGCGAAATAGAGGCGGTGTTGTGTGTGCGGTTGAGTGAGCTGGCGAGCTGGCTGGCTACCCGGGCCAAGCAAGTCCGGCGCCGTGGATGCGACGCGCGCAAGAAATAGATCCACGCAGCAGGCACGTCGGCCGCACTTTTCGACACTCAAAAGACACGCGCGGCGAGCTAGCGATGCAGTTAGCCGGTGCAAAGAGTCAATGCGACGACGGTGTAGAGTTGCGGCGACACCGTGGTGTGCATGTCGGCCGCGGGCTGCGAGGTTGCGACGTGTGCGCGTGAGGGGAAGCTTGCGCTGCAACCGGCGCCGCCACCGCCCACGGCCAAAAAGTGCCGCGCTTCTACGACGGGCGACTCGACACGAGAAAATCAACGCGGGACTTACTTTGCGGGGGAGTCTTCAGGACAGATCCGGTGCGAGAGGACTCAACTTGAGGCGCGGACGTAGAGGAGAGAGTGCGCGAGGAGGTTTTGTTGGGGGGGTGGAGGATGGGCGGGAAAGAGGGCGGCGGAGATCGAGAACCAAGTGCGCCCAGCAATAAGGAACAACAACAGGCGAGTTGGCGGGTGACAACAACAGGCCTGGCTGGCTGCCTCCCTACCTCGCTCCCCATGCCACACGGGCGCACCAAACAAATTGAGACACTCTGCTGGGGTTGCCGCATCCGGATCACGGGCGACGCGCATGTGCAGTCGTTTCAGGTCCTGGTCCTGGATGCCACTCTTTGGCGACTGACCGTCCTTTATTTTATTCTCGTGACTTGACCTTCCAGTTGTACAGTGACTATCATGACCAGTGCCTCGTCGGACTTATCATTTTGGCCCTCAAGCCTCACCTCCTAACGCCCTCTGCATAAGTTTTGCCATCGTGCTGCACGGTTACATTCACTCATCGGGCGCAGTCGAAGACTGGCTTCTACGATCATCCTCGTCAGCCGGGCGGCCAATGCGTCCTCGTACTGAAGACCGATACCAAAGTAATCTGCTATTGCTTAAATTTTACGCGCCTAATGCTCTCCATAAAACCCCATTTTCCATCGAAGAGGACCTAATTTTGCCATAATCTTTATGTGGCGAAGACCAACGTTTTACTCGTAAACGCCGGAAGACACTCTTGAGCGTGCGACTGTTCCGTCGCGCCCAGACGTGGAATTACCCGAATAGCTCCTTCACTGTGCTCCCGCCATTTTCATTCGTTTGTTCATGCTGCAATCTGTCAGATGCTACTCCTACTTAGCGCGGAGAACTAAGGTGACTTACAATGCAAAGAATGCGAACTGAGATGCTGAGATGCCATGCTCGTACACAAACCGAGACGCCAGGTAGCTCCCGAAAATTGACCGGAGGTAGTTCTCCGGCACCTATTCGCAAATTAGCGTTGCTCTCGCCAGACAAAATGTTCGCCGCTACAGCTCTTACCCGCTCAAGAATCGTGTCCAGCCCAATCTTCTCCAGTAGGAGGCTCGGCAGCGCGTCGCTCAGCACCGACTTCCGCAGGTTGATGTTGTCCCACAGCTCCGTTTCCTGGAGTTCCTCGTCGAGCTTCGTTATCGCCATGCTGAGCTTGTCGCTCAGGATGCTGCGCGGCTCGTCCGTGGCCTGGTGCTCGCGCCAGATGGCCTCAAATTCGAGCGCGGCGTTTGTCTTGATCGTCTGCTGTACCTGCTTGACGTAGTCGTTGTAGAAGTCGGGCGCCGTCCCGTCCGGGCGGATGCACATGTTCTGGATGAAGCCCTCGTCGTCGAATGATAAGGAGGCTAGCACCTCGAGCGAAGAGGACGTCACGCCGCCCTTGTTGGCCGATGCATCCTTGTATAGAATGCAGCCAGCCTTTTCCAAGCGGAGTTTGGCGTCCTGGGTGATGAACAGATTGGCGCCTTCGACAATGTATGGAATCTTGCACTTGCCACCGTCGATCAGCTTGGCGGCAGTGCTGAGGTCGATGGACTCGGGGCGGCCACCGCACGGCACGAACAAGTCGAACTGGACCGTCCCGCGCAAATGGAACGTGTTCCGGAATATCATGCCATTGTGCACGATCTCACCGCTTGGGAGCCTGACGTTGTTTTCTTCCACGAGAACGCGATAGCCGTCTGGCGATAGCTTCGAGGTGTCAAACTGCGAAATCATGACCCGCTTTTTGGCAAGTCGCACCAACTCTTCCCGATCGATACCATTGGGATCGACTAGCACACCTGCACCATCAACGACAGCGGTATACTGCTCATTGCCCAGAATGATCTCGTTCGAACCCAGGTCTCCGTCAGGGCCACCGGTTTGCAACTTACGAACTTTGCTGGGGTCAAGATTGAGCTTCCGATAGATACCCAACACGTACTCCCTGACGGAGAGCGTCGTCATGCCATAGGCGTCGTGAGGGATGCCACCCAACTTGGGACTCTTGCCGGTGAAGAACGACTTCCACCATGGCGCACCCCTAACACGTGCGTGCTCAGTCGCCCAGTCCACCAGGTCGGCGGTATTCTCATCCGGACCCATGAAGAGAATCTCCTGCTTTCCGTGGAGGTCGACAATTGGATCCTTGATGCCGGGGCTCGAGGGTGGCAGCAGCAGATCCATGATGCTGTCGATATACTTCTCAAACGCAATTCTCGACTTGTCTTGGTGCCTGAAGTCCAGGAGAATGACTCCCTTGGACCCGCCTTCCGGGATGTCCTTGTTCTTCCGCTGCTGCGTGTTCGCAAGATTGTAGTTCTCATCGAACAATGACCGCGCATTGATCGCGTAGGCCTCGCGACTCCTAGACTTCACGATGCGAATTCCGCCTCGCGCGATGTCGCGGAAGCGCAGGTGGAACCCACGGAACTCGGAGCTGATGACCAAGAACATGCCGTACAGAGGTTGGGCATACTCCTCGGGCGGCAAAAAGACAGGATCGAAACGGAAGCTCAGGGCAACCTTCGTCGGAGTGTAGAAGTTCGTCTTCAGCACCGAGTGATTGAATATGCGGAACGCCGTCATCACCATGCCATGATGTTCGTTCACAACCGTCTTGTTGATCATATCGCTCAACTCCTCGTCACTGAGTACCTTGTCAATCTGCAACCGCAGGTAACTCAAAGTCGGGAGGAAATCGTCATGCTCCCCGCGAGTCTGGACGTAGTGAGTGTTCGCAAAAGCCAGATAGAGGGAGTGAATGAGATCAGGGTATTGGTGGATAATCTCAAGAATGTAGTCCGAGGTAAAGGTCTCGGTCCTGAGGCGACGCTTTAGCTTCGAGAGGAGCTCGGCGTGGACGCTGTTGCTTGTGTCGAGAACGGAAAGAAGCGTCGCGTATTCCGAACCAAGGCGGTTGAGGAAATGTCCAACAAACACCCAGACGCAGTGAGCGTATATGGTCTCTTGCAAACTTAGCCTGCCCGAGGCAAAGTGAGCCTGGAACTTGTTTTGGGGGATGCAATAAAGGAGCGAGATCTCCTTGATAATTTGGTGGATCGAAGCTTCAATTGGCGGGAATCGTTGATTTGCCGTGTTGGTCTGGGAAGCAGGCCGAAGATATAATGACATAACCGTGTAGCCATTGGAGAATTGCTCTAAGAATTCGTTAGCAAGCCCGAACCCCATCCTTCCATCGAGAATTTACGTGCCAACGTATTTCCTTGAAGACGTGAGTCCGTAGTAGTGATACTGTCCCATTCGTCAGCATCCAGCGAATTAAGCTCGCCGAGCGACTCACCAAATCACTCAAGGCGCTGAAGATGCCCATCGCGGAGCCCTGCTTGTACGCAAGGACCAAACGCTTTTCCCGCGACCCTTCGATCTCAAAATACTCGATCACGGGGCCCGTCCTCGCAACGGCGCTTTGAAGGACGCTCCCGTAGATCTCCTTGGTGTTCGTCGTAGCCTTCTGAAGGAACCGCTTCTCGCCAATCTTGTCAACTTGCGTCTCTTTTTCGCCCGGATTCGGATTGGCGAAATCGCACTGGTAGACAAAGTAGCAGCGCAGCTGCTGCGATTGCCCGCCCGGAAGGTTACTTGACGACCTAAAAGTTTCGACCCGATAGCTATTGCACCCCATGGACCCATTCAAATACTTCTCGTCGATTCGCTGCTCGTATTTCGGACCCTCCACGGAACTGATGCCCGGCTTGCTGGTGTCAATGTAGACAGCATGGTCTTCGGCCTCCTTGTCGAGTCGAATCTCCAATTGCTTGTCGTCTCGGGCGTATGCTGCTACTTTGGCCGCGTAGAGCGAGTGAATGTGGTTGACGATCCTGGGAGTCTGGTTAGCATCAGAACCGTCGCAATTGACCAGCGTCGTCTCGTACGCCTCGACAGTCTCCGTAGAGAAGTACATATCGTCGATGCCAAGCTCGTTATAGAACCACTTGGTCTCCGACTCCACAAACTCCGGAGGAATGAACCCCTTGTCCTCTACCTGATCCATAACCCTGCGATTGTTGGTGAGCGAAAGAGACCCTCGATTGCCCGATTGGCAGAAGACGCCTACATCTCCATCTGCTGCTCCTTGCCCTCGAATTTCGGCGCGACATAGCCGGAGCCCTTCTCGTGGAGTATGCGCGGGGTGGTCGTGCCGCTGCCGGGGACGCTCAAATGAGTGGGCTGGGGTGACGGCTGCCTGCCGGGAGTGCGAATCACTTGCTCGAGGAGCTTGTTCGCAGGCCCCTCTTTAGGTGCGGAAGCCATTGTGCGTGGTTGCGGAGTGCAGCGTTGTCAGCGGCGTGCCGTGATTTACTGCTGCGCAGGGCGGTACTTGGGCGCGCGCGGCACGAAAGAGTGACGTGGGGCACGGAGGAGTGAAGGTCGGGATCGGGCGGCGCTGTGGCAGTTAGTGGTGGCGAGTCAGGATGAGCCCAATGCGATGAAGCGGATTGGCAGCGGCGGAAACGATTGGATTTCTTTGACGGTAGAGACAGCCCTTTATAAGTACAGGAGAGGAACGGCAGGAATGCAGGACGGGGCAAATGGTTGCGTGAGACGAAAAATAAAGTGTTTGGCGGGCTGCGGCGCCGACGCCAACAGATCAGCGGGGCACGCAGCTCGCCCGGCGGGCTCTTGCAAGGGGAGCAGCTGTCAGGGGAGCTGCCTCAGTGCCTCCCGGCGCGAGAGATAGGGGAACGCGTATGCCGGACAAGCCCGTCAGACAGGCTCCAAGGGACAGCGTGCTGCGGGCGCTGCGGGCGCCTCGATTGGTCGGGGGGCGGACTTCTTATCTGCGGCTGAGGCGGGCGACTGGCAGCGCCTTGGGCGTCGACTCGGAGAGAGAGACGCTAGCTGTGGCTGCTCTGTCCTGGGATGAGGCCGAGTGGCTGCGAGACCGTTGGCGATGGGTCTTATCGCTCCGTTGTTTCACGGCGACACGGCAGACCCCAGATCCTGGCAATTGGGCGGCTCGAACAAGAAAATCGCAGGTTTACATCCGGAACTGACAACTCGCCGCCCTGCGAGCCTAGAGCTCGTCATATATAGCGTAAGGGTTGCATAGGTACATGGGTAGTTAGTTCTCTTGCGCCTTACGAAGTCTCTACAGGGATTCGAGAGCCTGGCGTGCGCCTAAAATTTCCGTGCATCGTGCATGACCTGGCGCCGGGCCACTGGCAGCGGTCATGTACCTTTCGAAGTCCCAGCCCGGATTCTCTCACGGCCTCCGATCGAGCGTGGCTCCGAGCTTCGTCTCTTCATATCCAGGCGCTTTCGTGCTCCCTTCCGCCGCACCTCCACCGCTCACCACTCTGGCGTCAACGCTCCACGTTGGTCCCGAGGAAGCCTTAGCACACCGAAAATGCACCTCTCACAACAGCACCCCTTTTTTGGCTCACTATACTTGTACGGAGGAGTGGAGAGCATATATTTATATTGGTACCGTTTGGGCGGCTCGACACCCCCAGACAACCCCAAGAGTATGTACACGCGATCTACAAGCGCGCGGGGCTGCAAGTTTTCGTCACCGCTACTAAAGAACGTAAAAAGGCGCATGGCCATGCCTGCTCTTGGCATCAGACTTTTCGTCCTTCTCTCGTCCCGCCGAAATCTCTCCGCCGAGAGAGAAAAGTCACGTTGCATCACCAACGCTTCGGCTTCCGACGGCTCGGTGCGGTGGCTGCCGCCTTTGGCGATGCTTTCGCCGCGAGCCCGCCCAATCGGGCCCGCCCGCATCGGGCTAGCCAGGCACCTCCCGTCATGCCGTAGGCACACATGATGGACGGCTCGCCGGCCTTTGCACGCGTGCCGCGCAATCATGTGTTCGCAGTTGCGCTCGCGGAGCCACGAACCATGCAAAAGCCAACCCAGTTTGGCGCCGGATGCCGTAACTTAATCCCCGGGGGCCGTGGTCCTTCATTCGCCAAGGCACTTCGAGGCCCCAGCCCATGCGCCGCGGAGGCGGCTTACGTAGTAGTGGAGGCCAACCCTCTGCGGCGATGGAGTTGGTCGTGACTAAATATATGCACGAATGCGTGGTACAGGTTAGGACTGTGAAAATTTCTTCGGCGTCTTAACCCTCGGTCGTCGAGTGAGAGCACGAGGAGAGGGAAAGGTCTTGTAGACATCTAAAGCATTACGAGAAACTGTACGGGCTCTTGGAACGCTAGGTGGCCTTGCATTGGAAATGCGGACTGCAGATTTCACCCCATATGCGCCGCTGCGTTCTGATTTCATTTCCAAACGGTGCGCGAATTACCGGTGTGGGCTATCCTATGATGAGTGTTCACACGTTTCTGTTAAAAGAGACGTACGCATTTGATGAACTGGTGACACTCGCGCCGAATCTTAAGCAAGATACAGGCGTCACGTGTATTAAACATAAAGCTAAGTAGCAGGAATTAAAGACTCGATAAATGACAGTAGAGAAGTTGGTTCGTTGTATGGTATGTAAAATCAAAATCAAAGACCAAAGCCACATAAATTAAGCCCCAAAAAGGCTCTCAAACGCCAGCAAATGCATAATGCAATCCGTGGAAATACAAAGACGCCAACGCTATGCTCTCAAATGCGGTCCAAATGCAAATCTAAGCCCCGTGTATGGATGATTCCCCTCTAACCCGGAATTTAACGTTCCTTAGTTCTTCATGAGGCCGCAGTCAGCCAGGCAGTTCTCGATGCCGAGGGCAAGGCTCTCCGGGATCGAATCGCGGAAGGCCTCGATGTCCTTGCCGTCAAGCTGCTGGGGGAAGCCGAGCGTGGCGTTGACGACGTTGGGGTCGAGGTTGAAGAAGTTGTTGGCGATCTGGGAGGTGCCCGGGTCCTCGGAGTTGAGGGCGGCGACGAAGGTCGACGGGAAGCACTTGCGGTTGACCTGGTAGTGGATGGAGCCGACCGGGAAGGCCGCTCCTTGGTTCTTGCCCAGCGTGCCGCGGATCTCGTCCGTCAGGCCGTTCTCGAGAATGATGCCGAAGTCGAGCTCGCCGTCAACGACCGTCAGGAACTCGGTCGCGCGGGGGTGGATGTGCGGCGTGTTGATGCCGCAGGGGTTGACGAAGCCCATGACGACGGAGAGGCCGAGGTCGGTCAGGATGGGGAAGGTGCCGACGTTGGCGGCCTTGAGGATGCCGCCGCCGTTGCCGTCGTTGGGGTCGGCGTTGAAGTCGAAGACGGTCCTGGCGCGGAGGTCATCGCCCTCGAGCAGGTTCTCGCCGTCGCTGGTGAGGAGCGCCTTGAAGCGGTCCTGAGCCGTGGGGGCCGTCTGAAGCTCCAGGATCTCATCCGGAGAGAGCGACACGGACGGGACCGGCGGAGCATCGTCGCCGCTGGCGCTGGGGCCGCTGGAGAATTCGGAGACACCAGTGCTCAGGGGCACGCGCGTGCTAGGGGTGGGTAGGTTGAGCCCATCGACAGACTGGGGAAGGGCCTGGACGGCACCGGCCGCGAGAGCGGCAAGCAGAACGGTAGCGTAGGAAGGCATTATGATTTATTGACGTTTGGAAAGAATGTGCGATAACAGAAAGGAAATAAGAAAAGAAAAAAAAAAAGGAAAAAAAGAAAAAGGAAAAGTGAGATAGGAAATGAGATTGTTTGTTTTGTTTGTGTGTGTATGTGATGGAGAAAAGGACTTTGACGTGGGATCAGAAGCATCTTATATATCCATCGTTCGCTCACTGACCATGCGGTGCGGTGCATGTCTTTCCAACGCTGACATTGCATTGCCCTACGTCGGTTAGTCAAAGCTTAGCAACAGTGTTCGGGCGGGTGCTTCCTGGCCCCAAGCTTAGGTGCCGCTGGCCTTTTCCCCGCGATTATGCCATCCGGCAGGTCCAGGCTGCGGGAGGCCTGGAATGGCGGAGGTCATTCTGTCGGCGGCGCAGCCCAAACGGGGAACAGGTGCGTGCGGGTGTTGCGGTTCAGAGGCCGAAAAGCGGAAGCGAGCTGGGCCGAGGGCTGTGCGCGGGGGGCACCGGTGCCGGCGGCGGCGCGGGCGCGGGCGGGGGCCACTCGCGGCCACTCGGCCGAAGGATCGGGAGTGGAAGGCCTGAACCATCCGCGCTCCCGCACGAGCCCGCTTGCCCACGCGCCCCCCGCTGCGCCAGCAGCCTGGTAAGCATGCGCCAAATTTAGACCGGGAACCAGCCTCCACGGCCGTGGGTTTATTTTTGCTCGTCAAGCGCCACCAACGCCGCCTCCTACCCGGCCCTCCCGTAGGCGGCCTCACGCAATCAAAGTAGCCTTGACTTGAACAAGCACTGCCTTGCGGCCGGTTTGTACGTACCAAACTACTACATGATGCGGCAGACTTACAAACACCCGCCCGAGCAAAAGCATTGCGCCACCAAGCACTTAGAAATTTAACCTTCTTTTTTGAGTTTCCCGCCAACCAATTGTTCCGCCCAAGAATACGACGCCTTGCGGCCCTCGCCCCACAGAAACATGCTACCGGATCGACCAAGGGAGATCAAACAGCCGCCCGATCGCGGAGGCCTCTAGTGCAAGACCATATCTACGCATTTTGGTTCCACCCAAGCCCGGCGCCTAGTTGCTACTTCACGACGAAGCTCTCGTCATGTGGATCATTGTCCGATTCATCTTCTGGATCGGAATCCACGCTCATCGAGCGGTTGTCGAGCGGATAGAAGGGCAGTGCATCGAGAGTGAAATCTTCAATGTCCGATGGCAGGCTCGGCGGCCCTGTGACGCTTACGCCATCCTCCGGTTCCTCGACGACGATGCTTGGTCTCTCGTCAAGGACGATGGACGAGCGGTCACCTGGGCCATGGACGCGGCGGCGAAGTCGTCGGGCGCTCGATCCAACGTCATGGGCGTCAAGACATTCCGGATCGTCGGGATCCGAGTCACTGCCGACACTCTGGGCGTGCGTACGCTTGTACAGCCCCGCGCTCCACCGCTTCTTCTTCCGCTCATATCGCCGGCGCCGCTCCTCTTCATCGCTGCTTTCGGAGTCGGCGTCGCACTGTAAGTTGTTGAAGGTGCGCAGGAACGGCCCATCGACGTCGCAGTCTTCTTCCTTTGCCTTGTCGCTCTGTGCATCTTCGACGAGCGTTGGGTGCACCACTTCGGTGTCGCTATCATCATAACCAATGTCGTTCTCGCTCACCTCTTCGATGGTGAAGGATGCCTCTGCGAGGGGCGTGGTAGCCGGATGCCTTCTGCTAGTATTCCCCTTCCTATCGCCGTCTTCCTCCTCCTCCTCGTCATTGAAACCGTCCTCTTCTGATATAGAGGGTTCCTCTCTTTCTGGTCCTTCTCGCACATCGACTTCCTCGTCGGAGCCCGTGGTTGCGGACGCACGAGACGAGAGGTTGTCCGAGAGGGAGCTGTTCGAATGATACAGGTAGCCCTTATCGGCTGCGTCTTTGTCGACGCCGATCGGCGGTGAATGGGCAAGCAGCACGAATCCCATGCGTTTGGAGGAAGGTGACGTTGGGCTGGCCGCCTTGGATGGGAACCGTGGAGGGTGTGAGCGGGTTCCCGGCGTGGCCGGAGGGGAGGTTGGTTGAACTTGGGGCGCGCCAAAGGCGCCGTGAGCGCGATAACCGTCCATGGTCATCACAATTGGGTCCGGTGGGCTGACGGCGGATGCCTTGGCGTAACCGGCGAAGTGGGCTAGCAAACAGTCTTGGGGACCAAAGGAAACGGGATGCGTACACAAACGAGCCGGCGAACCTCAGGGAATCGGACCAAATAGTGAAAACTGAAACCTCTGCTTGCGAACGATGACTTTTGTGAGAGATATCATTTTCTGGTCTGATAATGACGGCGGGGTGGCCAATCTCCAAGCACTGAGGGGCAATGGGATGATGAGTTGGCGGGATAGGACGGGATCCGTGGAGCGCGAAAAAAGTTAGGCAGATAGGCAGTAGTAGGCAACTCCCTGCAACCGGCTGGGCTTATCGAGTAGTCTAGCCAGCAGCAAAGGTTGCGGGAAAGAAGAGGCGCTTTTATACGAGACGACAGCAGTCAAAACACATTCGAGAGGGAGAGCGGCAAAAACCTGGAGGGCGAGTTATCCACAGGGGGACGTGCTGGTCGCGGGCAAAGTAGCGTCGTCGCAATAGGCGGGCGGGCGAAACGAAAAAAAAAGGATTTTCTGGCCGTGGTCTGGGCTTGGTGAAGTGTTCAAAGTCCCTTGCGTCCGTCATTGGGTCGCGGGGCTGACTCAATGGGCTCCGTTGGCGGCCGGCCGCAAGGTGATGTGGCCGTCTGTGAATCGCGGTCCATGTGTCGAGCAGCAATTTGCGTGAGGCCCCGTTGCCTGCCAGCGAGCGGGTGCATCGCGCAATCTCGATGTGCATTTCCCGCGACGCTCGCTCGAGGCAGGCCGGCGCCAATAAATGGGAGCGTTATAACACGCGGTCGCTATAGGCGCTCGAGGCGGCGTCGTCGGCTCACCCGGGGCTCACCTCGGGCGATAGGCCCTTCGTGGACCGGCGGTCGGGTTGCAGCCTCCATGGCCGCCGGTAGTCAGTCCCGTGATGTGGCCAAGAGCGCGACGCCCGGAGGGTGCTGAGGCCACTGCATGATGCAGCCGGGCGAGCCCGGGGGCCAGGCACTTTCGTGTACTCGCTTTGCCGCCCGTCGCCAGAGGGCGCTCAAGGAAGTGCCGTTGAGCGAGACGAGAGGAGGCTGCGCGAACAGGCATCCCCAGGCGGCAAGCGCGCGGCGAGAGGAGGATGACGGAGATCTCGAAGGCCACGACGCATCGCCGGCCACGCTAGCAACTCACCTACTGCAGCTGGCATCTTATGGGCCACAGTGAGGGGTCAGGCAAGGCGGTGAGTATAGCGCATCACGCTGCAGCAATCGTTGTTGTGCACTAGTCGTAGAGTGTGCGCTCACGGAAAGAGGCATGCAAGCGAGACGCCTTGCCAGACGCGGTAGTCCGGACACCGCCTGGCAAGGATTGCTGCTCGGCTTAGTCACCTTGCATGGCCGGTGCCCAGGCGCAGGATTCGTTGAATACGTCGATCACGGAGCTAATTGATTGGACAATCTAGTCCATGTTCTCCAAAAAATAAAAATAAAAATAAAAATTTCAACGGTGCTAAGGAATTTACACAAGCTTTGTTACTGCTTGTTCTAAAATGCAGATAGATGGTAACTAACTCTATGTCCCCCCTCCGGACCTTCATTCATAAGTGTGTTTTGAACGGTTGGCTTTAGTTATTATCTGTCTGGTTGGTTCAAGGTGATTTTAGCATTTTGCTAAGCGTCTATCAATACCAGCAAAATTCGCCGAGTTGTAATTGACAAATTGAAAAAGGGATATTCTGAGCAGGAAGTCTGACGTCTCCCCCTATAAAAAATAACGCTAAGCAAGTTGCAACCTCCATCCGCGATACGACTATTCGCTACATTATATTCTCTGGGTCATTAGCTGCCGGCATAAACAGGTATACAGGCGTCTGTTAGCCTGGGTTTCGCTGCTTTAGCTAGCGACATCCAGTAGATAACGCTTGCTAAAAGGGCTGGCACTCAATTGCAAATGGGCTACGAAAGCTTAAAAATTTGGATAGAATCGAAAAAAAATCCATCGTATCACACTTCAAACCCTATATATCTATTATCTGCTACTCTGTGTATGCCGTGGAATTGTGCTATTTATACTTCATCCGTCGCTGATGTATTGAATGCGGATGCGCAATCCGCACCCGGTGACCTAACGCTGTAGATGCTATACGCTTTAGATCTTCTTTTTAGTCGAATACCCGTGAATCTAGCCGCAAGAATTAATTAGTGTTTTCCAATCAATGCGCAAGTTGGCCGAGCAGAGAAGTCACGTGCAGCGGGGCGTGGAGGCTCGGTCCCGGGCTTTCGCTTAATCCGCACCACACCCTAGCGACGTTGTGGGTGTTTGGACACGATTGCGGCTTGCGAATAATGTTGAGCAGCGCGTGCTTTAGCCCATAAGTCGCTGCCTTGACGGTTTCGCGGAGGGCTGTTGCGTATAATCTAGCACCCCGCCTCTCTTCTGCTCTTTTCCGACATTTTGACTTGCGCCCTTCCACTCCTGTACCGTAGTGCTGAAGCCTCGGCTTCACCCCGAGGCCCAAAATGCAGTCGCCGAGAATGCTTACAAAGGTATGCCATCGCAAATAGGCATTTTGGCCGTGAGCTGATGCATTGTAGTTTGAGTCGAAGTCTTCGCGAGCGAAGGGAATCGCCTTCCACCCTAAGAGGTCAGTTCGCAATTTATACCGGGCCCTTGACCAAGCTGAGTTTGCTGACTACGTCTCGATCGCTCTTGTAGGCCGTGGATACTGGTGTCGCTGCATTCGTCAACCATACAACTATGGGACTATCGCATGGGAACCCTCATCGACCGATTCGAGGAACACGATGGACCTGTTCGCGGCATTGATTTCCACAACACCCAACCCCTTTTCGTCTCTGGGGGCGATGACTACAAGATCAAGGTCTGGTCGTATCAGACACGGAGGTGCATTTTCACTCTTAATGGGCATCTGGACTACGTCCGAACCGTGTTTTTCCATCATGAACTTCCTTGGATATTGTCTAGCTCGGACGATCAGACTATCCGCATTTGGAATTGGCAAAACCGGTCCCTGAGTACGTCACGAGCTCTCCTGGCAAACGAACCTGTGCTGATGATGTAGTTTGCACCATGACCGGCCACAATCATTATACGATGTGCGCCCAATTCCATCCGAAGGAGGACCTCATAGTTTCGGCGTCTCTAGACCAGTCCGTTCGAGTGTGGGACATATCCGGTCTCCGCAAGAAGCACTCCGCCCCGACATCCATGACCTTCGAAGACCAGATGGCAAGAGCCAACGCCAACCAGGCAGATATGTTTGGAAACACAGATGCGGTGGTGAAATTTGTCCTTGAAGGCCATGATCGCGGCGTTAATTGGGCCGCTTTCCACCCTGTTCTCCCCTTGATAGTGTCTGCGGGAGATGATAGGCTTGTGAAATTGTGGCGTATGAGCGGTAGGGCGTACAAGTTCTTTGGTATTTGGTAACTGCTGACGGTGACCTGGTTGTAGAAACGAAAGCCTGGGAAGTGGACACCTGCCGAGGACATTTCCAGAATGTCTCCGCATGCCTCTTCCACCCGCACCAGGATCTCATTGTTTCCGTTGGCGAAGACAAGACTCTGCGAGTTTGGGACCTTAATAAGCGAACCTCCGTCCAGTCCTTCAAGCGGGAAAATGATAGGTTTTGGGTTATCGCCGCTCACCCGGAGATAAACCTGTTCGCTGCTGGCCACGACAATGGGGTTATGGTTTTCAAGCTGGAGCGAGAGAGGCCCGCCTTTGCCGTCTACCAGAACCAGCTCTTTTACATCACCAAGGAGAGGCATGTGCGGTCGTATGATTTTACGAAGAACGTGGAGTCTCCGTCCATGCTCTCCCTTAAGAAGCTCGGAGCACCTTGGACCCCCCCGCGGACTATGTCCTATAATCCAGCGGAGCGGGCGATCCTGGTTACGTCGCCGACTGATGGTGGATGCTACGAGCTGATTAGTTTACCTCGGGATGCCAGTGGTGCCGTGGAGCCTACGGATACTAAGCGTGGCAGCGGGAACTCTGCCGTATTCGTGGCACGGAATCGTTTTGCGGTCTTCAGCCAATCAAACCAGCAAATTGACATCAAAGACCTGACCAACTCTACCACGAAAACGATCAAACCTCCGCATGGCACTACGGACATTTATTTCGGCGGCACCGGCTGCCTTCTTATCATCACTCCTGCCATGGTGATCCTCTACGACATCCAGCAGAAGAAACACCTTGCTGAGCTCGTGGTCAACGGCGTCAAGTACGTAGTTTGGTCTAACGACGGCTTGCACGCTGCCTTGCTTAGCAAGCACAACGTGACCATTGTTACCAAGAACCTTCAGCAGGTTAGCTCGTTGCACGAGACGATTCGCATCAAGAGCGCAACCTGGGACGATGCCGGCGTCCTTCTCTACTCCACTTTGAACCATGTCAAGTATACCTTGATGAACGGTGACAATGGCATAGTCCGCACTCTTGAGCACACGGTGTACCTGGTACGCGTTAAGGGGCGTACTGTTTATTGCCTCGACCGCTCGGCGAAGCCGAAGGTCCTCACTATCGACCCCACGGAGTATCGGTTCAAACTAGCCCTGATTAAGAGGAATTACGATGAAATGCTTAACATCATCAAAACTTCCAGCCTTGTCGGCCAGAGCATTATATCGTATCTGCAAAAGAAGGGTTATCCTGAGATTGCACTGCAGTTCGTCCAAGACCCTCAGACCCGATTCGAGCTTGCGATCGAATGCGGGAACCTTGAGGTCGCGGTGGACATGGCGAAGCAAATCGATCGCCCGAAGCTGTGGACGAGATTAGCCACCGAAGCTCTGGCGCATGGAAATCACCAGGTCGTTGAAATGGCGTATCAGAAGCTTCGCAGTTTCGACAAACTCTCATTTCTTTATCTAGCCACCGGTGATCGCGAGAAACTTACTCGAATGGCGAAAATCGCGGAACACAGAGGCGACATGGCTGCGCGATT
Source organism: Lineolata rhizophorae (assembly GCA_010093515.1). Classification (NCBI taxonomy): domain Eukaryota; kingdom Fungi; phylum Ascomycota; class Dothideomycetes; order Lineolatales; family Lineolataceae; genus Lineolata; species Lineolata rhizophorae. Next base: position 51,515 of record MU001680.1, on the reverse strand, counting down.
CCAGAACGCTCTCTATCTAGGTGACGTGGAGAACAGGATTGAGATGTTCAAGGAGATCGACCTATATCCATTGGCGTACGTGACAGCGAAAACGCATGGCATGGAAGAAGAGTGCCAATCCATCCTCGAGGCAAGTGGCCTTACGGAGGACCAGATCACCTTGCCTTCCACCGGCTCCTCTATCCCTCTGCCAAAGGCCATCGTCCCGACGCACAAATCCAACTGGCCTGTGAGGGGAACTTCATCTTCAGTTTTCGAGAAGGCGTTGCTCGGACAGACGGATGCTTTCGATGAAGAACCGGCCGCCAACGGTTACCAAGAAGAGGATTTGCTTGAACCCGAGGCTCAGCGGAACGGGGCGATGGAAGAGGCCGACGAAGACGAAGACGCTGCCGGCTGGGACATGGGAGAGGATGTGGATGCGGAGGCGGAGGATTTCGTCAACGTCGAGGGGGCCGACGCGGGCGCCGTCGCCGGCAGCAGCGAAGCCGACCTCTGGGCGAGGAATTCGCCTGTGGCAGCGGACCACGTTGCTGCTGGATCGTTCGAAACGGCCATGCAGTTGCTCAACCGCCAGGTTGGCGCCGTGAACTTCAAGCCTCTCCAGCCTCGCTTCGAGGAAATCTACCAAGCCTCAAGGACATTCTTGCCGGCGAGTCCTGGCCTACCCCCGCTTGTCAACTACGTTCGTCGTACTGTAACTGAGACGGATTCGCGGAAGCTCTTGCCTTTGATTCCGCGCGATTTGGAGTCCATCATGTCCGCCGAACTGCAGGCTGGCAAGACTCAAATGCGTACTAACAAGCTAGAAGACGGCGTCAAGACCTTTAAGCAAATTCTGCACCTGATGCTTGTCAATGCTCTACCTTCTCGGCAAGATCTGCCTGCCGCTCAGGAGCTCATTTCAACTGCAGCCAATTACACGCTGGCGATGTCAATTGAACTTGAGAGGAGAGTGATCACGAAGAACAGCGCCGATATCTCGTCGCTGTCAGAGGATGCCAAGAAGCGGGCGCTGGAGCTGTCGGCCTACTTCACCATTCCTGTGCTCGAGCCGGGGCATCAGACACTGACGTGGTTCTCGGCGATGAATTTTGCCCACAAGAACAAGCAGCATTCAGCAGCGCTGAGCTTTGCAAATTCGCTTCTCGACAAGGGCACAAGCGCAAAATTCAAGGAAAACGTGAGTAGCCCGTCTTTTGTTGTTCTAGGATCGGTCGCACTTTATCGTGGTTGATCCGCTTTCTTCCTGAGCATGATGCTGACTGGAACTCGCACAGGCTCGGAAAGTCAAGGCCGTGTGCGAGCGCAACCCGAGCGATGCGATCGATATCGACTTCGACCATTTCGCGGAGTTTGACATCTGCTCTGCGTCATTCACGCCCATTTACAGCGGCTCGCCGAGCGTGACGTGTGGTTTTGATGGCTCCAAGTACCATTCGAAGTATAAGGGAACGGTGTGCAAGATTTGCGACGTTTGTCAGATTGGCGCTCCAGCGAGTGGGATTAGGATGACGGTTTAATGGCTCTTCATGTTGGCTATTTGGGACTCATGAAGGCGCTGATGCATGGGATCGGCATTGTCTTTCCTCAACGTGGAGTTAATAGCTGTCAAAAGTATAGTGCGGCTGCAGGTGGCGTCAAAGCTGGTAGTTTTTAAAGAGTCTGGTGCATGGAGTATTTCTCTATCTGCGCGGGTGGCTTGTGATTCATCCACGGCAACCATGGCATTACATCGCATTTCCCGCGTCCCAAAATGAAATTGCCATTTGCAAGTGCGTGGAACTTGACGATCAGGATGCTGCACGTGGCAGTCTCGAATGAATCATCTGTTCCTTTGGTAGTAATGCAGAACCGGCGCGACTGTTCGAAAGCATTGCCACTCGTATCTTGAGAAGGATTAAATGTCGCATCTGATGCGATCCAACGCCACCGTGCGCGGGCAAAGACCCATATATGAGCTCAGCGTGAAGGTCGGCGACCACGATGGCCCGCCTGGAGGAGAGGTCGTTCCCGAGGCATTTTCGTGGCCATCGGGCCTTGGCGGGGTTCACCCGAGCTATTCCCGCGCTCAGCCGCACGCGCCCCAGTTGAGCAGGCTTGTATCCGATGCACGTGACGGCGCGCCCGCGGCTTGGATGACGGATGCCGCCCCCCGAGCCGCGCCCCGGCCCTGACGCGGCGGGCTAAAATTATTCAGCCACTTGCAGGATTCCGATAACGACCTATGTAGCCGGCGGGCGGAAGAGAAAAAGTAACCCCTTGGGGCGCCGGCAAAGCAAGCAACATCTAGCTCCCTTCCCCGTCGAAAAGAACGGACTAGGTCTTCGATCGGGCCGGTCATTAGAGGAGTGACAAATACCTGCGAGTTGGCTCCATCATGATCAGCTCACGAGGAAAAGGAGGACGAGGAGCCGTGCGAATTACAGTGGAGCCCGGAAGGGGGACACGATAAAGTGACGGTCCGGATTCGCCAAGAAAGCGAGGTCGCCGGGCTGAGTTGAATCTGCGTCAGATACGCATCCGGTGGCAGCGGTAGGTTTTATTCTTTTGCTCGCCCAGACTTTGATATAAAAATGCTGGGCCGCTCGGCGCCGCGAGCCTGAGGTATTTCCTGTCTGACTCACTTCAGCCCGCTAAGAATTTCTTTTGTGCTGTTCGTAGAATACCCTTTTCTCATTTCTACCTCTCGAGACTACAACACTGCCGCCACCACCACACATTCCCGCCAATGCTGTCATCAAGAGCAACGTCGTCCTGCTCCGCAGCTGCCTCGAAGCGGTCCGCCGCTCAGGTTGTCAAGGCCTGGAATGGCCTCACCCAAACCACCTGCGCGTCGACCTTCCGGCCCGGCCTGGTGTACGCCCAGCAGTCGCAATGGGCCCCTGGCCGCCGTGACTTTTCGACGTCGCCGCAGATGCGGATGAAGGAATTTTTCCCGAAGCCGGATGCGCCAAACATCTTCAAGACCGAAGCGGCATGGCCGCATCCAATGTAAGCTCTGCGGTTTCTCGCTTGGTTGTTTGTTTCGAACGGCAACGATGCTAACTCTTCCGCTTGCTGGAAAGATACTCCGAAGAGCAAATGCGCAACGTCACCGTTGCGCACCGTGAAGCGAAGAACTTCTCGGACAAAGTAGCTCTCTTCGCATGCCGGATCCTCCGCTGGGGCCTCGATCGAGTCTCGGGCTACAAGCACGCCGATGCCGTCAAGCTCAGCAAGATGGATCCGGAGCTGGCGCGGAAGAAATATGCGATGAACGAGCACAAGTACTTGATCCGGAACATATTCCTCGAGAGCGTCGCGGGAGTCCCGGGAATGGTCGCTGGCATGCTGCGGCATCTGGCGAGCATGCGGAGGATGAAACGCGATAACGGATGGTACGTCGAAGATCGAATGGCCCTTTCCCGGATCTGCCGGAACAGATAAGGAGGCAGAAAAAGAAGGATTTTTTTTCTGAAGAAGAAATAACTGACGTGGTGTGACGCATAGGATCGAGACTCTGTTAGAGGAGTCCTACAACGAACGGATGCACCTGCTCACCTTCCTCAAGATGGCCGAGCCGGGTTGGTTCATGCGTCTCATGGTCCTCGGCGCCCAAGGCGTTTTTTTCAACGCCATGTTTGTGTCGTACCTGATCTCGCCGCGGACGTGCCACCGCTTCGTGGGTTACATTGAGGAAGAAGCCGTGATTACGTACAGCCGCGAGATCAAGGACCTCGAGGAAGGCCGGCTCCCGATGTGGGAGAATATGCAGGCACCTGATATCGCCATCAATTACTGGAACATGCCCGAGGGCCATCGGACCATGAGGGACCTGCTCTACTACATCCGCGCCGACGAGGCCAAACACCGCGAGGTCAACCACACCTTGGGGAACTTGGACCAGAAGAAGGATCCCAACCCGTATGTCAGTATGTACAAGGACCTCAGCAAGCCGCACCCGACCAAGGGCATCGACCATCTGAAGCCTACCGGGTGGGAGCGCGAGGAAGTCATCGGATCCCCTAATAAGTAAGGAGCGTGATCGGATCCCCACAGTCAGCATCTTTTTCTGTATAGAACGCTTGATTCTAAGCGGGCGGAGTGACGGTGTCTTTTTCATTTGAGCTTCTCTCAACTCAGTTGGGCCGGGTGTTACGGAGTCTTTGTGTCAAAAGATGGTCGGGTTTTCCCTCGAACGTCCGCTAGAACGTAGGTGCTCAACTTTCCTGTATTTACTATCGCTCTTCGAGATTATTCGAGGGGGCAATGAAAAGTCACAGTTGTCGGCTTTCAAGTTTGTTTCTGCTATTCAGCCTCTTGTGAATGAGGGATCTCTGGTGATACGACCTCGAGAAGCCACATTCCGAGCCTTAGGGCTCTTTCTCGATGCCTTTGTCTTGTCAGCTTCATAATTATCAATTCGAGACCGCGCTCCGATGGGCCAATGGCTCGGTTCGAGCTTGTTGGGAGCCGTCGCGTCCGCCGGGAGCTGCAGGCTCTTCTCGGTTGGACATATTCGGAAAGATCATTCCTGCCGTCGTCTCCAGGATGGCGTGCGCGCTCGACGTTTTGTCGTTCGAGACGTGGTTTCTTCGAGACACAGTCTGTCCTTCGAGGCAGCCCTCCGCACTCACTCGTACGAGGGAGAGAGAGGCTAGGAGCGTCGGATAGCTCACCAACTTGACCCGAGGTTTTCTCCACATGGGCACTCAGATGATCAATCTGACTCGCACCTGAGTGGCGGAGAAAGAGACTAACGATTCATAATCCTCCGGGTCTAGATTACGGGGCCGGAATCCTCGATCGCCCGCGCGGTCGTTCGACTTGGGAACGGAGCGGGCGGCAGCGGTGGGAACGGTGGTGGTGGCACGACGGCGGGATGGGTTGGTCGTGCATGGCTCGCATGGATGGAGGGTCGGAAGGACGCAGACGACGCAGACGACGAGACCGGACCCATGGCGCAGCGACCGGGCGCGTCCTGCGGGCCAGGGCCCAATAGGACGAGGGCGGGCCACGGCCAAGCTTTGGTGGCAGAGGCAGACGCCGCTTTTCTGGGAGGGGGGAGCGGCAACAAGGCCGCGCGGGCTGATGCGGTTGGTTGGTGAAGGGGGCGGGAATAAGTTAGAGGCCGTTCGTTCAGGCGCCGCGTCGGGCCGGGGGCGGCGTATCGTGCGCGTGCGCACGCTGGCGTTTTCGAACGATTCATTCAAGCTTGGAATCGCGCGCGTCCGCCTCGGGCGTGGATCGTAAGGGCTAGGTGGCTTCTTTGGTGTTGGCGAGAGCTGTGGCGGCCGGCGTTGGCGGCGGTTGCTGCTTTCGTTGGCAGCATACCGGCGCCGTGGGCGGGAACGCGGAAGCCACGGGATTGTTGGGACGTTGGGACGAGGCGAGGAGAGACGAGACGGCGGACGGGGCGGGGGCGCGACGGCAGGCGCCCGGGCGCTCAGACTCGCAACAGGCGCGGTCCGGGCGCTGGCTGACTCGTAACCGCGGGCGCTCCCTTCCCCGCATTTCGCTACTGCAAGGCCCCACCTGGCAAGCCCCAGATCGCGGCGCTTCTCCGCACTGCCGCCATGTACACCCCGAGGGCCCGTTGCTCGCTCCGCGCCCGCCAGCCTCAGCGCCGGCGCTGGCGACGGGCCCGGCGTGAGCCAGCCGCCCGCATCCGACGCTGCGAAGCCAGGTAGGTACCTGCCCGCCGACCAGGCAGCTTGTCCCCCGACCAGGCGCGCAGAAGCACGCTCGCCTCTCCTCCGCTCCCCCTTTCAGAGACCGCTGGAGCTGGCGGGAGCCGTCCCGCAGGCTCGTCCGGTGCCAAAGGCGCCAGACTGCCCCGGCCTGGGCCGCTCGGGAGCGCCGGGGCCTAGTTGGCGCTGCCCCGAATTGACTTTTTCTCACTTGCGCCTAGCTCGGGGAGGCGGCGCCTAGGCAGTGCCAACCCGCGGGCCGTGGAGCCAAGGCGCCCCGTGGAGCCCCGGAACCCCGCCACGCACCCCGTACAACTTCGACCCCACGAAGGCCGGAGCACGGAGGGGCCCCCATCCGACGGAGCGACGCATCATCCACCGCTCCCCGTCTTCTGTGTCGGTTCTGCCACCGTTCCAGCACGCCGGACGGCCAATGCGAGCCGTCCAGCCCTGCCCCGGCCACCGTCGGTGGTGTTATGCATACCCCGCAGCACTACTATGTTTCACACTTGCCGTATCCGTCCTTCTATGATCCCTTGCTCGGCATTGTGTCCGCGCCCTGCCTGGCACGTCGTCTGTTGGCTCCAAGGTGCTGGTGCGAAATCCTCTTCGTCTACCTGCTCTCCCTTTTTCACTTCCGCAGTCCCGTCCGTATCCACAACTGCGGCACTGCTTCGGAGGCTGACGTTCATCCCGAAGTACCTGGGAGGCAAACCGGAGCTTAGCTCTCTCGTCTGTCCGGTTGTCCTGGCTGGCTATACGCGGCGTTCTGCTCGGCTCAGTCGGCTCATGGATCCTCACCCACTAGAGGACGCTAATCAGTCCTAATAGCTTTCTGCAACGGGCCTGTAAGCGGAACACATACGTCCGGACCCCTGACCCCAGGATCTGCAAGGCGGACCAACAGGCGCACTCCCTAGTAGGCCGGCTCACCTTCTCCGCAAGCTACTGGCCGCCCGACTAGCCAATCCCAGAGCACTTCTGCACTCCATGTGGCAGCCATGGCTTGCCAGCCGTCCGGAAAGGCTTTGGCAATGGCTGAGCTGTTTCTATTTGCAAGTCTCTTTTTGGACCCAATTTGGGTGCGGCCTGCAGATCGAGACCATTTTGCCGCGCCTACAGGTGTCATTGCGCGTCCCGGTGCGGGGTTTTACTCTGGTCGACCAGCTTTCCATGTGGGGCTCGCACGGAGCTCTGGGTTCCATTTTCGAGCTTCGTGTTGCCGTCTCGACTGCTGGGGATTCACTTTGGGTTTGCAATTGGGCGAACTTCGTGTTTTTTTGTCCTGTATAGTGTCGCGAGTGAATGTGGTTGAGCGGCTTCGAAGTGTCTCTAGCATTTCCGCCGATCACTGGTGGCTATCCGATGGGTCTAGCTGAGCCCAAGAAGCTCTAAAAGCTGGAGCTGCTTCGATATGCCGCTCCCTGCAGGATCATGTGGCAATTTGAGACGATCCCTGGTCGTTCTCTGGTGGACCAATTGCTGTTTTTGATCCTGCGGAGGCCCGCCTAGGCCGCCCTGCTTCGTGCTATCGAGCTATCCCAGCACCAGTTCTCCACGAATCCGTCCCAAGATCGGCACAGCCGCCCTGTCTGGGGGAGGGTACCTTCAAGCTTGGACTGTCCCCTCTTTCCATGTAGCCGATTAACCTCTCAGGATGCGGGGTAAGGGGCAGTTAAATATGGCCTCACTGGACCCCTTCCGTCCCAAGCTCCCAAGGTAACCTGGCTTGCTCATTCCCCAGGTCTGACCCAGCAGAACAGTGTTCGCTCAGTACCACTCTTTTTTTCTGAACCGTCTTCCTTCACCATTCAGTCATCATGACTATCCCGGACGAGGTTGATATCATCGTCGTTGGCGGTGGCAGCTGCGGCTGCGTCGTGGCTGGCCGCCTGGCCAACCTCGATCACAAGCTCCAGGTGATGCTGATCGAGGCTGGCGAGAGCAACTTGAACAACCCGTGGGTCTACCGCCCGGGTATCTACCCGCGTAACATGAAGTTGGACAGCAAGACTGCCTCCTTCTACTACTCGCGGCCGTCCGAGTACCTCAGCGGCCGCAGGGCCATTGTCCCTTGCGCCCACATCTTGGGAGGTGGCTCGTCCATCAACTTCATGGTGAGCGAACATTTAGCCCTCCAGGAGCCGTTATTACCTACGGAGTGCTAACTAAATGCCCAGATGTACACGAGGGCCAGCCGCTCTGACTACGATGACTTCGGAATGAAGGGCTGGAAGACTGAGGAGCTAATCCCGTTGATGAAGAAGCACGAGACGTACCAGCGTGCGTGCAACAACCGCGACCTCCACGGCTTTGAGGGCCCGATCAAGGTCTCATTGTGAGTAGCGCGTTCTCAATCTTTCGGGCCTCGAATCCGAGTACTGATTTCCTACAGCGGAAACTACACCTACGGCGTCATGCAGGACTTTTTGAGGGCCACGGAGAGCCAGGGCATCCCCACCAGCGATGACTTGCAGGACCTTGACACCGGTCACGGTGCGGAGCACTGGCTTAAGTGGATCAACCGGTAGGTTGGCCTTGAGTTGAGCATGTTATCGTGGTTCCGTTTTACTAAATACGTCGTAGTGATACTGGCCGCCGCTCGGATTCGGCTCACGCTTACATCCATTCTACCCGCGCGGTCCACCAGAATTTGCACCTCGTGGTCAACACCAAGGCCGATAAGGTCCTGATCGAGAACGGCCGTGCCGCCGGTGTGGTGACGGTCCCGACCAAGCCTCTCCACCCGAACCAGCTCCAGTCCAAGACGTACCGTGCCCGCAAGCAGATCGTCGTCAGCGGCGGCACCCTGTCTTCACCCCTGATCCTCCAGCGCTCTGGTATCGGTGACCCGCAGAAGCTGCGCAAGGCTGGCGTCAAGCCCCTCGTCGACCTGCCCGGTGTCGGTCTCAACTTCCAGGACCACTACCTCACGTTCGCCACATACCGTGCCAAGCCGGATGTCGAATCATTCGACGACTTCATCCGCGGCAACCCCGAGGTTCAGAAGAGAGTGTACGAGCAATGGAACGTCAACGGTACCGGCCCGCTCGCGACCAACGGTATCGAGGCTGGTGTCAAGGTTCGCCCGACCGAGCAGGAGCTTGCGGAGATGGACCGTGGTCCTTTCAGGAGCTTCCGCAAGGGCTGGGATGCCTACTTCAAGGATGCCCCCGACAAACCAGTCATGCATTACTCCGTCATCTCTGGGTAAGATGACCCTCTTGATAAACAGCGAATGATCGCGTTGCTGACATCCTTCAGATGGTTCGGTGACCACATGCTCATGCCGCCCGGGAAGTTCTTCACCATGTTCCACTTCCTCGAGTACCCGTTCAGCCGTGGCTGGATCCATGTGACCTCGCCGAACCCGTATGAGACGCCTGATTTCGATGCTGGCTTCATGAATGATGAGAGGGATATGTACCCGATGGTCTGGGGCTACATCAAGTCGCGCGAGACCGCCCGCCGCATGGACGCCTACGCCGGCGAGGTCACTGGCATGCACCCATTTTACAAGTACGATTCGGCGGCCCGCGCCCAGGATATGGATCTTGCCACCACCAAGGCCTACGCTGGCCCCGACCACATTTCTGCTGGCATCCAGCATGGTGAGTACCGCAGAGATCGAATACCAGTAAATGATAAAATGCTGATTCACTACATGTAGGTTCCTGGTCCCGCAACCTCGAGCCTGGTAAGGCGGCGAGCCCGAACTTTCTCAACTCGAATTGTCAGGAGGTCCGTGAGGACCTACAGTACAGCGAGGACGACCTGCGCGCCGTCGAGGAGTGGGTCAAGCGCCACGTCGAGACGACCTGGCACTCGCTCGGCACCTGCTCGATGGCGCCGCGCAACGGCAACAACCACTCGCGCGACGGCAACACGCGCGTCGAGCACGGCGTCGTTGACGAGCGCCTCAACGTCCACGGCGTCAGGGGCCTCAAGGTCGCCGACCTGTCCATCTGCCCCGGCAACGTCGGCTGCAACACGTACTCGACGGCCTTGCTCATCGGCGAGAAGTGCGCCGTGCTCGCCGCCGAGGACCTCGGATACTCTGGTTCTGCTCTCGACATGAAGGTTCCCAACTACCACGCCCCGCGTGAGATCACCGGTCTCGCTCGCTTGTAAGGATGTTAATGAAAGGAGGGTAATGTGACGCTACTGTGTGGGTGTGAATGATGGAAGTTGGAGTTGCGCAGTCGAACCAAAAGTGATGGGCGTAGTTGAATGAATTGAAAGCTGGTTATGTCGCTCCGTCGTTTCTTTACCGTGTACGCACTGAGATGAGTCCGCGTCGCTCATTTGCTCAGGTTGGGAGGAACTGTGTGTATAGCCGTCATGAATTGAATTAGGAGTTGACTTGTTCAGTCAAATGTGGTCGGACACGTGATTAATTGTGCCCATGCTCTGTTCCAATCCCATATCCGATTAGAATTGAGCCGATTCCCAAAAGTTAGCGCTTGAGAGATACTACCACGAGTAGATGGTACTCCGCCACAGCAATTGTCTTGAAACAAGGTCATCTGTAAAATGTACTTTTCTGGTTTATTAAGCTGCCTTAAGGAGAGCATGAAGAAAGTGTTGTTAAAAATTATAAATGGTGATAGAAACGGTGTATGAAAATGCAGGACCTCGCTGAATCCGAACCAAAATAAAGCGCATCTTCGAAACAAGTAACACCCATCGCTATGATAAAAAAGCAACCATATACCCCATGTCTATTGTTATCCGTCAAAGCCTAGAACAGAAACGCCATACAACCGTAAACATACCAGTCCACAACCCCACCTAGAGATCGCAGACGTTCGCGTTGGTCGAGCAGCCCTTGAAGCCGTTGGAGCAGACATAGTAGTTGCCGTGTCCCGTCGGGCAGGTGCCCCAAAAACGGCGCGGAGGCGGGCAGACAGTGGTAGCATCAGCGGTGCAGCCCAAGAAGCCGCTGGGACAGGCGCCCTCAACGACGTAGGCGTGACCCTCGGGGCACATCGAGTACGGGCGGCCCTCCTCAGTGTTGCTAATAGTGGCATTCTCCGTGTTGTTGCTCGGCTGGGACGGTGTCGACGGATAACCACCGCATTGGTTGTTGTCTGCAGGAGTGTCGACAACGACCGGAGGCTGAGCTGCGTCGGTAGTCTCGACCGGCCCCTCGACTGTCGTGGTATAAGAGCAGACATCGGGATTGGTAGAGCAGCCCTTGAAGCCGTTGCTGCAGACGTAGTACTGCCCAAGACTCTCGGGGCAAGTGCCATGGAACGACTGCTGAGGCCCGCAGAGAGAGTTGGCATCAGGAACGCAGCCCTTAAAGCCGCTCGGACAGGCGCCCTCAACAACGTACGTCCAATCCTCTGGGCACATCCGATACGGCGCGGGAGGGTCGGCGCTGGGCGGCATCTCTGGGGCGGCATTCGGAGCTTCGGGCGTTTCCGCGGTCTCCGTAGTCTCGCCAGGGAGGTCGCAGACACTCGGATTCGTCGAGCAGCCCTTGAAACCATTGTGGCAGACATAGTACTGTCCGAGGCCATCAGGGCAAGTGCCGTAAAATGAAAGATGAGGGCCACAGAGAGAGTTGGCATCAGGGGTGCAGCCCTTGAAGCCACTCGGGCAAGCTCCTTCCACAACGTACGTCCAACCGCCCGGGCACATACGGTAAGGCGCGGGAGGGTCGGCGCTCGTCTCGACTGCGACAGGAACAGGCGCGTGCGGCAGAGTTTCATTCGAATAGACTGTCATGTTGATGTATGGTCCCCGGTGTATCTTATGATCGGCAAGGTTCGTGCTATTGTAAGACGTCCTCCTTGAGACAGTGAGAGGGGCGGACTTGACAATAGCCGCGAAAGAGGCAAGGGTAGCGAAGGCAGTGACAGTGTTGAAGTGCATTTTGAAATTGGTGGATTATTAGCTTCGGGAAGCCCGGACAAGATAGTTTGATAAACTCGAGGGTTGTAACGGAACGAATGCACAGAAGTGGCCAGAAATCTGGAAAGACTGTTGCAAGGAAATAGAAAACAGGAAATAACAAAGGAAAAAAATGTTAAGAAAAGGAAAAGTGAGCGATGTAAGGATGTGGATGGAGTTTGATGTCGAGATTGATGATGGTTTCATGGGGAACCCAATCGTCCTTTATAGCTCCGCCAGCATGCAAAGCACGCAACCTGCAACCCGCGGAGCTACGGTACTGAAGCCCGCCATCATTCTTAGCGAGGCAGTGAACGCCATCAAAGGGCATCACACCGCTCGGTGCAGCTCTCCACAAGGCCCGGCGATGTCCGTAAACATCAGCCTTGCGCTTCCCCCGCTGCAGCTAAGGCTAACCACTTCTGCCAAGAGGCCACATTCGAACTAGCGCCATCACCACCCCCCAATCAACTGCTGTGATGATGAGCAGCTGCGCATTTTGCGCTGCCATGGAACGCTCTAAAGAGCGATACACAGCCATTGTGGCTCTCTAGTGCAATCGGCCTCCAGCTATCATGGGGCAAGCCTCCAGGCTCTTTCTAACCCCAACAACGCTGAAACTCCAAAATAGGGACACGTGGGGATGCATTACTAAGGTGGCTTGCATGCTTCGTTCCCAATGTGATTGTGGAAACTTGCAATCGGCTTTCTGAAAATTTAGATCGGGGCTGTCGTAACAACAACTTCAAGTTACAACACTGTACCAATCGAGTTTGAAAAGTAGTATTACACGAAAATTTTAATTTGAGAAATCATAATTTAGAATTAAATAATCGTTCTTGTAGATTCAAAATCAAAACTTTGAATAACCGGCTACCATGTGGAAAGCTCGTGCGGCTGAACATGGCGCCCTCTTGGCATCGCTTCAAACAGTCGGCCAGACCGGCGCATGCATCAATCACTTCGCCAAACGTGCATGAAGACCGCGGTCTAGCCCGCGCTGCGCCTAGTTCCATAGACTGAATAAGCACGGTGACTTGGAATTGTACCAATGAATGGCAGTTCAGTGGTAGCATCTAATGACCTATCAAGATTTCTTGTCCTTGAAAGTCAACGTGAATTTGAAGATTGGACAAGTTCCTGGATGCATTGGCGGGTGTTGAACGGCTTATTTCTTGTCTTCAACGGGTTAAGAGATTGACCAAGCGTTTATGTTCGTACTGAGTTCGACTCGATTCATTCTGCAATAAAAGAGAGCTAGTACGGGGATGATTGCCATAGTCCTATCTTGTTTGTCCTTCACATCGAATTTTCTCTCCAATCTTCCTTTTCGCTCACTGTTCCACAATTGTGCAACTTGTCCTCTCATCTTAGGTAGTGCACACAACCACTCACCAAGGGCATATTTTGCCCTCGCCGTCAGAAACCTTTCCAACGTTCCCATCCATCTTGCCCTTGACCGCATTTGCAATCGCTTCTGCACCAACGGAAGGCTCAGCTGCGCCTAGCTTCTTCAATCCTTCCGGGTCGCCGGTCAACTTTGTGGCGCAGAATCCCGGGTCAGCTCCTAACACTTTCACCCCTTTTGAACGCGGATTATTCGTGTACTGGACCAAAAGCATATTGAGAGCGGCTTTAGAGGCTCGATACGCATCGGCATAGGGACCGAAGTGATGACTGGTTGGGTCCGACGAGTGCGCGAGAGAACCCATGGCCGACGTGACAAAGACAATGCGAGGCTGCCGCTGTGACTTTTGGAGGAGAGGAAGGAAAGCATCAGTGACGCTGGCGGCGCCGACAACGTTCACGGCGAAGGAGTCCCGGAGGGCCGCGCGAAGATGTTGATGCTGGCTATACACGCCTGCATTATTGACGAGAACATCAATGTAGCCGTACGCCTCGGAGACTTGAGACGAAGTGGAGTCTACTAGAGCATCATCGACCACATCGAGCGGAACAGTAGAGACGGTGCCCTTGGTGGATGGGAGCGACTCTAGTGACTTGACCGCAGCATCGCCCTTGGAAGCATCGCGACAACCGAGGATGATGTGGAAGTCTGATGAGGACAAGAGGATTTTGGCAGTCTCAAAGCCGAGGCCCTGGTTGGCACCTGGTTCAATAGACAAATAAATGGTGAGCCCTGGACCCGTACTTAAATCACAAGGCGATAGGGAGAATTTAGCACCGACCTGTAATGAGAACAGTTGTCTTCGACATTTTTTGTGGAAACAAGTCTCCCAAATGCGGTTCACTTTGTTGAACGATCAAACTATCTGGCAGCTTTCGCCGCCATGGCTTTACATTTAAATACATTCGCGGCTTTGCTGGAAGCTCTGATAAATGCGGACTGCTTCATCCGTGAGCTGGTGCGCCTGTCTACTATTGCAACTATTCGGTGGGTTTAATTGACCGAAGTTTGACCGAGCCGATTGTATTTGTCCGGGTACCCGCGAGACCTCAAACCCTGCGACTAGAAACCCCTGTAACGGGCCGAATGGAAGCAGCTCCTCGGACCTAGAGGAGATAATTCAAAACCACTGGGAGGAATGCTGCACCGCTGAACCCGAGATATCAGATTGTCCGAGTCAAATGGGTTGCAATGATCATCTACATACACTTTGATAGCGCCGGCCGAGGTGCTGACCTCGAGAAATTCTTATCAGCTAGGAAAATCTAATGGTGGGCGCACCGCTAGAAGGACAAACCCGGACGGATTACTTTGCGCAGAAAAAGTATACACCTCGAGTCGAATTTCCGGCTCCGGAAAACAAGCCCCAAGTAGTGGACAAATGATTCAAATCGTACCCATAAAGCTTGGTGGTACTGCCCTATCTTCTGTAAATTTTACACGTGAATTGAAGTTTTTCTGATAATATACACATACATGCGATGGTACTTGCAAGCCTAATCCAGGCCAAACTATTAATGGAAGAAACGAATCATCAACGTAGCCAAAGGGAATTGAACATAACCAGTTACCGAATGCTAGCGCCCCATAAACCAAATCCAATGATTGGACTCCCTTATCTACCCACCGCACGCGCCCGTACTTTTCTACAAGTACTTCTTCGGTGCTGCATCCCGTCTCTTCTTATATAACATGTATACACCCGCCATGGCGGCCTGGACAACTATAATGGCCAAGAGCAGCATCCCCAGCTTCGGTGCCGAGGCGGACACCACTACGTGGAAGTGATTTGTCAGATTTTTTAAGGCCCGTCGATGGAAACATTAGAATGGCTTACCCCTAGCAATTGCGGATGGTAACGTCGTCATCATGTTGGCGTGGCTATCCTTGAGCGCGGCATGCATACGTTCAAACTGCTTATCAACCTTGCGGTCGTCACCCGAGCGTTGCATGTCCATGCTGACCTGCTCAATCTTGTGCGCCTTCTTCTCAACATTGACGATCTGATCGCTCAAACCGACGATCGATTTGCCGAGGGAATCTAGTTTCGCGTCGAGCGCATCTAACTTGTTCATGAGTGCCGTGAAGCGGTCGTTGTTGACGCGGCGTTGGTTCGTGCCCTCTCGATATACGTTGTTCACTTGATAGTTGACCATCTGGAGGCGGTTGTGCAGGTCGGCGAATTGTTCCTCGGGCGACCTCACGGACGAGGCGGGAATGTCGGGGACCTCTGGCGGAGGAGGTGTGTTGTCTTGCTGCTGCTCTTGTTGCTGCTGCTGCTGCTGCTGCTGCTGCTGTTGTGGAGGTCGCTGCTGTTCAGCTTGGATAGGCATACCCTGCGCCTGGCGCTCGTTCTCGTAGAGTTGCTGCTGGTACTGGTTTTGCTGCTGACCGAAGGCCGTTCCGCTTCTAACGATGAATTTGTTGGCCTCGAATGAGTCCGGATTTTCTGCAGACGCAGCGGAAATGCCGAAGAAATATCCTTGCGGAAGTTGAACCTGCATAGCGCATTAGTCGCGAGAACTACGGGTCCTTGCAGTAGTTGCCTCTCGCTCACGCACCTTGTCACTCTTGAAGCAAAGCTGGTTGTCCACCTCGACCACGAATTCCCCGCCCGCCTGTTTCAGCGCTAGCTTCGTCATCCTCCCCAGATTTCTGTACGAGTAATCGCAGTTTCCGAACGCTAGACTATCCACATTGTGGTGATCCTTGAAACTGACGGTTCCATCGTTCAAAAAGCCTCGGATTGTGCCTCCTCTGCCGCCCCATTGATCCAAAACTAAAACCAAGCCGTCAAACTGCCCGATTGTGTACACACTGCTGGCGCCAATATGTTCCTTGCTCAGCCACACCTGCATATTGCCGCTGCCACGCTCCGGGCCCGTACACCGGAAATAAAACTCGGCGGTCCATTCCGCCAGGTCGACGGGCGCATTTGCCCAGATAGCGCCACGTTTGTTGCCAGGGTAGGGCGGTGTGAGGATAACGCGGTCCGAAAGCAGGTCAGGTGTGTAGTCGTCGCCGGCGACGGTCCAGCCGGAAATAGTGCGCCCGTCGTCCGTGAGGCGTTGCTGATGACCAAAGGAGAGGCCATTGAGAACATCCTGCGCGGAGACGAGGACGAGGGAGAGGCACGCGAATGCCTGAAGGGTGTGGAGGAAGCGCATGCTAGGGAGCGGGCGATGCGCCCCAAGACGATGTGTCTAAGGTTACTCGGGTGAGTAGGCGAAGGCGGTACGGAGTACGGTCGGGTAGCTCGAAGCGAAGGGGAACGATAACTGGCGGACCTGGAATGAGACTTAAATTTCTCCGTGGAAGTATAAAAAGGGGAGACGTTATCGGAAGGGTGCTCACCTACTTCTCGCCTCCTCTCTGCTGCCAAAGCTTCGTGACCGCGAGAAGGCTGCACGCGATACTGACGGCGACGACGCAGATGCGCAGCTCCTGTGCGACGCGTACAACCGAGGGGGAGAGGTCGAGGCTGTAGCGGACCTGCAGAGGGCCGCTGGGAAAGGCCACGAGGTGTCTGACGGCGAAGTCGGGAGTGGAAGACAGGCCCATGTGCTCGGTGGCTCCGCCGCGGCCAGCGTGAGATCGCCAAAGCTGCCAGCTGGCTTGTAGGAGTTTCAGGCGCGCGGCTCGCAATTGGACGCCGGATTAAAGTGCCAAGCCGGGAATTAGGGACGCCTTGTGCGGCGCCTGTAGTGGAAAGACGCTATATTGGCTGCGTAGCTGGCCGAGTGCGCCGGAGGCGATCGAAGCTGCGCCGGCGCTTCTCCCACGAAAGAATTGAGGCACCAAGACCGGGAAATAGTTGCGACGGAGTCATGTCGATAGCTGGAGCTCTCAAGGTGCGTGGTACCGCGGGCGCGCATCTGCCTCGGAGCCGCGCCCGTCGGCGGTGGAGAAAAGTTGCTTCCGATTGGCCGTGAGCTTTCCCGCTTCGCTTTCTATCGCAGCTTCTTTTGCCGTCTTCTTCCATCCCATCTTCCGCCGCCGTCCGCGCCGCCCTGACATCGCCCACGTCGCCTCCCGCGCTCCCGCATCGGTCGCCGCTTTAATCGTAATGTCGGGTGGAGGCCCCTCGGATGCGTTCCGCCGGCTGCAACAGGCCCTCGTCGAGGCCCAGCAGCGTGGCGGCAGAGGCTACGGCGGAGGTCCGCCGGGACCCAGGGCCGTTGGCGGTCTGGCGACAATTGTGCTGCTGGGCGGAGGCGCTGTATTGTTGAATAATTCCCTGTTTAATGGTTTGTTGAAACCTAGTTGGAGCTCTGGCGATGGATCTGGAGAGATTGGTGTTGGAGAAGGTTGGAACGTGCGGCGCTAACGGTTGCGCTTTTGCAGTTGACGGTGGTCACCGCGCCATCAAGTACACGAGGATAAGTGGCGTGAGCAAGGAGATCTACAATGAAGGTACGGTTATGTGAGAAGCCACTCAAGTACCATTGCGTTGGCTTCTAACCTGTCGATTTCGGCGTTCAGGCACCCACTTCCGCATCCCCTGGTTCGAGACACCCGTCACGTACGACGTCCGCGCCAAACCTCGCACCGTCTCCTCCCTCACAGGCACCAAGGATTTGCAAATGGTCAACATCAACTGTCGTGTGCTGTCACGGCCGCGGGTCGAGGCTCTCCCGCAGATATACCGTACCCTAGGGACCGACTACGACGAGCGCGTGCTGCCCTCGATTGTGAACGAAGTTCTCAAGGCGGTCGTGGCACAGTTCAATGCTAGCCAGCTTATCACGCAACGTGAGAGTGTTAGCCGCATGGTGCGGGATAACCTGGTGCGGCGCGCGGCTCGGTTCAACATTCTTCTGGACGATGTGTCTTTGACGGTAAGGGGATAGTTCTATTACACCCGAGAAGAAGAGATCCGCTCTGATGCCTAACCCTTTTGCAGCATCTCGCATTCTCTCCGGGCTTTGAAGCCGCCGTCGAGGCCAAGCAGGTCGCCCAGCAGGAAGCCCAGCGCGCCGCCTTCGTCGTTGACAAGGCCCGCCAGGAGAAGCAGGCCATGGTTGTGCGCGCGCAGGGTGAGGCCCGTTCTGCCGAGTTGATTGGTGATGCCATCAAGAAATCACGCTCCTACGTCGACCTGCGTGAGTTCGAAAATGCACGCAACATTGCGGCACTGCTCGAGAAGAGTCGCAATAAAATGTATCTTGATGCAGGTGGGCTAGGTTTGAATATCACCCAAGACAAGGCGGAGAAGGCGGGGAAATAAACGGCGCAGAGTGCGAGTGTGGTAGGTTAAGAATTCAGGAACTTGAAATGTGGAAAACTTGTATAACTTAGGCATAACTTTGCTGCATTGCTGAGACTAGCGTTGTGGATTGGATTTGCTAGGGCATTCCACTCTGTATTAAATCAATGAAAGAATATTTGAGCACTTTGACAGTAGTCAATAGGGGAATAGAGTGTTTTTCACCCTCGTAAACAACCGAAGCTAGTGGTCTATTAGCCATTGAATACACCCTAACTGTCATCTGAAGTAATGATGCATCGTGCGAGCCGTCCTCAACTATACCATGAATTTATCTAGCACTCTTTCCCGACTCCGTCATCAAACTTCTGGTTCCCTCACCATATGCACTTTCTTGCCTTTCCGCCATTTCCTTTGCCGTTCTTACCTCCCAGTCAAACTCTCTCAAGGCCCTTAGCTCACTCCCGACAAACAACCCACCCATCAATCCATCCAGGACCCCAGCTGCCATGCCTAGGCTACTCACGAACATGAGCGCAAACGCAACACCATTGTGCGGTGCCCACCAGACGGCTACGAGACAGCTGATGGTGATGAGTAGTTGGAGTGCGCAATGCGATAAGCGAAGGCGGCGCTGGCGACGTTCGCGCTCAGTGTAGGTGCGGGTAAGAGTGAGGATGGAGGCATAAGTAGTGGAAGGAAGGAGGGAAGGGAGAGGGAAAGGAGAGGTATTAGGCTTGATGGCGGAGTCCGCCGGCGAAGATGACGAGGAGGGCTGATTCTTGCCTTCGACTCCGGCAACCCCCTGCTTCCGCGGTCGTAACTCTAGCGTCGCTTCAACCGAAAAGTGATCGCTCAGACTGCACTTTATGGAAGGATGTCGCATCATCATGCCAACATTTGCATCCACAACCGTCCAGTCTTCTTCCTCAACGCCGTCCTCGTCCACCGACCCGCCGGCCTTCTCCCTTCCTCCCAAGGGTCCCCCGACAAATACGTAGTCGAGCCTTTTCGCTTTCGGATCAGGCTCATCCTCGCTGACATGCACTTCCTCTCCGCGCTTTAGCCGTTGCCTGTTCCCTTTGTTCCAGCGCCACGTATTAAGAACGGAGTCACACGTGGCGCCGTCACGGTCGCGCGCAACCTTTGCAGTTGGCACGGGACGCCCGCGCGCGCGCTCGATAGCGTCGACCGAGGAGCCGAGAGCTGCATCCGGGTGTAAGACAGACCAGACGTCGACAGCGCCTGTGTGGGCAGCGATGAGATCGTGTGCTAGGGACGAGGCGCGCATATTGAAGTCCCCTAGCGCTAGAGCAAGGTGGCCGCGTTCACGCGCGTGCTGGACAAGTTTTGAAATGTGCCAGGCTTGAGCAGTGCGATGGCAGAGATACGAGTCGTACGGTTCGGGTTCGTAGGGTGCGTGCAGCTAGAGGTTCATCAGCAAGATTACGATGAGGAAGCATCACCAATTAGATAATGTGCAAAAGAGAGACGGTAAAACGAGCTAGAGGTATAGAATTCAGAATACAACAGCTCGGCGGACAAATATATCCAGGTACATAGCAGATCAATGGCGTCCTCACATGAGTGCAAAACACCTCCACCACACCTCTTCGTCCCTTTCCCCACCGAATCCTCGCGCACGCCACCCCCTTACCGACGAACCAGTCACCACGATAAAATGCTGCCGGTCGCCCATTCAGCGGATACGCCACCATGCTGGCCTCTTCGAAGGGCCAGCGGCTTAGAATCACGAGCCCGCCTCCGAATATGCCGCTGTGGTAGAACTTGGCGTACGGCAGCACTTTGGCTGTTTCAGCGCGGATGGCATGGTAGTCCTCCTGCGTCCAGCATTCTTGGAGGCCGACGATGTCTGGCGGAGGGCTGGCGATGGCTAGCTGGCGGCCGATTTCGCGCAAGCGGGGGGCGCGGACCTTGGAGATGTACTTGAGACCCCAGCAGTTGAGGCTGACGATGCGGAGAGTGGTTGGAGATAGTCCAGGTTCCGGCATGATTGAGAATGGCTTGCCGCGATCGAACTCTTGAGACGAACAAGAATTAATCAGAACAAGGGCAGCCAAGTTACGGCGTCACCGCGTCATGCCCCATTGACAGTCATAGCGGTCGGTGGTGGAGGAATGCTCGGGCGTGGGCAAGCTCCGTAGCAAGAGCGGACGACAGGGGTCTAGTCTCGCCGCCTTCCTCACCGCGTTTGGAGCACGCGCATCATCGCCACGGCGCGCGTTTCCACGCGCGCAGCGTCTTCACCTCCACCGGACTCAGAGCCATGTCTTTGCTGTCGCCTGAGCGGATGCGATCTGCCGATGGCGATGGCTATGCGCGTAGCCCGGGATCATATCGCGAAATGGAGGCCGAGCCGCAGCGCGACTCGTATAACTACGTCGCCAGCAGCGAAAATCATGCAGTTCGCGGCGGAGACACGCCCGACGGAGAGACGAATTTGTATGGCCAGGGAAGCCACTCGTACGATTCCCCAGAGGAGCCCAACGGCAGCGGAGACTACGCGCCGCCTTCTCTCCTGCCGCAGCGACCGTCGAAGCTGTATTTCAAGCCGGCGCTGATTCTGCGAGGCCACAAGCGTGGTGTTGCTGCCGTCAAGTTTTCGCCCGACGGCAAGCTGATTGCAAGCTGCTGTAAGTAGGCAGTTCTACGTATACTGAAGCCATTACGCTCATGAGAAGAACCTAAGCGGCGGACTGCACCATCAAAGTCTGGGACGCGCAAACGGGAAAGCACCAGCACACGCTCCAAGCCCACCTCGCGGGAATATCGACGATCGCATGGAGCCCGGA
Organism: Lineolata rhizophorae; assembly: GCA_010093515.1. Classification (NCBI taxonomy): domain Eukaryota; kingdom Fungi; phylum Ascomycota; class Dothideomycetes; order Lineolatales; family Lineolataceae; genus Lineolata; species Lineolata rhizophorae. The sequence continues at coordinate 30,518 of MU001680.1, read as the reverse complement.
CTCCAAGATGCTGGCCTCTGGCTCAGACGACAAGTCCATCCGCCTATGGGATGTGGCATCCGTATGTGTCCAGCTCAGCCCAGCCCCATCTATACTCCAGAAGCTAACTCCGTTTCTTCTCGATCCTGTAGGGACGCGCGCACCGAACTCCGCTTGTAGGCCACCATAATTACGTCTACTCAGTCGCCTTCTCCCCGAAAGGCAACATGATCGTAAGCGGCTCCTATGATGAGGCGGTCTACATATGGGACGTGCGGTCCGCGAGAGTGATGCGCACTCTCCCCGCGCATGCAGACCCCGTCTCCGGCGTCGACTTTGTACGCGACGGGACCTTGATCGCTAGCTGCTCGCACGACGGATTGATTCGCATATGGGACACTGCTACCGGTCAATGTCTGCGAACTCTTGTGCACGAGGACAATGCGCCCGTCGTCGGAGTGCGCTTCTCACCCAATGGCAAGTACGTCTTGGCATGGACGCTTGACTCGTGCTTGCGACTATGGAACTACATCGAGGGCCGAGCAATCAAGACGTATCAGGGCCACAAGAACCTGAAATATAGCCTGGGGGGATGCTTTGGCATCTATGGCCCTGGACGCACGCACCCACTTCCGCCACCGCTACAACTGCCGCGTTACGACGATGACGACAGCGAGTACAATGGACATGCTGGGCAAAGACAGGATCAGGCAGCTCAGCCGATTGCCTACGCATTCATTGCCTCAGGCTCCGAGGACGGCGCTATCCTCTTGTGGGATGTAAGCTCTAAGACGGTCCTGCAGCACCTGCCCGGCGCTAGCAGCAACACTGACGGCAACAAGCCAAACAAAGTCAAGGGCCACGAGGGTGCGGTTCTCGGCGTCGATGCGCATCCGACCGAGTCTGTCTTGGTGACGGCGGGCATGGACGGGACGGTGCGCGTTTGGCGGCACGACGGAGCGGCGGCCGCGCGCGAAGCCGAAGAGGCAGCCAAAGAAGAGCAGAGAAGAGCGGCGAGGGAAGTTGCACTGTTGGAGGCGCCGACGCCCACACCGACTACCGCGGATGTGAGAATGACAGACTACGAAACGGCAGAGGGGTGAGGAGCGTCTTGCCAAACAACAAAACGATTGGTTACACAGATCGACTCATGCAATACCATGCAGCTGACACGAGAAGTATTGTAACTCCTTTTTAGCTAAGGCGTCACGTCTCGCCGTTCGCTATTACGGTGACGAACGCAAACGCAAGTTGATGCGATTGCGAGCTATTTACCAAGCGGACCCCAATGTGGTTAGTCAAGCACATCTCTGTATCGGTCGCATAGAGAGGACCGGATCGGCAACCCGACCAAATCCTCGAATATGGCGCCAAGAGCGCAGGCGTGGTCGTACATTGTATTCGAAGCACTGAACTTCTAGATGTACCAAGGTGCGTGGGCTGTAGGTAAAGCACCTAATACCGACATGTCTAGATTGGGTGGTCTCGTAGTCATGTGAGAATTTCATATTCGTGCTACATTACAGCGTAAATCGAAACATGATACCATGCACAGCATGATCCGCATCTCCAAACGCCAAGACGGTATTGCCTCCACGCCGATATCTCTCAGCCCCGCTAGCACGCTCTCTAGAACATGGCCAACGGCAAGTGGACGTTTGTTCCCTTCACCTCTTCACATACGTCACACTCTTTCGCCTCGAGTCCGAAACCGGCACAGCGCTGCCAACGCTGCGCGAGCTCCGACGAGGATCACCGTATCCACTGGACTTGTAATCGAAACTGCTACGGTAGCTAGTGGTGCTGCCGCGCGGCATGTGGGCAACGCTCGCATGCGAGTGGCGCGGGGAGGGGTGGTGGTGGTGGTGATGGTGGTTGGGTTCCCGGACCACGACGGCGGTCGAGGACGGGTGGTGGTGGTGGCGGTGATGGTGGTGGTGCGGCGGGCCCCCGTGATACCAGGACCTGTGGCGGGGCGGCTCGTCCCATTCGCGACCGACGTAGCCGCGAGAAGTTGTTGTGAAGCACATCGCAGGCGGCTGGCGATGGAGCCGATGAGGTGGTCGGACGATAGAATTCCAAAGCTCCGAGAAAGTTCCAGCCGGAACCGTGCGGAAGGAGTCTTTGAGCAGGATAGTATGTAGTCGAAAGGCAGTCGGGATGTCTATTAGCAGACTTTGCTGAGCAGAGGTGGGTGTGGGCCGTCTTTTTTAGCTCCCGCCCGTCAGCCTCGCCCATCCCGCCACCGTCCATCTCTCCTCGCCGGCCGGTGAGATGGCGACGCGGGTGGGCAGCGGGGCGTGCGTATGCTCGGTGGCACCAAATCAGGATACCCTGCGCCGATGATGCCATTGCGTCTTGGCAACGACCGGGGTCTGACATCGCACCGGTGTTCCGGGGCTGGCTACTGCCTACGTTTTGCAGCTGGAGAATATATCACGCGATCTTAAAGCCGTTCCCTAATGAGGCTCTGCCAATCGCTGCTCATCTTCAATTGCGTTCGCCGTTTGCTTGACCTTGGGCGAAGCACGCCAAGACCTGCGCCGAACAAGAAGTCGTCATTGCTGGTTGGCAGACTCTGTAGATCGCCGGAAACGATATGCGCTGATTTGCGGAAAGGGTGTGTGCACGCGTCGTCTCCCTGCGTTGCGTGCGTAGTAAGTACCTAGTACTACGCACTTCGCTCCTTAAGTGAGACACATGGGCGAGAGTCAATCGGTTTTGTTAAACGATTTCCGACCGCAGGCGCTTGACCATCAGCTCGACAGATGAGGCCGACCTGATAGGATAGAGACTGAGTACGCAGTTGCCTCCTGAGCAGGGGATGAATGCGTCGTCTCGCCCTTTTGGATTTGCGGGAAGGAATGCGGCCAACTACTATACTCTGCACTCCGCAAACTTTTAATTCAATGCCTTCTCTTACTGCGTCGTAGACCGTAAACGGCGGGCGTGATGAGCAGCCTGTGTAGCATGCCATGTGCTGATTGGCTGGCGCAAACCCGGCAGCCGGCACTGCAACGACCAAAGCTCGCGCACGGGCCACGGCGCGTCAAAGGCTTTGTCGACCGCACCCGCGACCTCTCTACATCCGCCTCGATTGTCCTTTCCATGCTGACGATAAGCGATTCTAGCTTGTGCCCTCGACTTCAGGCTTCCTCTTGTGTCTCGGTCTTCTCGTGGCCCGTACGTCAGCATACTTCCCTTCCGACGACGATGCACCAGCAGGCCCCTCCAGGCGCCATGCGAGTCTTTGTCGGAAATATTCCCTACGGTACGGATTGCTGTGTCTGCGGGCACTTTTCTGCTACCTTTGTCACTAACTATGTCTTCCTTTCGCAGGGGCTACCGAGAACCTCATCACCGAAGTCCTCAGCCGTGTTGGCCGCGTGCTCGACTTTGAAATATCGCACGACTCCGAGACAGGCCGCCCCAAAGGCTTCGGTTTCGCGGACTACGCGGACGCCGACAGTGCCGAGTCCGCAATTCGCAACCTGGATGGCTACGAGGTCATGGGCCGTAAAATTCGCGTTAGCTACTCCAACAAGGACTCACGGGGGAATGACCTAGGCCCCACGGGCTACAAACCCGACGGCGGTCAAACCGCGCACTCCGTGGGCATGCCTGCGATGCTGCCACAGATGCCGGGCTCGGTGCCGCCGCCGCTGCAATCTCAGGGGTTGCCGGCCCCTGGCCAGCCAGGATCGATGCTACCACAGCTGCCTGCGGGCGTCGAGGTCCCGCCGGGATTGACGTGTCCTGATGCGATATCACGTACGCTGGCTACGCTCCCGCCGGCGCAGCTGCTCGACATCATCTCGCAGATGAAAGGCCTTGTGATGAGCGACCCCGCGCGCGCGACGGAGCTGCTCAACAGGGCACCGCAGCTCTCATACGCCATCTTTCAGGCGCTTCTCCTGCTCGGGCTCGTTGACACGTCCGTTCTGCGCACCGTCGTCGAAACCGCCACGGGAGTAGCTGGCGCCACTCCTCAGCCGCAGATGCCCACGCAGCCGACCCCGCAGCAACAGTCCTACCCGGCATACGGCGGTACACCGGCCCAAGCACAACAGCCATACGCGGCACCGCCTCCTCCGCCACCGCAGGTAGCGGTGCCTGGAATGCCGCCGAACAAGGACGAGCTGATTCAGCAGGTGCTGGCGCTTACGGACGCGCAGATTGACGCGCTCCCACCAGAACAGAATGCGCAGATACGAGCGTTGAGAAATCAGCTATTATCGAGGCGTAGCTTGTGAAGGAACGTCTGGAGGATTGGCGAGGCATCTTTTACCGGAAAGCATACCCACGGCGTTTTAGGGGGCGTGGGCGTTAATGGAACGGAGCGCCTGTTCCGAGCGCGCGATTTTGCTAGGATGACCATTGTACGCCTTCGGGTCTACGAGCATTAAGATACCTATGTACAACGAAGATGGAACAGTCTACATAGTCCATGTCCGCGCTGAGCGTCAATACGAGGTGACAACAGTCGTCACATTTTGTAAACCTTGACGTCTTGTAGGTTGTATAACTGCTCATTTGAATTCTTTAAGACAGGCTCGCGAGACGGGAAGTCACGTGTATCTCGTTTCTTGCTTGGCGTCCTCGTCTCAAAGAACGTGTCGAAACTAAGCCGCCGCAACTGGACTCGCAACTAAGAGCAACCTCCTGTCGGAAACTTCCAATGTGACGGCAACGTTTTACACTCGTTTACACGACGGAACTGCCCCAATGCTCCCCGTACCACGGGAATCGGGTATGGCGCGAGGCGCGTACACGTTGGTCAACCAGAGCGAGGCCGAGCCTGAAGATGTGGCTAGCAATCTGTTGGACGAGCCGTCCTCCGTCGAAAAAAGGCTTCTCAGAAGGGTCCCTGACAATTTGCCCTGGAGTGCCTTTCTTATTGCGGTGGTGGAGTTGTGCGAGCGTTTCGCATACTACGGCCTCTCGGGACCCTTTCAGAATTATATCGCGAATGAAAGGCACGACAAGAACGGTGCGAAAGCCATGAATATCCCAAAGAGTTTAAGCTGACTTTCATTTCAGGATTACCTGGAGCAATCGGTACTTCGTTTTCTCCGGTAATGATTGAGCTGCGAACTGACAGATGAAGGTCTCCGCCAAGCCAACGCCACGGCATACACGTCGTTTTTTCAGTTTTGGGTATGTAAAGTCAACATTTGCGTGACGCATTAGCTGATGCCTTTATAGTGCTACGTTACTCCCATCATCGGTAAGATGGGATCCCTCTTGCACATCGCGACCAGGAGACTTACGACTTGACCAGGCGCACTCATTGCCGACCAATACTGGGGCCGGCTCAAGACCATCGTCATCTTTTCTCTCGTTTACATGAGCGGTATTTTGATCCTTTTTATCACTTCTTTGCCCGCAGCAATCGAGCAGGGCCTCGCATTCTCTGGTCTCCTGCTGGCGATGGCTGTCATCGGTCTGGGCACTGGCGGAATTAAGTCCAACGTGTCTCCGCTCATCGCCGAGCAATATCAGAATACGATGCCGTTTGTGAGAACTCTACGTAGTGGCGAACGCGTCATCATCGACCCTTCCGCGACGATCCAGCGCATCTACATGATCTTCTACCTGTGCATCAACCTCGGCTCCTTATCCTCTCTTGCGACTACGACTTTAGAGTTGAGGATCGATTTCTGGGCCGCGTATTTGCTTCCGCTTGTTATTTTTGTCGTCGGCTTTCTCATTTTGCTCGCCGGACGGGCAAGTTATGTTTTGCGGCCACCAAAGGGAAGCGTTATAATACACTGCTTCCAAGCCATATCGTTCGGAGTCCGCCATCGTGACCTAGATGCGGCCAAGCCGTCGAATTCTAGGATCATTGTTCCTTGGGACGATAACTTCGTTGAGGAGCTAAAACGGGCTCTAATGGCGTGCAAGATTTTTCTATTCTTTCCTATCTACTGGTGAGTTTATCGCGCAGTCTAGGTCCTCAGAAGCTGACTTGCCACAGGCTCGTGTTCATGCAGATGGTCAACAATCTAGTTTCTCAGGGTACGTCTGCCTATCTATATAACGAACGGTTCTAACCCGACAAAGCTGGACAGATGGAACGACATGGAATCCCCAACGACATTATGCAGACAATTGATGCTTTCAGCATCGTCGTCTTCATCCCGATCGTGGACCGTTGGGTTTATCCGGCGATTCGGAGATGCGGGTTCGCTTTGTTGCCCATAACGCGAATCTTTTTTGGTTTCATATTTGCTTCCCTCTCCATGTTCTACGCGGCCTTACTTCAGAGTCGCATTTACGCCTCCGGCCCGTGTTTCGAAGCTCCTTCAACCTGTGCAGCTGCCCTTCGCCCGGACGGCTCCTATCAACCGAACAACGTGCATATCGCCGCTCAGGCGCCCGCGTACTTGTTCATCGGCATCAGCGAGATCTTTGCTGCCGTTACCGGGCTGGAATATGCGTACACCAAAGCACCTCCGAGCATGAGATCCTTTATTATGAGTTTGTTTCTTCTGACGAGCGCCGGCGGCGCATTCCTCGCCGCAATAGTTTCTCCGGTCGCGAAAGACCCCCATCTCGTTTCTATGTACGCCGGTCTAGCTTTCGCATGCTTTGCGGCGGGAGCGATGTTTTGGCTTCTGTTTCGGAAGTACAACAAAGTCGACGGCCAACTCGACTTACATGCAAGAGATGCTGACGACAATGTGGAAATGGACCCTCTTCGGGGCGAAAGCTCAACGGCTTAAGACGTCACTTGGCAACCATTTTAGGACAATGATAAGGGCGGGACTTTATTGCGACGGCTCGGCTCATCCCGCTTATCTCGTAGGCGGTTCCACCCTGGTCGTTGGCATGCCGCCCCAGGCTGTACATATCCCCATTAATATCGCAACGAAACTCGGCTCCAATTCAGGGTTCGGCACCTTTAACGTTCAGCCTGTCGAAATCCTCTTGTATATGGTCCTGAGCTTGTCGACTTGCCAGATTCCATCACCGTCGCCGAAGACATGGAGTTGGCAAGTTTTGCCAAGCTCTGGGAACGCCACAATCATTTCGGCTCGTGGAAGTCCAGCGCCTGCCACGTTCTGCGGCCAAGTGGACCGTGCAGTTTCTGCCGAATATAAAACCATGTTCCGTGTCGGTCGCCGGCGTGCCTACATATCTCCGTGCAGAGCGGCCGTGCGGCCCAGGGGCCTGAATTCCCCTTGAGGCTCTCTCCAGGGCACCTCGCGTAGGTACAGAATTATTGAAATGGCTTTTCCCGATAGCCGCCACAAATTCCAATGTGCAGGAGGCGCAGGAGGCGCGTGATGATTTCTAACCTCGTAGAGCCCATAATATATATCGCGCTCATCCCGGAGTTTTTACGATGCGGGCGTCACTCCCATTCGTTTGGCCTATTCTCTGATTCAACTTTTGCTTTGTCGCTTCCGTCATGCATCCTCACCAACCGGTCGTCCCAGGCGTCACTCCAGTCGTTTATTCAGACGCGCAGTGCACCGAACCCGACATAAAGCCATCATCTACCTATATCTACACGCCTGGTGTTGGTGGAGTCTCTCAAAACAAACATGATAGTTCAACTTCTACCCCATCTGCAGACGCCTGCAATGGCCAGCGACCTCTGTCCTGCGGGGACGCGACCACACCTCCGTTTGGGTCAAGGTCAGGCCAGAAAGATGTCGCGCGCGACTTTTTGTCAAGACTGAAGTTCTCTCACGGATGGTTTATCCTTTTCAACATTGGTCAGTTACACGTGTCTCGGAATGAGCGGCACCTGACTCTGCCTGCAGCGACAGTTGCTCTCGCCATATGCGTCACATCTGGCTGCCGTACGAACGCAGAGGCAAAATATGGCATGGTCGAGATTGACGGCCATTTGCTAGCAGCCATTGCGACGCGGAATTGCGATTCGTGCAATCGGGACGACGTCCCCGACACCTATCAATTAGGAGTCTCCGGTAAGTCGTAGCCCGACTGCGTCGGGCCGATCGTTCTAACAAAAATGAAGGAATATGCCGCACGACCGACGGAGAGACCGCATGTGAGGCGAAGTTCCCGTACTCCTTCAATATGGCCGCCTTGATCCTCTCCGACATTCCGGACCTCGGATTGAATGACGACGACATTGCGTTCGCCGCCGAAGTATACGAAGATTACGTTGACGACGAGTGGGTCAACCACGAACTCGTCGGCCGACTCGCGATCGCGCGCGGCGCTCTTTTGATCGTATCCATATTTATTGGCTTCGTCACCATGGGCGCCAGCTTGACGCAATCTTCTGGCTGGAGCACGCCGATATTTCTCCCACTCATCATCGACACGCTCGTTCTCTACGCCTGTGCGATACTATCCGCGCTCATTTTTGCGTATGAGCTTGCTCCGTTCTCGCCTTCCTATGCCGCGGCTACTGCTAATAGCAGCGGCCAACTGATCATTGATATTGTCGATGTCGGGACTTGGCTCCTCGTCGCCGCCATTGTATGTCGGCTCATATCCAACCCTGTCCTTTTCCTTGGCTTCCTGCTCGTTCACGCGGTTGCGATCGTCATGCCGCTCTTCATTGTGCTTTTCTGCTTCAGCGGTCTTGTCCGTAGCGGCAGTTCGACAACGCATTCCTCAAACCCCGCCGTTCCCCCTAAGCGGCCGGCTGGCGTGACCGAGGTCTGCGCCAGCGAAACAGAGGTCGAGGAGCGGAAAGACGGAACGACCACTTTTACTCGCATCTCGAGCGCGTACGTGAGGGTAACGAGGCTGTGAGTGAAAGAGTGCGGCTAGAACGTATCCTATCCATCCTAGCTTCAACATGGCAAGGTTTTCCAACGAATGCACGCGGTTTGTGCAGTGATAGGCATCATTGGCGACGCAAGGACGAGCCGGCTGTGAAATATATTTGTGTTAGTGAAAACGCGGAGTCCAACTCCGAGAAGTTGTACCCGAGCTTGGCTACGAGCCGGTTGGCCCGCGCGTGAAATCCAAAGGGTGTGTAGGCCGGACGCGGCATCCCGCCTCCGCGGCGTTCGCTCCATGCGAGTCCTCGCGTGTCCGCCAATCCGCAGACCAATCGCGCTTTTGGCGTCGGCCTAGGCGCCGTTGCTTCCGTCGTCTCCAGCCCATCTTGAGGCCCGACCCGCCGCACGTGTGCCAGGCTCTCGCCCCGCAGCTCGCGTGGACTAGGAGGGTTGTTATAAGGCTGGTCGTGCCCCGGTTTGCATTTCCTGTACGACCGGAAAACGCTTGGTCGTACACTAGCTCTCCATGGCTGAGCCGCAGCAGGAGGCGGCCGTCCCGGTCGATGCCGATGTGAGGAATTCGCTCCTCTTCTCAGACCGACACACGGACACTGACCACGGCGATGCACAGGCTTCCAACGAAGATGATTCCGCATTTGGCGATGCGTATGAACAAGTTCAACCCTTGGTGTTAGTCACACCTGTAGGCTAATCGTCCTTGCGATCCAGTCCCAGCGAAACTACCTCGCTCGCAAGTTCCATCATGAACCACAAATTCGAGAATGGCCGCCGATACCATTCCTACAAATCTGGACGTGGGTTATGAGAGTTGTGCTCCGCCCGGTGATAATCGGGTTCCACTGACTCTTCCGTGAAGAATACCTGTTTCCGAACGACGAGCCGGAGGCAGACAGGCTCGACATTCACCATCACATCTGTCTCATGCAGCTTGATGGCGAGCTGAACATCGCGCCGCTCCCGAGCGACTTTTCAGGCCGTGTCTTGGACCTCGGCACGGGAACTGGTTTGTAGCATTCACCAGTATCACTTCGGAGAAATTCCGACTGACTTCTCGCAGGCATCTGGGCATCGGACATGGGTATGTCGTCTGCGCTACGGCTCCATCGAACGGTTATATTGACTACCGAAACACAGGCGACAAGTATCCTTCGGCAGAGGTCAGTCTCTTTGCAACAGGTCGACCGTCGGTGATGCTTACATGCGCGCACAGATCTTAGGCGTAGACCTTAGTCCTCCGGAGTCGTCATGGTTGGTCTTGCCGTGCCTTCGTTCCTCGTGAAGCTGACATGTATAGGGTTCCACCCAGCGTCCGTTTCGAGGTCGATGACATCGAGGAGCAATGGACATATGGCAGGCCATTTAACTTCATTCACGCACGATGGCTTGCTGGAGCCATTCGCGACTGGCCTAAACTCATGCGGCAAACTTACGAGTGAGATCAACTTTTCGCTTCACCAAGTACCGTGCTGACCAGAACGTTAAGCAACCTCGCGCCAGGCGGATGGGCGGAGTTCAAGGACTGGGATGTCCGTCCGCGCCTAGCTAACGGTTCGTTTGATCTCCCCGACAATAGTATCAAAAAGTGGCACGACCTGGTCGTAGGAACTTGTGAGAGCTTGGCTGGCACCGCGACCGGGATTACCAGCCCTGGAATCGAGATGCGCAAGCGCTTTGAGGATGCCGGTTTCGCCAACATCCAGGAGCGCGTTTTTATCCTTCCCGTCGGAGGGTGGCCCCAAGACGAGAAGCTTAAGGAAATTGGCAAGTACTACTTTTTCGCGCTGCGCGAAGGCCTGGAAGCGCTGTCGCTGCGCATCCTCACCACATTTTTGAACTGGAAACCAGAAGAGGTCAAGGTGCTCAACGCCAAGTTTCGCGAAGAGATGAAGACGACTCAGTTTTATCATAAGTAGTAAGTTGCACCGAAACGGGCCGTTGGAAAATGTTGCTAACTCGTGTCATTGCGTAGCCATATGGTTTGTGGGCAGAAAGCTTCATCAGCGTCCTAGTTTGAAAGTGTAGACATAAGTGGAAGTGGACTAGGTGTATACGTATCGCCTGCTAGCTTATTCGCGCTCTTATCCCAAATACTTTCCGCCACTAGAGATATTACCTTGAGGGAAGCATGCTATTGCCATGGAAAGCGTCAACCTATATTACGTAGGACCCTTCACGTGTACGGGAATAACGCCCTACTACACATGATATTAGTACCCCTAGATATCCAAAAGGAGGTAAGAGGGCTCCTTCTGTTACCACAATCCACTGGTATATAGAGAACCTATATAGAACCCAGGTCACGTAACAGATTATGGGCGAACTCGGAAAGGACCCCTAGCGGATTAACTTACTGTATAAATATATATCGCGTAGAAGAGCTAGCACTTTAGCTCTAGTGATCAATCTACTTATATATGCTTTCCGTACCCTTTCTTGACTTAATTAGAAAACTTATCGGGTAGTTAGGGATAAAGTATCTAAGCGAATTTATACTAATAGTCGGCCTACTGTGTCGACCTCGGCCGTTTGGCTAAAGAATTAGGAGACGAGTTCCGAGGAGATGCCTTCATCGTCAGTACGGGGCCCATTCGACCTTTGCAGCGCAGGGATCGACCTGAATTGGCCTCGTTCTGCTAGATGTGGGTAGCTTGCTGCTTTCTATATGTTCTCGCTTGCATCCAAAAAAATCCTTCCAGTGACTACACCTCTGGCGTCTGGACGTATCGTGCTAGAGCTTCTTTGCGTGTTTGACCTCTTCTTTCCCCCCGCGTTCCAGATACGCCCTCTCCTCTGTACGAAGGCTTGATTCCTTATCTGGGTGTAGTTGTGCCTGAGTTGACTGAGGTTAGAGTTCTATCACTACTTCGCGTAAGGTGATGGTATTGTGACGGGAGTGCAGTGAAAGACTGCCTACTGGACGACATTGGTTAGGTTTGTTGTACACCTATAAATTCCTGCCGGGTATCTGATCGTAGCGCTGTCAATAGGCCGGGGGCGAAGGTCTTCTAAAACTATCTGGCAGGCTCTATTCCATTTTGTATTTCTGAATAGGCGTCTCGGTCCCCTAGTTGGTTCATATGTGTTGAGAGCAAACTGCATTTCGATGGCTTCGCGGTCCGGGCCATAGGCAATGTGCCATGGCTGGCACATGATGAGGTCGCTTTGAAGGCACCATGTATTGCACAATTCTGTCGCACTCGTCGTAGCGGACCCTGCCCCTTCCCTGTAGTTGATCGTGGCAGTTGAAGTCTTCGCATAAAATAATTTCGTGTGTACGGTAACGGGCGCATATCTGTTCGACTAGTTGTAGTGTGCTGTCCAAGGCCTGTCTACTGGCCGGTCCATTGGCGGGTGGAATGTATACCGAAAAGGCCAGGAAAGCCCTGTTCTCGGTTTGGAATTGATTGCTGTGATGTCCCTCGCCTAGATTTCAATTTGTCTTCCTCGCAGTGACACGTTCATGTAGATCAAAGATGGATATGGATATTGTTTTGTGTCGTCCTAGAGTGTAGGCGTGATCTGTACTAACTGTAGGTGCAGTTAGGGTGAAATGAACTCGCCGTCGTGCGTTCGAAAGCTTGCCAGTTCTTGGATGAGTAGTAAATTGGAGTTCCGGAGTGCCTCGTCATTTAGGAAGACATGTTGGGCCTCTGGTTGGTTCTGAAGGTTGGCTTGGAGTATACATAGCAGATTACTACTCATCAGGAGTGCGCCTGGTTCGGGCATATCTTTGGCGAACTGGGCAGGTAGGGGTTTGGCTGTAGTAGTTGCCTAAGTAGTTGTAGCATCTCAAGAAGTTGGTGCAAAAGGGAGTTTCGTGATCCTGTTCAGAACAGTTCAGACGTCTCTCCGGGTTCGTGCAGTGTTTGGCCATGTGGTTTAATTCTCCACTACGCCGACATTGCAACGTCTGTGATTTGAGGAACTCTTCGGTGTATTCTAGCCCTCCTTGAATAGCGATGTAGTCTTTGGTGAAAAGATTTTTTCTTCCTGAGTGTCGCAGATGACGAGTTAGATCGTGCGGCGCTCAGAGCGTTGGCTGAGGAGTCGCATGCTATGAATCGAGAGACCGCTATCTGTGTTGATATTGTTCACTATGGCTTTGGCAATAGATTCACCATTGGTTGGGCCGCCGACTTTGAGCTTGTCAATTCTGGATAGCTTGACTTTGAATCTTTTCTGTTTCATTAGCCTTGCCTGTGAGAAGACTCTCTCAGCTATCTTCTTTCATGATTCTTACTCCTTGCTCATTTGCCAGTTGGGCTTGTTGTTGGTCACCGAAGATGAAGCCGACTCGTTTCTTCCGTCGGACTATGACCGAATTACATTTGGTTGCTGATAAGTTCTCTGTTGTTTGAAGGGCTTTATTCATTAGTTTCTGGAGTTCTTTAGCGTCACTAGTACCAATCAATGTGCCTTGTAAGTTCAGATCTACGCATGGGATCTGGTGTTTGGTACGGGCTGCGGCTCGCTCTATGCTGGGGCCTGGAATGGACAAAAGGTTTTTGGCGGGGTCGCGGCGATGGTGGGTAGGGCGTAGTAGCGCAAGCCGCACCCAGCATATCCATATCAGCAATGACCTTACAATAGAGAGATTGAGCGTGCACGGACGAATACTACAGATGCTACTCTAAAACCTCTTTGCTGTCGAAGAATCGATCGCAAGTTGAAGAGTGGAGCATGCACTGGCGAGTCTCGCAAGTGCTGCTCTAACGCTTTCTCGCTGCCGAACGATCGATCGCAGGGGTTGCAGTCGAATAACGGAGCATGGACGAGTCTGCATCTAGACAGACGAGCTGTTTGAGAGCAATCTCTATCTAATTCTCATGTTTGGGCTGCCTCCATGTCAATAATCGTCTGTCAGCCTCAAGACACATTCTCCGATACTTCCATGCCTTTGTTGCCGAGCTCAAAGCTCACTAGAGTTAACACAACGGGCACTGGATAGCTCCTTTCTAATATGTCCCTCAATTCATTGGCCATGGAAGCTCCTTACCCGACATATATACATGCTGTTTACCCTTTCCGCCTATATAAATGCAAATGTCTACATTGAAGCGCTTGCTTTTTCTGTTGCATTTTGAGATTAGGTTCCTCCCTTGTCATCGAAGATTTTCGCTTTCGAGTCGCTTACGATATGCAGTCCGTGGTTGGGGGCTCCGTTTTGAATGAGACCGTCCCGACGTACGACCGGCATGCCAAGCGACGATGGTCATTTTATCATGAACGTAGCGGCTCATAGCCTAAAAATGGGCCTCGAGTGATCCTTAATATAAGAATAGAATGTTGAATTAATGGCCCAGTTCCAGGCCTTGTCAATCTCAGTACGGCACGCCCCACTGAATAGAGTTGCACGCTAATTACGTCGAATAGTGTCGGGGAAGTAGGTTCATCGATTTGGTTCTGAACATTGGGGCACTGCCAGGCTTGCCTTTGCTACTATACCTCGCAAAATCAGTGCCCGCTTTTTTTTGCGCGCATCATTTTGGATGCTCTGGACCCTAGCTTCTGTTATATAGTCGAGCTAATACTGCTGTACCTTAATATCGGTCAATCCTCGATGAGTTATGTTGGGTGCCCTATGTTATGTTTATAATACAAACCTGGGCTGAGCGCCTTCCGTTCGCGCCACTTACTGTACCGTTAGACGCGTCATACTTACGTTCGCAACATAAAATAGAATTAATAAGATAAACGTTGCAAAAGACTGTCAAGTGCCGTTGGCATTTAGCAACTATATGAGTTTGCTTGTAGCACTACACGACGAGCGAGGTTATCCTTAGGATAGGCATGGTAGATCTTTTTTTTTGAGCTGTACCTGTTTTTGTCATATAAGCTCGTTAGAGAGTGCTATCTACGTAACATCATATATGGTGAGACCTAATATCAGACCACGTCGCAGAAGATTTGCATCGTATAGATAGTAATGCACTGCGTGTCTAGTGACATCAATGCTTACGATGGCTTTTGTGGTTCACGTACCATACAGCAATCGATATATGGTTCTCCATCAATCACAACGCTGAATGTGTCCTGCGTTTCAAATCCGAACCGTTGGTATGTCGGTCTGCCGAGAGGTGATGCCTCGACATAACTCCGGTGCCTAGCCTGATCTGCCTGCTTGCAGAATTCAGTCATCAGTAGCGATGCCGCGCCTCTGCGCTGGTGCTTTGGCAAGGTTGCGAGGACGCCCATGTCTACGAAAATAGTTAACGCAGTCATATCACACTTACTGTATTATGTCCAATAACTTACACCAATACTCCTCCTGGCCCATTATCTTCTCCTTTTTCTCCGTCGCTTTGCCAGTAACCTCTTCGAATAGCGCGACATCCCCGTCCACGGGCCACTCGGTGAATTTCTCTTGCGGTGGCTCCGTGTGTGGCGAGCTCCATTTGGCGAAGGCTATAATCTCGACTGAAGCCTGCACCGACCCAGCCTGGCCCTCTACGACCTTGTATATTCGAGTATATGGCTTCTCGATGTCGCTTTCTAGGCTTTTCTTATACCATTCGCGGACAGGGGGTACATCAGGCTTTACCCTCAAGACCAAAGGGCTCTTAAACGTGTTGAAGTACAGATCCACCAGCTGGGGGATATCCGCCTTTTCTGCTCTCGCAAGCTGTAAAGACATAGTATAGGCCACCCTTTAGAAGCGCAACTGTGTAAAGAAGAGTACGAGTTCGTTAAGAGTTGTCGTAGATATCATGTATGGCAGCAGTAGCCACGTAACATTCGGGGCCAAGTAATGCCGGCCCCGGTTCAACGCACAGCGTACATAGAGCAGAGTGCAGGTTCACCTACACTCTGCAACCTCAATCTCGTATACACTCTGTTTGCCGCCGTATATTCTGTGAAGCTCGACAATACTGTTCCCCACTTCGCTTACATTTTCCATAGTCCTTGCAACTGTGTTTATCTGTAACATAACCTCTCCGGCTACGACTACACAAGAGCTACCATACCTATCCGGCCAATGGAAGGAGGCCGATAAGCTGGTCAACTTGATCAACTTGACATTGAAAGCATGACCTTAACGGAAGTCTCCTTAGATGAGCCGTCTAATAGTATTAGACTATAGGCAAGAGATAGCGATCGAGGCGCAGATATACAAGAGACTTGGAGTATATCCCTGACTAGTATAACTTAGACACTAGGATCCCATCGACTATATATTGATGCTGGAATACATGCCTTACGGCAATCTCTTAGAATACGTTAAGAAGTATAGACAAAAGATATCGCTAGCCTAGAAGCAATAGTAGGCTATAGAGGCTAGTAAGGGTGTTAAGGTTCTATATTCCCATGGCATTATTTAGGGTAATATCGGGCCGCACAATTTTCTGCTAGATATCGATCTTGGTCTTAAGATCTATGACTTCGGCGGGTCTTCCTTGGATAGCTCGCAGGCTATAGTTGTTCTAGGAGTAAGTGTCACGGAGTGACACTGCGCACCCACCATACTGTTGTGTGCGTAACTGGTTGACATG
>MU001679.1:1098081-1155957 GCA_010093515.1 Lineolata rhizophorae | reverse complement strand
ACCTTTTCTTCGCACGCACGCCGACTTGTAGATAGTTCTTCACGCAACGTCTTGTTAATTGAGCACCCTTTCATCGCGAATCAGTCTAGTTAGCGCGGCTGAGCGCTCTTCATCAGCGACTTACGACCGCTTCTACCGCTTTCGTGACACTAGGCCGAGTTTGTAGAACCTTTTACTAGATACTTAGTGGCTGTAGTTTGGTTATACGTTGTAATCTACTGGAGTATTTAGCATTATACTCTAGCGTAGAGCATGAATTTAGTAGTCCTATATAGGTAAACCCTACTAGCTTCTAAACTACCTATTTCCTAAGCTAAATGTTCTATAGCACTCTCTTAGCAATTTACTTAGATAGTTCAATGTTTCCGTCTAATCAATTTACTACTATCCTTGTACTAGTTTACAACATTATATCACTGTCGACGAAATCTCGTTAGCAGGTAATAGAAATACAGGCAAGTTTTATACGGGTATTTTAACGTTTGTAATTTCAGGCTTACTCTATTAATAGTTCTATAAGGTTATAAGCTAAAAGCGGTAAGATTTATAGCTTTGTTTGTCAATACTCAATTACGTGTTGCGTTTAACCTCTTACAATAGTTATTTTAGCTTCTTCAAGCTCTGTCTCTACGTATCGCATTATTCATTCCTCCCTACGAGCCAGTAGTAGTCCTAACAACGGGTTTTATCTTCTAGTAGTAACCCTACCCGATATAGTCCTAGTCTATTATCGAAAGAGTACTAGTCTCCAATAACATTTTATATGCATATCAAATTCGTCTAGAAAAACGGCGAGAAATAACTACGCCTGATTTAGATACCCTATTTATAGAGCTGGAAACCCCCGCTAACGCGTAGGCAATAGTGTTCTTAAAAGATCGTGCATGTACCACTACCCAGATTTTCTGGAATAGGTAGTTTAGCAGCAATTGACCAAACGCAAGAGCGATAGCGAAATCGTCTAGAATATAATATAGGGGTGGCTATGTCGCCGATAATTATATATATCCACTGCTTTAGCTAGGAAGCTTAGCAGCTACTATGATTTATCATTTCCTGCCTTTTCCAAAGTCGAGCAACGTATCTTCTGCTGTATATAATAATAGATCTAAGTTGATATTTCATTTTACACGCCTTAGGGTAAAACTGCCGGCAAAGGTATAGAAGCTTCAAATACCCTCCCTTAATCGCTACTCCCTAAACTTGGCGCTAATATAACGATCGAAGTCCTAGGTAGACTATCTATCCAAATATCCTAGAATCGGCTATACGCGAAGCCGGTAACTACTTCGTCTATCCTTTTCCATTTTTTTGTGCCTGAATTACGACAGCTACTTTGAGATACGGTATTCTATCCTTATCTACTACTACCGCACTTTTTATATTATCCTCCTATTTGGCGAAATTCTCCTCCATTTCCTTATATTTGCTAAAGCTTAATACTAGCCGGCCCAACTTTTCGCTCAGCCTCTTCAAGTATTAGCCCTTCCAGCTTCTAGGGTCTCGAAGTATTGTTTTTGTTGACGCAATAACAATATACATTGTTAAATTATCACCTAGCTAGTGTATAGATTATGGCCTCTTTTTCCTGCATAACGTGGTCCACCCCCTGGCTGCGTTGACCCCCTGGCTGCGTCGGTTTCGCCACTACCTTAACCCAATCCACCATATCTCTGCCAATTCTTAATCAATTTGAATGATCTCAGCGGCAATGTGCTCCTGGGATCTAGTAGTCTTGTTCTGGCATGTCCTGGAGTTGTGTCCCTCAGTGCCACATTGGCCACATCGCCGTCTCTTCTTGGTGACCCCGACATTGATGGGAGCATCATCAGCCCAATCCTTCTCCCATTGCTCCTCCAACTCCATGTTATCAATTATTTCTTGTCCTTCGAGTATGCTGAGAGGTCCTTCTTGCTTGATTTGCTTTTTCTTGCGCTTTTTGCGACCAGAAAGTTCTTCATTCGCCTGTCGGAGGTCCTTGGCCTGCGCTGAGATCAGCACCTTCGTATGCACCTCGATTTGAACGCCTTTTCCAAGCGATTCCACCGCTTCCAAGAGGCGAGTTGGAGAGCTGTTAGGATGTTCAGCAATCCTAGTCTTAATGTACTCAGTTTGGAACTGAAATTCAAGGGCATTCTGAGGTGTTTGGGGCTGCCAGGTGCTCGCTTCGATCGTCGGAGGCGTCGGAGTTCGGAGGTGTACGTCCAGCTGGGAAAGTACACATTCTGGATCAAATGGGACCAATCCAGTGTGTCTGAAGCCTGCCTTGATGTTCTTCTCTTTAAATGCCTTGGGAAAAGCTGCCAGAAAGGCTACGAGCCACTCTGTCTTGCCGACATGGACATATCCATCGCGTATGCGCGAATTCAGCTCATCCCCGTACCACCTCTTCAATGGCCCAAAACACCCAACATCCAATGGCTGAGTGATATGAGAAGAATGTGGAGGCAAGTAGAAGCACTTGATCTTGTGCTCTTTGCAATAGTTCTCGAATTCAACGGAGCAATGGCTCTCATGGCTGTCCAAGATGAGGAGACGCCACACTCCGGCCATAGAGACTCGGGAATGCTTCTCAAAGTGCTTCAACCACTCCAATCCTTTCGAATTGTTGGTCCAGCCGTTCTCGGTGTTGTCCAATTGCCAGTCCTTGGGTAGATTGCGATTGTAAAACAAGGTAAGTTGTATAGTTTTGCCCGGGAAGAGGATGTAAGGTGGGATGACATGGCCCTTGGCGCCGATTGCTTGGATGACAGTTACCCACTCCCGATTGCCAGGCTGTATTTTCTTGGGTTTCTGACGCTTCTCAGATGCTGTGACCACCATTTGGCCTTGAATTCGGCCCATCATGAAGCCGGTTTCGTCGAAATTCCAGGTGTCTTCATCCAGGATGCCAAGGTCGTTCTTGGTGCATTCCAGCACTCTGAACCACTCCCTCAGGGTCTTAGGATCTTCGCATTTGGCTCTCTCATAGTCATAGGGCCTGGAAATCCCGGTTTTGAGGCGTGGGGCCTTGTTGACGAACTTTCTGGCCCATGTTTTGCCCACATGGTCGCGTTGATCGGTTGGGTCCTGGTCGATGAGGAGATTGGCCATGACAGCCAAGTCAGTGAGTTTCAGAGCAAATCCCCGGGCATCCATATCAAGGGCCTGTCTGATAATCGCCTCCTTCTCTGTCAGGCCGAGTTTTTCATCCTTGGATGCTCTGTCGGCTCGAGAGTCTCCTCTAGCCATTCTGTGGCGGAGGGTGTTGGGATTGAGGTCAAGGGCCTTGGCAGCGACTCCAGCATTTGGAAAATGGCCGGATTGGATGGATTGGATGGCTAGCTTGATTCTGGCCTCTTTTGACGCGTCTAGAGGCATTGGTGGTGAAGAAATTGAGGTGTAAAGCTAGCGGACGCGTCATGACGCGTGTCAACGCAGCCAGGGGGTCAACGCAGCCAGGGGGTGGACCACGTTATTCGTGGCTTGATATATATGATTAGTAGCTATATCAGCAATGCCTACTCTTACCCTAAGGAGTTCCGCCAACTCATACATAGAGCGACCAAAGAGGGAAACGTTTTCAACCACAGCAAGACTTCTTCTTGCTGCGATAAAAATAGACACCATGAGGATACCCCAGCAAAAATGGATCCAGCCGGTAGATGTCTTTTTTAGAATAGGGCCCTACAGCATAGATACCACTGAAAACAGAGCTTGTAGACTATTCAAATTGAATGTTTTCTTGCCAAACAGATACAGATAAAGGAAAGTTATTGTTGTTGCGATCTTGAAAGACCGTAAACAGCAAATTATTGACATATTTGCTTGTCTACGGATGTAGCAGCATTGTTTTTCTTGGAATTTTATCGGGGATTATAGAAGTTCGTAATACTCTAACCTATAGTTATCTGTTGTACTCCGCTTTTCAAGGTGTAAAAGGACCTAGGATATCTATCGTATCGTTGGCGGACCCGCCTAGGTTGTACCAAGAGATTGGATGAAGTAATATAGGAAAACCATTTGAACTCGTAACTATCCTAGATTGAAAACTTGTTGATTCAATAGGTATAGACTACCAAACCATTCTAAACCGTACTATGAACCGTTACGAAACTAAAGCAAGCCCCGCGGTAAATTTCACCTGATCTCTTGTCACGGGCCCCTATCTACTGATCCCTATTCACTGATCTATATTCACATAGAACTCACCAGTGTTACTGTTAGCGTCACCACCAGTGTTAGCATCAGCGTTACCGTTAGTGTTACCAGCGACATTCACCTCAGCGTGTTACTTTTAGAACATGATCTATGCGTGTTACTGCTGCCGGAACTTTCCTGGCCTTTGTATATAAACCCCTTCCGGCCTGCTTTTCTTCCTTTCCTTCTCTTTTCCTCTTCGTGTAAGCTCTTGTCCAATAGCTCGAATTCAAGGTTTTCCTTGGGGAATTTCTGCTTGTCTTCCAGACCGTGACATCTCTCCTCAGCCATTTTAGAAGCAAGGGAACTCTAGGCAACTTATTACGCTCCCTTACCGGAGCCTAAAATCGATCAAGCTAGTACGAAGACCTCGACTTCCGGCCTCGGCAGCTTGTCGGGCTCTATAAGCACGCCGCCGGCTTGATAGCCGATCTAAAAGTCGGGAAGCTTGGAGTACCCCGACTAATATTTGAATTACAGCACTCGTCGTTAGCATCGGCTGGTTCTATTACTCGATGAGTACTCTCTTCGGTCCTCCTATCTTCGTAACCTACTATCTTCTCAATACCTCTTTAATATAGAAGTACATTCCAAGACGTTTCGTCTTATAAGGAGCCTTATATAGTCTTTCATGTTATTTATCCAGCATCGACTTACCCATGTAGTTTCGCGCCAATCCATGCAGATTATCTTTATACTACATGCCGAAATATCTTGCAAGTCTCCTATTAAGCTTGAACAAGCAAAAATTCACCGGACGTATATACGTAATATCCGACAGATTACGCTTAGTAGCGTTCGATATATATTGATCTAGCCCGGTCTTATAGACTTTCTGAGTATACTATTAGAAACGAAGGGCTTGATTTCGATAACTACGTAAATCCTACTTAAATTCTAGGGATTATAGGCATTTTTAATAGTTTTGCCTAATTTAAAGGTTCTTGTGTATTTGTATAAGCTTCTTAATGCTATAACCAATCGTGGCGAGGATCTCGGGAGGAGCTATATTTAACCAATCTTTACCAGGGGGTCAATGCAACGTGTTAACGCCTATCGGTAGCAATTGCTCTTATAAGACCGGAGTATTGCAATGCGTATAGTATCTAGTAAAGGGATTGACAAGATTTATAATCTTCGTAAACCTAGTGTAGCATATTCGGCCTAGCCAAGCGCCAGGCTAATAAAAGCCTACGCCCCGCCAGCTTACTAACTCTTTCCGCGTGCTATGTGCATCTTCGTCTAGTTTAGATTATTTGTCGACTAGCTTTAAGTACCTAGTTAGTAGGTTCCAATCCTTGGTAGACGATTCCGCTTAGGGATACTGTCGTCCTTGCTACTACTATCGCCGCGGTTGTAGTTGCGGTTACGGCCCGCCCTAGACACTGCGATAGTATTCGCGAGGGCCTTATTAATACGAGCTCGAAGTCTACTACATACTGTACTCTCCCCAGCTATCTCTGTAGAATAGGTATTATAATAGCCGCTCGTAGACGACGATATCATCGTACGCCGGCGTCGAAAATAATAAAAGGCTGTTGATCGCCCTGAGATCCGGTTCGCCGCCTCCTACGTTAGTCGTTAATAGCGGTTGCAGGCTAGGCGCTGGGTATAACGGATAGGTCCGCCTAGATATCTCTGTCGAACGTCTCTAGGTAGAGCCTATCGGGTAGGTATTCGCCCTCGTCGTACGAAGTAGGCCGGCGAAACTCGGATCTAAACCCTCCTAGGTCGGGTAGTACGGACACGACGTAGTCGACCCTAAATCTCTCCTCGAGCTCCGCCTGATCGCGGTAGAACTTGTAAAGGTCGACCCGCGCCGACCGGTCCCTGTTAACACATCCGCGTAGTACGCCCCGTGAGTTATCCGCCTCGCCCTCGTTAAGCTCCCACTTCCGCCCCTTATCGTCGTACGGCTAGGACGTCGTTTCCTTACCTCCTACGACCAGGTCGCCGAATACGCTAGCGTTAAGCGGTACCGGCGCGATACGGCTAAAGAGGGCGATAGAGCTCCGAGAGCGATATCGCGTCGGCGTAGACAAGATCCCGGCTTCGCTCCTAATCGACCTGTTTATACTTGGCCTCATCGGCTACCGATACGTCGCCGACGAATACTCGCGCGAAGATAGTAGTCGTACTCGCATCTTCCTACTCCTCCTATCCACGTACTAGGTACGGTTCTACGTCGTGTCTATTGTCGACAAAGACAAATCCATCTTCTAGGGAGATCGACTAGATTTGTCGCCTTCTTTCGAACCTTCCCAGATTTTGCCCGATGTGAATCGCTCGAGTTTCGAGACAATCCTCTAGCGTTGTCCAACGGCATGAGATGGCCATGTATAGTATCCATCCGCATATGGATAAGGGGCCAGACTTTCGACAACACAAAGTGAGCGTTCTAGAAAAGTTCAACATCCCACTAACATCTCCAACCCTAATAATGCCGGAACACTAGCGAAGACAAGAGGGACGGAAGCATTTCGCAACTGCCGACTTTCATGGTATGCTCCACGAATCGAATAAGCCCCCTGTACCAGTGGCTAGGAACACTGCCCTTAAAGGGCAAGAGCAGGCACAGTAGCATAGTTTTGTCGGGGAATCTTATTCCCATAATATAGGACGCAATTGTGTGTGAGATAGCCAGGTCAATATGAAATTTGGTACTAAGAACTGGGGACTACATCATCCCATCCGTCCCGGGCAGCTTTGCAAAGTATTAGTGCGGTCAGCATCCGATAGACCGAAACTGTTAAGGCTAATCTAGAATGCTTATGAAAAGCTACACAGTGCTCTGCACTGCTATAACCCTCACAGTTGCATCACAGAGACAACATAACTCTTGTTCGGATTGCCCGAACAAGTGCGGTCTTCGCTCTAGTAGGCCGAGTATCCGAATTGCTTCAAGCAAGCAATGGGACTGGCATATTTCAGCTCCATGCTCTCTTGTCAAGCTCAACGACGACGCCGACATCTCAAAGGTCCAGAATTCGGACGCATCGCAATCATATAGACTAGACATAAACAGGTGGCTAGAGTTGTTTTTGAAGTGGCAAGTACCACCACGCCAGTCAAAAAGAACAGACATTTGCCATAAGTCGCGAGAGTCAAGCCATGAGCGCTATGGAGCGTCGCAGTATATGTTGGTTTATAATAGCTAACATCCTAGTGAACCATGCGATGATCACTTCATTATGGCAAGCCCTGGTTGTCTCAGAGGTGTTGTTGACTAGCTCCTCGTGACACCTCACAACTTTTCCACGTTCCATAATGGCTGGTAATTTGTCTATGCCATAATATGACTTGACGGGAACAGGCAATAAACATTCTCTTTGCCTTCAATAATATCCTGAGATACTGATAGTACATAACCGTGCACCTGATGCTTGATTACTAGGCGACGCGGGAATCCCGAACCTATCGATGGGTCCTAGTTCATTTGATGGCCCAATACAGCGGAGGATAGCTTCGAAGCAAACGAGAACTTTGTCAAACCTGTCGCGTATCATTTGTTTAAAACCGCGGGCGAGTTGGTTTGTCAAGCACGAAAGCATCCGCCCCACTTGCGGAAAATGCGTCCTCAATAGCTAGTACTGCCATTAGACACGACATGACGATTTTTGCTCTGTAAATTGCGTAGTCCGTCTCCTGTTTCACTATGATTTTCCACATCTCGCCTGGGTGAAGTAGTCGGTTTAATTCCCTCTCAACCATTCTGGTATATGCCAAAGGCTCCTCATTCAAGATCTTACCACGCTTCTTCGTACTCCGTCAGGTCTAGCGTAGGTCGTTTATTCTGTGAATCACGCGGGAGCAGGCCGGAGCTGTGCTCGACTCTACTTCTGGTACAGGAAACGTAATCCTACTTCCCGCACCTATAGCACTTCGTCCATTAGCATCGTCGCGTGCTTCAGCTCTGCCGATGTACTTCGAACAGACGGAGAAAGCCGATCTAATTCTTTATCTTGTTCGATGTAGGGATTGCGGTAACTAGGATAAAGGTTCTGGACACGAGTGCGCAGATCGCCTGGTGCCATAAACGATCTAAATTTTAGAGGCAGTGAGCTTCGTCTGCAACAGGAATTCCTGCCCATTTCTTTAGGTGTCTGCGTACGACATTCTCGTAGCTCGTCTAGTGGCAAATAGCGGAAAACATGGGTAAGCTTCTCCTCACTGAGAACGGCATCGCGTTCAAAAAATAAAATCAACCGCATTCCCATCGACAATTGTGACTGCATGGGAATCTTGGGTGTTTAATTCCGTTGGCACTCACAATTAGCGAGCAAGCGATAAGTGCCCATCGAATATTGGATACTGTTTCAACGTATTCCTACGTTAGGAATTGCGTCCGCAAGAAGATATGTTGAACCTGCCCAGATACCGGCTAGACACGGAACTGTAACAAAGTTTGTCCACCAGCTGCAAGCGGAAGACATCAGTAAACACAACTTTCTTAGAGAAGCGAGTCCTGCAGCTGAAAAGGCAGCCACGCTTCCCTTGTAGCATGGTTTATGCTTTGTGCTTTGACGCCCTCAGTGTTAGGACTAGCGTACCCTAGCTTGTAACTAACCAACTTGGCCAAAAGACTGGCACAGTATCGCACTTCAGTGCGATGCTGCTGGCTAGGAACTATATATATGCTAACACTCAGTTGTTCCCAGAGAATAGGCCGGAAGCATTCCATCGGACGATGTAGGATATATTCGCTGGATTTCAAAGCTTGGGAAGAGGTAAGGCATCAGAGCTCTGCTTATAGGAGCTTGCCAGAACCACATTTCGCATGCCATCGTAAAGGCAGATAGGCAGCAGAGCAGCTTCTCTGCGCAATTTCTGCGTGTGTCAAGGAGCCCGTGTTTTGGTTGCGACGAACCATGGTCCTACTACACCATCGGCACGGTCGGGACCCATCGGCCACGTGCTCTTTTCTCGAGGAACCGAGGATTCTCCATGTCCGTCTTTTTGAAACAACAAAAAGGGAAAGGGTACAAGAAGTGACAGACATCTTTTGTAGCTTTGCACCGAAAACTTCACCACCAAGCCCCTATAATCATCCGAGACGATAGGCTTTACCGTGTTGAACAGTCAATACCATGTAGCGGGCCAGGGTACGAAAGTACATTGACTCCTTCTTTTTCTTTCATACATCCCTCTTGTGATCATTGCGTCCTTGTGGTGGTGGATGCCACACTAGTGTTCTGGCGAACACACGCCGTCCAGTACGGAAGACGTGGGATTAGCGCTGCGACAGCGTTGCGATAGCTATAATTAAGTCAGGCATAAGGGTCTTCTTAATTTCCCTTAATGCAGTACCGTGTCATGTTTTTGGCCCCTAACCCAAAACAAACAATTGCGTCGTATAGCATACTTTTCCTCTTCCACCTCACCTATATCAACCAAAATGCGTGCATTTGGTACAGAAATTTCTAGCTCGAATCTAGAGCTATCGACTGAACAGCGTTCTGGTATTTTATCCTTGCTTAATACCGATACTCTGACGAAGAAGACCGCGTATAATTAATTTGAAGGGCATGGTATTCACCGTATAGAATGGCCACCAAACTCCCACGATCGGAAAACTATTGAGCACGTTTGGTGGTTCCTTAAGAAGCATGTATTAAAGAGTTATCCTGAATTACTTAGGATGGGTAATTCTAGGAAGGAATTTAGGGCGTTTTTAAGAGCCTATAGAGAGGCATAGCCCTTGATTATACAGGAGTCACTCTAGAAGTGTATTAACTCTATGCCTAAGAGGTTGGCAGCTATGCGTAAAGCAAAGGGCTAGTAGACAAAATACTAGCTCTATAATATTATCCTGCGCAATGTCTATACAAGTTAGGTGAGGAGTGTTGAGATAATATTAATGTGAAAGTTATGGGCCGACCCCCTGCATTTTGTGAGAGGCCAGATTCGTGCCCTAGTACTGTATATCCTCGTAATGACAACGGCGTAGTAGCAGCTGCTCGACATCCGCGGAACGATCATCGAAATAGATATGCCTTTCGCGATCGTTGACAAGTGTAGATAATGAAGGTCTCGAGCAAATTAAGACTTTAGACGCGTGTCAACGCCAGCACCCAAGCATGACTTCTTCAAGCTATTATCAGTCATGCAAACCCATGTTAAACTCAGGTTGGGACACATTTCATTTTCTCGTTCCTGGTTTAGTGGCGAGGGAGCCAGAGGCGACCACGGGACTATGGCTCTGCCTACCAGGGGCTCTTTCTGAAGCCCTGTTCCGGAAAACTCTGCCAGTCAGTTTGTATGGATGGCCCACCGCTCTAGTTTTCCGTATTCGCCGACTCTACGCGCGGCAATATTACGCCGACATAGTAGGTGTACTAGAGCTTAAGCGCCATCGCGGATATCTAGTAGCTAGTTACTAGTACGTATACCTTATAGCTAGGATCGTTAAAGTCGGCTACTATATAAGTCCGCTCGTTAGAGCTCGCGTTCGATCTCGGTATATCACCGGATGGTTGTCTTTGAAGTATTCGACGACGGTCCTTGAGATCCGCTCAGAATCCAAACGGCTTTGGACTGGGAATTCGGGCGCTGAGCGCGATAGGAATCGATTACCTACGTGCAAGGCAAGATATTATCTTGCTATTGATTATAAACGCGGGTATGCCGACGATAGTGAGAAACAACTCTATGAGGTATTGCTCTATAGGGTTTAATATAAATACAAGGACTTTATTCCCGTCTTTAATAACGTCTTTGTTAGCATATATATAGTTCCTAGCCAGCAGCATCGCACTGAAGTGCGATACTGTGCCAGTCTTTTGGCCAAGTTGGTTAGCTACAGGCTAGGGTACGCTAGTCCTAACAGTCTTACGCTAGAACGTCGAGGCTTGCGACGAAGCGGTCTAAGAGCGGCGATATAGCGTTAATCGCTAGGTACCAGTATACCTTTACGCCGACGACGGTAAACGCGTTATTATTATCATCGTCCTTCGCTGGGTTATAAGTAAGTCGAAACGGTTACTCTCCCTTTTCGTGAGGGGCACCATCCGAACCCATGAAGCACTGGGCATGTCGATACTTGTAACAAAAAATTATCGGCTTTTCTTTGTGTAAGACCATATGCTGGTCGCTTTATTCCCATTCTAGGTCGATATAGCCTTTGCAACGACTCGTGAGAGAGATCTCCCTATGTTACAAGCAAGTATGCGTGCGCAAAAGCCAAACATGTAGCACCTCTGGTATGTGCCTCATATAGCGACTGCACTTGGGATCTTCATGTGCTTAGGTTCAATGATGTTGTGTCCGAAGGAGTAGGCTATATGTCGGCGTAAGGTCTCTACCAAAGTGTCCAAGATCCTAAAGCGGCGCACCAAGCCGCTAAAGGGATAAGATAGAAGGATTTTTGAAAGGTCTTGTAACAAGACTAAGAAAGGACAGCATGTAGTCTGTAAAGGTTTGAAATCCAATTCTCTAAGGCATTATGTCAAGGCATAAGGCATAAGGCCACGTACGAGACATAAGACCCAAAGCGTAAGGTAAGGTCCAAGGCATAAGGTAAAGGTCAATGGCGCAAGGGGTCAGGGTCAAAGGTCGCGGTCCCAGGTCAAGAGCAAAGGTCAAGGTTCAAGGTCTCGGTCCAGGTCTCGGTCCAGGTCAAGGCTCAAAGCCCATGACCAAGGTCCAAGTCCCGGTCCTACCAACCAAGGTCCAAGCCCCAAGCCTATGTCCCGCGGTCCATAACCTACGACCATGACCCCAAGTGCTTGGGGATACTGGGCTGGAGTAGGCCAGGTGTATGGGAAACAAAAGTCGAGCTTTCGTGGGTGTCTGGCCATATTTGTACCCTTAGGGAAGGAGTTCTGGAGCTGCCATTGCCGGCCGGGCGCCCCGATCTCGGGGAATTGCCAGCCCAGCGCAAATGATCATGGGGTGACACACGCGTTCGATATGTGGCGAGGCCTTTGGCGGGTGGGGGTTAAGGGTCTAGGCACTTGGTTGCCTTCCACGCATGCCTTAGCGGTTGCCCCCTCCGATCGAAGATTGCTGGGCCGTGCGCTAGCCAGCACATGTCAAAGAATTACTGGAGGAGTTCACGCGAACCTTACACTTTCCTGAGCGGAACAGCAACAGTAACTGCAATCCACCCTAGACTCATACAGTTGAAGTCGTGATGGTGGGTTGGATGAAGAAATCCAGAGCCGAAAGAGGTTGTTTGAAGCATAGTAGTGTAGCTATGAATTACAATTGTATGATGTAGGAAGCCTTGTAACAAGGAAAAAGGTTTCTAGGAAAAGAACTTCGTCCTATGTACAAGTTCCTCGCTCGTCTCAAGTGATCTCGGTTTGAAGTTCCCTTATCCTGGAAATAAGTAAAACCTCGCTTGTCTCAGAGCTTCCCGCACCTCAGAGAATCTCGCTTATGCACAACTTGTCCCAAACTCTAGACGAACGTCTCGCCTGAGGCCACTCAAGACGGGAAATCCAATATTAAAAACAATGAAGAAACTCACAGAGTAAAGATTTGGAGGCCATAGAAACTGAGAAATATCCACTGACCTTGCGAACACCGCCGGACACCCGGGGAACATCCGTCCGGGAAACACCCACGCTGAGCATCCCATAGCACATTCCGTCGGCAATGCGAACCAAGCACATGCTTTGCCGCTCTTTCTGCTGCAGGCGGGTCGCATTTCCTTCCACTCCCTCCCGCACCCTCCCGCCGACAAGCAGCAGATTCACCTCTTCGTTGGCGTTCCATAGCTTTCTAGATTTCCTCCCGCACTGGCCCCGCAGGCATTCAGTAGATTCACCCCTTCGCTAGTGTCCTATGCCCTCTTGCATTCCGTCCCGCCGACGAACAGTTGACTCATGGTTTCGCTGGCACCCCATTTTCCCCCCGCAGCGAGACTGTGGATTCACGTTCCCGTTGGTAACCAATTCCAATGTGACAGCATCCAGACCCTTGGTGTGACTCTTACGACGGCGGGGTAGCTGTTGTCTAGTGTCGACAGAACCTTAAGGTGGCCCTACTGCGACCCGACCCCGTCGTGACTCACCCCGATCGCCGATGAGGATGCTACAGCAATGTCTCAACTCCACAGACGGGCGAGCGTGATGGTGCAGGTGGCCCGATCAGTGGTGTGATTGTTCTGTGGGCGACTTCGGGGAGGAGGGGGCCTCGCATTAGTTGGCGGCGTGACGGGCGGGCAGCGTGAGCGGTAGGCGGCGGGATCGGCGAACCATCAAGGCATCTGAGGCGGCCAGCGATGACGGTGCGAGCCCTCCGGGCGGCGAGCAGGTAGTCCGGCAATCCCCAACCTTCTCCAACTCCAGTGCAACAACCAACCCACACACCAGCCCATGCATCCTACACCCTTACTATCGCATTACCCACCACCCACACACCTACACCTTTTACCTTCCCTGCTCTTTTGCTTCTTCCCTGACGGCACCCCCACTTGCCCTCCACCATACATCCCCACCCCATCTAATCAGTCTCTCGGCAGCCAGCTTAGGAGAATCCACCGCAGGCCTTACATCTAGGTAGAACACTGGGTCTCCATTGGGCTCAGGCGGACCGGCGTAATAGTCGATGACGTACCGCACCTCCTGTGGCGGCGAACCCGGCGATGAGGTTCCAGTAGGGGGGTAGCGGGCGACGACCCAATCGTGGCGATCGAAAGGCGGGTCGGATGAAAAGCGCGACGGATACACCCAGCCAAGGATCTGGAGGAGCTTAGCCTTCGGCGTGAAATCATTAGGTCGGCCACGGAAGCGCAAGAGCTGGGGCGGTGGTATTTCGCCCCTGTCCCAAGCATTGGGAGCAGCAGCGGGAGTGGCTTGTGTCTGAGCAACCTCTTGTTGTCGTATCCTCTTGATCCTTTCTAGCTCCGCCCGAGCCATCTCGGTCATAGAGTTCTCTTCACCTCGCCTACAGACCTTCCAGCCTTCCGCAAGACCGCGGGCGAACCTCCTTTCCCACCCGATGATCTCGGCCCAGGCACCTTCGTTCAGGAAGTTGTGCACCGCGACCATGCTCTCGACGTGCTCAGCGGGTGTGTCTGTGAAGCCCTTGCGCAGCATAGCATTGTACATCTGCTGCGGTGAAGGGTACTCCCAGTTAGAGCCGGTGCCATCGCCCTTTGGGATAGACGAGATTTCGCGGTCGACCGGCAAGTCGATAGACTGGTGCTCTGACTCGCGAGACTGCGACAGCGAGTGCGGCATGTAGTTGAGTGGATTGAGTTTGGAGAACGTCGACGTAGCCGTTGTGTTCGTTGGGTGCGCGGGATCAGGCGATGTTGAGGTGGCGGGGGACAGAGCGGAGCGCGTAGGAGTCGTGTCAGGCGGGACATACGGACATGAACCCGGGGAAAGAGCAGGGCTTGTAGACGGGGCGGATAATGATGACGATGATGAGGAAGAGGATCGGTGCATAGGGCAGCCAAGCTACGTTGATGGTAGAGTGTCAGTGTTCATCTACACGAAGGAAGTCGAGATAGGCACGTGTGATGGTCATACCGGAGGGCCTTTCTCTGCTTTGGACGCGACCGGCGCCGCCGGGGGGACGGCATCAGCCCAGAACCAGCCCATTTCTGAGTTGATTCAATGCAGTGATACTGCTAGCCTGTGTAGGAAGTTATGGTGTGAAGAAGAAGAGAAGTTCGTGATGCGCACGAGTGACGAAAGAGAAGCCGTGAGGAGGGGTCATGGAATGGTGGGCAAGTGTCAAAAGAAAGATCACGGAAGGCAGGGAAGGTCGGACTTCTGCAAGGACTTAGGTACTAACCGGGCAAACCTCGGGCATCGGAAGCCATGTTTATCCGAATGCAGCAGTTGCATACCTAGCTTCGCAATCACTAAGGGTGGTCGTGCCGTGATTGAAAAACTAAGAGACTTGGTGGGCTACAATGGCAAGACTCCTCGCAGGAATAGTGGAAGTGGTGTTCAAAGGCTCACTGCAGTAAACATTAGTGTTGGAGATCCCGCAAAACAAGTGCCTCAAATTCAGGCGATACTCAGATTGGAACACCATGAACTGTTTGCTACTATCTGAACGGGCTGATAGCCCCACAGGGATTGGTGAGAAGAACTTTCCCTGTAGTAGCTATGCAGGTATCTAGGTCGAGCATGTGGTCAACAAGTCCTGGATAGTTATTCTTCGGCTGTCAAATAACCAGGGGAACTTGAACGTAGAATTGTCCGTTGCCAGATGATCACTGTGCCATTCGCTCATCATAACACCGCCAATCATTCGGAGGCAAAATCTCCCCAGCATGCCTACAGTAATACTCGAGGCTAGAACAGTTTCAACCAACAAATGCCCGACCAACACCCACCGATACCCGCTTTTGGAACACCCTAAAGCTTCGCAGGTTAGAACATGACATAAAGCATGCTTAAAAGCTGTAGAGGTCTCTATAAGATAGATATAATGAAGAAGAGAAGGAACAACCAAAGGAAAACCGTGTCTCCGGACGTATATGGCAGACAAGGATCAAGAAAATCAGCTTCCCGCCGCCTTCGCCGCCAATCCGCCCGTTCCTCTCGATGAGAAAATTGCCATAATGCCAAACCCGGCGTAAAACAGCGCCAACGGATACGCTACCAACCCTCTCATATCGCTCATGCGGCCGACGGCGGTGAACATAGCGCTGCTGCTGTATGTGCACCACATGATGGCGGCGATGGTGAGCACGTAGCCGAAAGGCGTGTCCATGGGGGCCGCGACGCCCACCAAGGATGTTAGGACAAGGGGAAGCAGGCAATATCCGAGGACCGACGCGGAGCGCGGGAACGTGAGCGAGGAAGAGAAGTGCGAGGTGCGCGATGAGGCGGCGTGGTCTTGCATTGCGGAGGAAACATCGGGGCCTGATGCCATTGGTGATACCGGTGGAGACATGAGGGAGAGAATCGTGTGAAGGGATGTGCTGCCGAGGAGGGCGAAGCCGTAGATGTAGCCAAAATGGACCTTGCCAGACTATCGCAATCTTGTTAGTATGCCGCAGGGACAAAAATTTAACAGGGGCCACATACGAGGAGCAGGAAAGTGCCGAAAAGGAAGAAGAATAGCACCGGACCAGCTAAATCAGAATCATCCATAATATGCTGGTCTATCCTCGCGAGCGGATTCAGGACTGTAAGGGTCTGCAACGACACGAATCACCGTCAGCGTATTTGTCCCAGAACCTGCATCTTCCACCTCCCATGGCTTCTCCTCGTATTTTCAAATCGGCTACGCATGACCGCAGGCCAAACAACCTACCTTCATCTTTATGTGCCCAAAATTAACCCCCAGCTCCTCCAGCAACGGCGGCTCGCCCTCGTACCCCTCGGTGCCAAACGCCGCCAGCCAGCCCGTCCTCAGCCCGCCCTGCTCGCCCATCCTGCCCATACCCCCGACGCCCATGCCCGGCGCCGCGAACGCCGCCGCGCTAGGTCCATATCCGCCGCCGCCTATCGGGCCCGCCGGGTACGCCGAGGCCGCCTGGAACGGTGTCGTGTGGCCCGAGACTTGGCCGGCGCTGGACGAGGGCCCGTACGAGGACGGGTAAAATTGGAGGTTTTGCGCGGAGTGCGGCGGTTGGTATGTTGGCTGCGAGTAGTATTGGGACATCCTGCGTCCCTGGGTGGTGGGAGAGGAAAAGCGAGAGGGAGGAGTCGCGTGAGATGTGAGTGGAGTTTGCGATGAGCCGATGCAGAAATCTAGGCGATAACCTGCAAGGCGCGGAAAGCGGAAGTGCTATCGGGTTGTTGAAGCTCCAAGAAAACAAGTCTGCTGTGTAAAATGGGGAGGGGCACCCCAGACTTGTTGCACGTTAGGACGTAATCCCGTTTTAGGTAGTTGCAAGCTGGCAGGCAGCTACAAAGGAGCTTGGCGATCTGGAGGTTTCACGGCGATCACGTGCAGCTGACTGGCATAGAATCACAGGCTATGCACCCACCCATGTACGACATTTCAATTTCGTGCCTGAATTATGACTTCCTGAGGAAGAAAGAAAGGCAATTTTTATTTCATACCAGCAAACAACCTTTCCCAGAGTGAAGATACCAATGGGAAGTTGACGATGCAGTCCACCCAACCCTAGAACAAGACACATATCCAGAAGAAAAGATCCATCCTAATAAAATTATGCCTTTCCAAACAAAAAAAAGAAAGATCCATTCCAGGGGGCCTGATAGCTTACGCTCGCATATGAAGGCAGACGGCAGTGTCATCATCAACTCCCCCGGCCATGCAACGACGGCCAACATGAGTGGGGTATATCCCTTGTGCACCTTTCGCCCGCGCACGCTCGACTTTTCCAGCGATGCCCAAACCGACGAATCCAAGCCATAGTAATACCGAGAGCCGTCGATGACCTTCTATTAACGTGCCGTCCACGTCCCGATCATCGACGTCTCATAATGCCATCAACTCTCAGTACAACTCGCGGGTCCTTCGACCACTAAAATTGCACCAATCGCACTAGAGCACATATCAAGTCAGCCTTTCAACAACACCGAAACTCGGTTGGGCCTCTCGTACCGCCGTCTCCGAAGACGCATCATTGTCGATGATGCAGTACTCATTGTAGCACGTCCTACAGCGGCGAATAAACCGGTCCTTGCATTCGGAGCACTACATTCGATATCAGCAAACACTACCATTCAATCTGAATACAGCAGAAAGGGGCAAAACTCACAACACGGCCGCATCCAAAGCATTCCCGTTTAACGCCCATCTAGAAGAAATCAGGCACAACCTGCGTCAGCCGGAGTAGACCATCCCAATGCCCAGTTCCCCCGTCAGCTCGGAACCGGCCGTGCCCTCAACGAGCACCCAAGAATCCTCGAGCGCCTCGCGCTCGCCGCCTCCGCGAGCCGACACGCCGAACAGCGACCGTTCGAGACAAGTACCTTTGCGAGCCCGTTGTTCCTGCCTGCGCCCAGACCGGCGACGCGGATCCCCTCGAGCGCCTCCTCCGTCTGCTGCAAGTGCGTCCTCGTCGCGGCGCCCCCTCCGGCCGCGCCCGCGCCCCCGTAGCACGCCTCGTCCCACCACTTGTTGCACCTCTCGCACCAGCGGCCGCGCAGGCAGTCCTCGCAGCGCACGATCAGCGGCAGCGCGGCCGGCGCCGCGCCGTCCAGCGCGTGCGGCATCTGCGCCGACCGCACCGACGAGCCGTGCAGCGGCGGCGGGCCCAGCAGCGGCAGGTGCGAGGCCGGGCTGGCGCCGAAGCGCGCGGGGCCCTCGATGCACGTCCCGCAGGCGTCGCAGCCCGCGGGGCCCAGGGCCACCGTCGCGACCGCCGGCGGCAGGTACGACAGCGGGTTCGCGCCGGCGTCTCTACCGCCGACGCCGGCGGCGTGGGCGCTGCTGGCGCCGCTGGTGGCCGACGACGCCGACGAAGACGCCGACGACGACGCGCTGAACGAGGCCGCTTCCTGCGCGAGAGCCCAGTCCGGGTCATGCCGGGGGCCGCGGCACAGCACGGCGTCGAAGGCGATGACGCCCTCGCAGACGCGCAGCGTCTCGGCCCACTCGGCGGCAGGTTGCCGCTTCAGCATGCGCCCGGACGCCTGGTACCAGCGGTCGTCGGTGCGGGCCAGGGCAGCGGTGAGGGCCTCCTGGCTGCGCGCGTTCCACTCGGCGCCGACGTGCGTGGCACCGGGGGTCGAGGCGGCGGTGTTGCTGCCGCCGCTGGCGGAGCCCGCGGGCGACGAGCCCGAAGAGGCGCCCATCAAGTAGCGCTCCGGGCTGCGCTCCGGGCTACGGCGGTACTCCTTCTTGGGCTCGGCGCTAACGGCGCCCGGGGTGCCGCCGCCCTTCTCGCGCGGCGTGAAGACGTAGAGAGCCTTGAGCCGGGGCGTCCCCTCGGCCCGCGTCGGCCGCACCGCGTAGCGCAGCACGCCCATGAGCTTGCGCTCGTTCACGTTCTCGCACTCGCGGATCGAGAGCACGCGCACGCTCGCGAAGCGCTCCTCGGCCACGATCTCGCGCACCAGGTCGGCCGTCACGCTGTTGAGCCCGTCGAGCACGAGCGTCTGCACGTGCCGCAGCGCGGGTCCGCTCCGGGGGCCGCCCCGTCCCAGCTTCGAGAAGATGCCCAGCAACGGGCCCGAGTAGAACTCGTCCTCCGTCAGCGACTCGTCCATGCGCTCGGCCCGCCACGTGTTGCCGCCCCGGTCGATGGGCACGCGCAGCGCGGCCGCCGCGGAGCGCACCGGCGCGAGGTCGAGGTGCCGGAAGGCATCGCTGGCGGAATGCTGGAGGAGGAGGGAGTGCAGAGTCCTGCAGGTGCGGGCGAGCGCGTAGATGGCCGAGGCGGGCAGATACGGCGCGGTCTGGCGGAGGATGAGGCTGTTGTGAAGAAGGTCGGGAAGCGTGATAGAAGGCGCGCTCTGTGAGGAAGGTGTACGGGCGGGTTGAGCCATCTAATGCTCCCTGCGAAGCTGGTTAACTCGGCGGGTCCGAAGGATTTGCGGGGCGAAGCAAGGGAGGGTATGGGTTATGCGAAGAAAAGATGGGATCATTCAAGGACAAGTCGTGGAGCGAGACAAGACAGAGTGGAAGAAAATCCGGGGTAAATGTTCGAAAATGGGATGCGCCCCAATAATTCCTTTTTTTAATTAAGACAGCTCACAGGGAGGAGGTACAGTTCAAGCTAGGCACGCGCACGCGCCACGGCCGCCCAGACTTACCAGACAGCAGAGATGTCAGAAATGCGGCCTTCCAGACGTCGCGGGTCGCCGCTAGGATTCAGGCAAGGCCCGCCGCCAAAGGATCGTGGTGTTGTCCTATCGCTGCGCGCTCTTCTTTCTGTATCGGCACCCCGTCCGCGTTGACAGCAGCAAATTATAATCGCGGGGACAGCGGCGACGGGGCTCTGTGTCGCAAGCGGGCGCGAGGGCTGCTGGGGATGCAGGTTGGCCGGGGCCGCGCCACCCGGCCGGCGTGGGACGACGGTGGTGCGTTGGTGCTTTGCTGGGCCGCCGGCCTCGGTCCGTGCGCCCGCAGCTCTCTGCCCGAACGGGCTCCGCCGGCCTTGGCGTGCAGCCCGCGCCGTCTCCGGCGTCGTCGCTCTCTCACCGAACGTTCCATCGCTCTCTGTCGCGGTCAGTCTGGCGTCGAGTGCATCACGTTCTCCACGGTGGGAGAATGTAAGGTCTTCTTCCGGACATGTCTCCGGAGAAGAGCGATACTCACCGAACTTTCCAAGACCAGGCTTGAGGCGCGTCTCCTGAGTCAACCCATTTCGATGCGGTAGAGGCCAGGGCTGGATCCTCTAACCTTGTATCTTCAAAGCTCTATTAACGATTCGTTCGCCTGCGGATGGTTTGCTATCGATTGTCTTCGGAGCCTTCCTGACTGGATGGGATTTCAGCTGGGATCAATGCGTGCAATGCGAAATCAAGGGAGAGACGAGGGTCGAGGGCTAGATGTCTGGTGGAGGACCGCCGTTGCTCATTGTCCTACGGGCGCTGGCGCTTATTTTATAGGAGCTCGTCGGGTCCCATCCTCGCGCTGCCATCTCGGCCGCTTGACTTAGGAACGTTCCGGGTCGCGGCGCTGCCGGAATGAACCGGTATCTCGCCGAAAGCAAGCGGGCTCCTACATGCCTGCGGGTCCCCCCCTTCGTGTGATATGCTTGTCACGTTTCGTTTCCTTGACACGTCCAGATTTAATATGGCGCTAGGCCTCAGGTTGTCGGAAAGCGAGGACAGCATCCTTTGTGCCAAATGAATCCGCCACACTTGGAGGCTGATGAGTACCATACTTCTCAGTCCAAGATGCCAACCCAATCACGAAGCAATGTACAGGCTCGGGAGAGTCTTTTCGCTGAGGTGACCTGGGCCCGCTTTTTACGCTTAATTATGCGTTCCGGCTCCCGAAATCTGGATTCGGAGGCTTTACCTATATGTAGTCGCTTTGCAACCCCAATTCTAGACCCTCATTACTGTTACCTTGCCTAGGTATCAGCTCGCACTAAACTGCTTTCGCCGTTGCTACCATGTTATCCCCGCATGTACTAACTAGATAGATCTCCTATACTCCCGAAGAAGGGTTTGCGCAACGGGGCAGAAATGGAGCTACCCGTTCCTGCGAACATGTGGTTTCTACTTGGCATCGCTGCAGCCGTAACCGCTAAATTTCCGCCTCCCGCCAGTCCTAATCGAGGTCTTTTTAGTAGATTTGCTACATCATCAGCAAGGAACAATAGGTAAACCAGTATGGATATGCTCCTTTAATTTCCAGCCTAACTATAGGACCGCGTTCGTTCAACTAGTTCCCCGCCAGTTCCAGTATTGTCATATGGACTTCAAGCTCTTAATTGACTTTATCCAACCGACTATTACTCGGGCCTGGTGTCTTTCTTCGATCAGACAGCTACACACAGCGTTTGAAGAGAGTTCATGTGTCGATGAACGTGTTAAATCATACGGAGCCTAAACTTGTTCCGCCTCTCCACCCGAGCAATGTCGAACTGCACCCCGGACAAGTGCAACGGCCAGTGATTGAAACAGTTCATGTATCCCAGTCAGACCCGATCGTTCCTCCGCCCAGACCACACCCGAACCCAAACTCCTATAGTGAAGTAGGAAGTCCCTACCCGAGTTTTCTTTGCCTTGATCTTTAGTAATTCTCCACCTGACTCCTTAAACCCCGGCGAAATGTATTTAGCTTGCTCCCCATTTGCTTTTCTTTCACATCAACAACCCCTAAACCACCAAAAACTGTCATTTTGCCTTGCCACCTTTCACTCACACACACACACACACACACACACACCAAAAGTTCGTTCTTTACTTACTTCATCACACCCTTCTTGTTCTTTAGTTAATAAAAGCCAAATTTCGAGATGCTGTGCAACTACGATAAGTGAACTTAATAACCCTTCCGCCCTACTACACTATCACCACCACAACTCCTCTCCCTAGCAGATCTTCAATTTATCAGCAATACCGCGCGCCCGTACCACGACTAACCCCACCAGATAATCCTCCTAGCAATTCAGATGGCGACCAAAATCCTCAAACCCTTGGTGGTGAGACTCAGAGAGTAACCTTTCGAGAAATCTCCCAAAAGTCTCCTGCTACGCACCTTTTCTGAATTCAACATCCAGAACGTTCGGCATATTAGCTCGTCTCAAGTCAAATATATAAATTTTCCGCATTTCACATCCAACGACGCGAAGCAATGTATAGATTGCCCTCTATAGTGGAATATGGTTGCGAATCCCGGAAGCCTCGCCACTTGTCGTACCGCTTCCGTCAAACGCCCCTTTTTGTCATGCCAAGTAGCAGTTTGAGCAAAAGTGAAATTACCTGCCACTTTGGGTAGCCGTCCAGCCTGTTGAGATCATGTCCGATTGCTCAAAACCGTATCAAAGAGTGTAGAATTGATAATATTGAGCATAGTATATTGGTCTTGTCTACAGGCGCTATTACTAGTACAAGCTGTCTTAGCCCATTTGGCTGTATCGTGAAGCCACATTATTGCATAGAAAACTCTGCGAGCAGACTTTGTACGGTATTGAGTGTCGGGTCCGTTCCGCGTCTCGCCCCCCCCCCCCCCCAACCTAGTCCACCTCTATACGTCTGCTCTCTCGCTCGTAAGGCTTCCTAGAACAGCCCGCGTACCTAATATACAGCTTAACACTATGCAGATCAACATTATATTAAGGACCGTGAGATTGTATACCATATATGCCGGCGTAAGGAGTATAAGACACAACGCCGTACCAAAAACCGTAATATCTAATATATTCCAAGCACGAGGGAACTCAAATTCACGCCAAGAATCGTATTTTAGAGTAGCACGCAAGGTCGCACCTCGCTGTAACTTTAGCACCGAGAGAGCTGAGGGATCTCAAGAATACTTGCGCTATGCAGGTTGTCCGACACCTAATTTATATCCAGTTTTACCAAACAGGCAGATTTATTCTAGAACTCTAAACCTCTCCTCATTTGCGTGCCGACCTCCACAGCTCTATAGATGGAACAGAAATGGATTCGAGTCTGCTGAGTTATTTTTCGGTCGGCATTTCCAACGCTGACTACACTCGACTTAAGCGGCAGCAGGCTTACAGGACGCTACAGATACCTCTCTAGGTATATTATGCGATATTTTACTGGCAATTTAAAACAGATCCTTCTAGAAAGCGTCTCTTGGTTAAGAATATCGATGTCGTAGCCTTAGCGAGATGACAGTGACGCACCTTGCTCAAAGCCAAAAATCTGGAGACATATTCAGGAAAGGATTCCATTTAAATGGACAAAGGGGATGCATGATCCCTTGGAGATATTCCTTTTAGGTAGTTTTGGTGGCACCTATCGCCCTGTGAGGTTTCGAAACGTGGAAGTCTTAACGTTGACCGCCCGAAGATTGCTTGCCCTTCCAATTTCTACTGGATTCACTTTTTTGAGGGGATAGTGAGGTTTATAGATCAGTTCAACTTTCCTAAACGACCCACAGAACTAATACTCCCTGTCAAATGGTTTAAGCGAAACAATTAGGCCGGTGAGGAGTTGCAGGAATTGCTGGAGAGATATTTGGGCATCAAGTGGGTCATTGTGCGAAAAGGTTCTTAAAGGAGCAGGATAATTTGAAGGAAAACTTGCTAATGCCTCATCAGCCAGGCCCTGAGAAGGTTTCTGAACAAGAACATACAGCGCACATATCCATAACGGCTCCAGAAGAAACTATGGGACAAGTCATAGCCTATAGATTGGACAAACAGAAGCTTATTGGGGGGGAAGCACAACTCAGACTTCAGGATGTGCCTCCATCTCGCCTCCTTCTCTTTTTTTGCGGCAGAAGTCAGCCTGATTAGATAGCCCCTAATGTCGAAGGATTTATTTTAATTTTCATTCCAGTAACAAGCCTTGCGCAGAGTGAAGCGTTAAAGCACCATATCTATTCTTCCCTTTATGAAATTGTCATATTATCTCCACACCATTATGCAAATCTATCAGTGACGCAAGATAGCTCGAGTTTAGAAATGCAAAAGTACTCAATTGGATTGTATATGGTCCATGCTATGGTTTTGCTCCGATTTACAGGCCCCTCACCCCTCACCATACCTCAAGGCTCAAGCGCAGAGGCAAACACCTGGTCAAATCTCGTTTTAGGCCGTGGGCTATAACCATCAGTTAGATCCTCCCAGCACTAATGAACGGCATTCTATTGCCGTCCTCATCCTGCTGGCCATCCCACTGCCACTTCTCAACACACTCCCACTCAAAATCGCCATGGACGACTTTACTCCCCAGTTGAACTTGTGCCCCGCGAAAGGCCACAGCGCAAGGAACAAAGAAATCTCCAACACGCATAAGTCGGGTCCACTTTCCCGCCAGCGGTGTGCTTCCATTCGATGGACTAGGCATACGTGGATTGTGCGTGTTGCCTTGCGCAGTATTGTTCCACGTTTGATTATCTTGCTGTTGGGGAACCGCCCCATAAAATGCATCTTTTGGGCCCAAATTGTTGCTGACGGTCGCACAGTTCTTGCTTTGTGGGAAATACCACAATTCGATTGTCATCTTGTCCCCAACCTTCAACATTCCGGCACACCAATTGCCCGTCCGAATCACCAATCCTTTTGCCCTGCCGTTTGTCGGGGGGTGTTCAACGTCGCATCTCAACACAATGGAGTACATGACCTTGTCGTCGCCTGTGCTTTCCAGTAGTAGCCCTTGCCACACTTCCTCCCAGAAGGCATCATCTCGCGGGTCTATGCCCAGATACTCATTCATGTAATGTCGGTCCATTTCGCCACGGAAGATTAGGTCGCCGCTTTTATGTAGCATCACGTGCGATTTCTGGACGTTTAAATCGGGTCGCTCGCCGGTGACGTTAGCGAAACGATCGATCCAATGTTCGTGCGCAATCTCCTTGAGCAGTCGGTAGTGACCGATTGGTTTGCGGTCTTTGTCCACAATGACGATCGGGTCGATCTTGAAGTATGCTGCGCCCGCAGTTGCCACTTCTAGTCGCTCCAGCGGACCTCCCTCGTTGGGAAAATCGGGCTCTGTGGCTGATTGAGGACGGCTTACACTGATTTCGATATAATAGCGTCCCCGCTCTTCATTAATAGGTGCGGAGTACAGGAGGATCGCGTTAGATAGCTCAGAGAGGTTGAAATCACTCTGAAAGGCCAGAAGAGTTTCCGTACCGAGGACCATGCGTGTGCCGAACCGACGCATGGCAAGTGGTAGCTCCATGTTGATAGATAGCTGCAACTGGAGGAGCTGTAGTGCTCAATAGGAATATAACTTGAGGATGATATAGCGTGTGGTTGCTGATGTACGGAGATACTGTTTGGAAAACGGTCGTAAATATGTGCGTGAAACTGTTCACGGTGTTAAGCATGCTATGGCAACGACGAGACAACCTGCTCGGTGATGACGTTTGCTGCAGAACATCACCAAAGCTCATGTACAGTTATTTTTCGAACTACAGCAGTTAGATATCTTATACATCTACTTGTATGATTCAAATATGGAAGTGAATTGATCTTTCCTGATTCATATCATATATATCTAAATACCGTTGTCAAGGTGAATAACACGCAAAATAACAGTCTAGAAATCCACAAGACTAGATGATCTAAATTCTAGCAAATCATTACAAAAATTCAAATATGTGATGGCTTCGCTTAATGCGTCTCTGCCCTCTCCGGTGCCCAATTTTTTAGCCACTGCCATGCGTTGTCTAAATCACCTCCCTCTGCCTCAAGCGCTGCGACGCACCACTCTATATCATACCCACCTTTCCCTGCCATGCCTTTCTCCGCTGCCATCATCGAAGCCAGATTTCTCCTTTTCTGATTCGCCTCGTCCACGCAAAAGTGCAGTGGCGTCACATGACCTTCAGTTGTGTTCAAGGCATCCAAGAACGGCCTGATCATTGGCAGGGCATCCCTCGTCGCAACCGCCGCATTACCAATGCCGGCATTCTCCCTCCCCTTCCGACAATACTCATTCAAACACCAACCCTTCCCACACCCAGTCAGAAGTTGCGTCAAATAGCGCCGCTCCACACGACGCCGGAGCGCCCTCCCATCCGGATCGTACATGCTTACATACAACGGGCCAAAACAAACACTACACAAACCGATATCGTTTCCCGGTCCCTGGCCGCGCCGTGTTCCCGCACGAGTATCGCCGCTTTTACTGGCACCATCAAGCGTGCGACCACAGTTGACATTGCGACAGAGCCGCGGCGACGGACGAGAAAACCGTTCTAGGTCATGATGCTTGAGATGTGTGGCCATATCGCGCATCCGGACGATCTTGTCGCAAAGGTGGCACTCGGTTGTGCGGGCACCATCGGCAAGCTCGTGGGGCGTGAGGCCTGAGAGTAGCGCCTCCGCATTCGGCACGTCTGGATCGCCCTCCTGCGGGACCTGGAGGTGGCAGAATTGGCAGAGGATGAGCTTGGAAGGGCACACGGTGGTCTTGTGCGCGGCAAGTCGGAACATTGAGGAGAAAGAGCGGGAGCAGGAGGGACAAGTTTGCTCGGTATGGGTGTAGTAGTCGTGCTTGGTCCGGCTTAGAGGTGTGCTGCCAAAGGCACCGTCGTACTGGCAATGCCAGTGGCTTTCCCAAGCCTCGGATCGCTTCTGGAAAACTCGAAGGCATTTTGGACACAAAATGTTATTGCGGAGACAGAAGTTCTCATGGAGAAAAAGTCTGCCTTGGGGAACCCATTGCAAGCAATTCTTACATTGGACGTCGCTAGGATTTGGTGGTGCAGTTTCTGGATTTCCTTCAGACGCGCTACCAACAACGTCCGTATCCATAGGGCGGACTCGCAAAGTAAATTTTCGGGGCACTACTAAGGCTTCCGCGGATTCGTTACTCGGGAACGCGTAAACAGATATCCATATCGTCTCCGCGTGGTCCAGTTCAGCATTCGTCGATCGGAGACGTATTCTCTTAGGACTTTCGCTTGACACCTCCGCGAAGACATGTTCGTCCAACCGTGGCTTTACTCTTTGCCGGGAACCAAATGGACTGAGGAAGATATCCAGTTCTTGTTCCTCGTTCACCTTTGTGAGCTCCACCTCGAGCCCCTGTGATCGATCCCACGACGCGAGTTCATAATCGACATACTCTCCCCCCACAACCTGACCTTCAGCCGGACGGAACAAATCTAGAGAACCTCCGGAAGAGCTACCTTCGACGGTTCCCCGTGGTCGATGTGCCTTCGCGGCAATCTTCTTGAGCGTTTCGCGAGCCTGCTCTTCGTTAAGAGCTTCTATGTCGACCTCTAGATCAGTGTCCACGACACAAATGCCATCTCCCTCAGGCTTAAGACCATCTACGAGGAATCGGAATTCCTCATTGTTTCCACCGATTCCATGTCCACCCGGAACAACAAGAACCTCGCGATTCGTTAAGGTCGTGAAGTTCCTCCGCAGATGCTGTTCTAACAGTGATTTCCAGTCCTCCGGATCGTACCCAGCCTCGAGCGGTCGAAGTCTAGCATACTTTCCTTTAGGTAACTGCTTCGCGTGGACCGTGATCATCTGCGCCGCTTTCGAAATGCCAAAATCGTTCACGCCGCTAGTCATAATATCGTTGCTTTGGTCATGTCCGGCTTTCCCGGAGTCCCTCTTCTCTTCATTTTCATCCTCTACCCCAAGGGAACCTCTCAGAAACTGACTAAGCACAATCTCTCCTTCTTCAGCCGAAAACTCCCGGATACCTGCATACACAACGCGCCCGTTGTCCGGATTGACAAGTCGGAACGTC
Source organism: Lineolata rhizophorae (assembly GCA_010093515.1). Taxonomy (NCBI): domain Eukaryota; kingdom Fungi; phylum Ascomycota; class Dothideomycetes; order Lineolatales; family Lineolataceae; genus Lineolata; species Lineolata rhizophorae. Next base: position 1,128,076 of record MU001679.1, on the reverse strand, counting down.
AGTGGGTGTGGAAGTTGCGGCTGTTGTATCTGATTTCCCGACCCAAAGCGCTCAGTGTCACGTACAAACGGGTTGAACGGTTCAAAGGACCTTGATGATGAGTATTCTGGAGAAGTTACTGGCGCAGCTGAAAGGAGTTGTTCCAAGGTCGAGTGGGGTAGGACGATTTTGTCGCCCGAGAGTTGCGCGCCACGCGACGAAGATGCTACTGAGAACTGGGAGGTCCAGGTAAGTGGCGGCGGTGCGTTGGTCGGGGAAGACATGATGCCCGAAACGCCAAGGCCGGCAGAAGCGCGGCACGACAAATATGTTCAGCAAAGGCAACAGGTCTCCAGTACAAAGAAACTTTTCTAGGCGCCTCTGCGGGAAACTAAGTAAATGTGAAAGAAAAAGAAGAAAGGGATAGCACGGATGACGGGCCCCTGATTAACTCTCGGTCTTCGCGATGCTGACAATTACTGGCGATTAGATATCGTCCTGGAAGGTTCGCGAGGCGGCCCTGGTGTTGCCTGGCGCGTGTCAACGCCACGTTCACTAGCCTGACGCCATTGCTACATGTGGTTAGTCTGTGGCGATGACCTTCCCTTGTCAGGAACGACACAACTTCAACTTCGTGGCGCCACCCCATCACTAAAACCCAACAGCAATCATTTCTGAAGGCATTTCGCGGACTACTGATATCAATCAACAAAGCCTCACCCAAACTTCAATAACAGATTCGCCTAGTTTTAAATAAAGTTAACCGGTGCATCAACACCGTCCTAGGCCGACTTGCACTCTGACGCGCAACCATTCATGCGATGTCCAGACTACGTCCCCAATTCTCGACCTCAGAACTTCTTTACTTTCATGTTAAACTCTACCTTGGACCAACCATGACATCAAACTCCACCGTCTTCCGGATCTCGCCTTCATTTTGTCCGTCAATAACAGACCCATTTGCGCGCTGCCCCGCTTCCAAGTGAGCTAAATGGCCCATGCCAGGCTCGCGCCAGCCTTCTCTGAGTGCCATTTCTCGTTGCTGACTCTCCTGGCTGGAGCTGGCACCTCGGGTCTTCGTATCCCAGCCCATCCGGCGACGGAAGCAATCGGCCCAGCGTATGACGAGCGGCTTGAGTGGTGGTGCGCTCGCTGTGACAATGATAATGAAGATCTCGGCCCCAGTCCAGACCCATAGATTGTATGTTTCGACTGTTGTACGTCAGAATCGCCCCTTTCTGGCTCGGCGAGAGAAACTTACAATTCAAGTCTGAGCGCTCGGTCAGTCCTTTCAGGTGAACGATCTTGATGCTAGCGAAGACGGCAGCCCTATTACTCGCATTAGCCAGAGCCTCAAGTTGAGTCCGCTCTAATCTCACAGCAATCCCAGGCCCAGAATGGCGCATAGCCCCAGCTTTTGTCTAAGGCTTATCTTCACTTTATATACGATTGCTATCGGGAACAACGCGAAGATGACGTCTAGCGCAACGTTCCAGGCTGAGTTGTCCAGGTTAGCAGTGATGTTCTGCAAACTAGTGAAGTTGATATTTCGATGCTCACCACCAGAAAACATGGCAAATGCCGCTTGCGAGTCAGGCTTCCAGCAGTTTGCCGGCACCTTGGGATCCCAGAGGCCTTCGACCGGGTTACACTGGACAAAGGTGAACACGCAGCAGAGCGAGTTAACGATCAAGCCAGAGACGATGCAGAAGTAAATGAACCATCTTTTCTTCAGGGCTGTTCGTGGTAGAAGACGGAGGATCAACATTCCGACGGACGCCTTCCCGGTCCCGAATTGAATGATGGCGACCGGCTGCGTTATCCAATTGAATTGCACAGCCTCGACACCTTGCTGAAGAGTCAGATATTTCATGTGCAAGCATCCGCCTATGGCGACGTAGTACGTGATCATGCACGTGAGCACGCAGAAGAGAACCTGGGAATGAACGTTAGTATCGTTCTTCTCACGGTCTCTGGTTTGCTTTAACTTGCCATCGTGAAGAGCATGATCCAATCGTCCGCGCCAGTCGCTCGCATCAAGCGGCGTGAATAGAAGCGCAACGCGACGATGCTGGTTGCAACAATGCATTTCGCCCAAAAGAGGGAAACTAACTTCTGAGCTCGCTGGACCTCCCACTCGGGAGCCTGCTCGACCGGATCTGGATGAAGTACCGCCAGCATTTCCTCGCTACAAAATCGAGTCGGATGCGTAAATGTTGGGGATTGTAGGAATGTAGAGTGTCCTGAGTTACCAAATTATGCAGACGGTAGATGTAAATGTAGGGCATCACAAAAAGTCTGAATGACTTGGCCGGGTGCTGAATGGGCACTATGGCTTCACCAATGCATTCAGATGTGAATGGTGAAGGATTTTAGCGTTTAATATTCCTCTATTAGCGCTCGTCCATTCACGTGATACGTTCTAGGATACACATAATGGTCAATTAGAGGCGGGCCACATTTCTGCTCTAACTAGTGGCGACCAGGGGCGGCTAGCTATAGGTGGGTCTGGTGACAGCCTCATGTCCCTGGAAACCTACTCCGAGCAAGGACATGTATTTCTTGAATTTGCGGTCACAGCAAGTATTTGCACACAGTTCCACCACTGAACCCAAAGCTTGTTTGTTTGTAGGCTTTATATCTACCTTACTAAAAAGTGAGTTTATGCTGCAAATCTTGCACGTTTTGAGCTACTGCTTTGGCCCACAACAATCCTCACCTTTATGCTATATCTCTGATTACATACCGATTTATGAGGCTGCTAGATATTTGTTTATGTTGATTTAAGTTATCTATTATGAACAAATACAAGCCACGAATCAATTATGTAATCGGGCAATAGTTGAATTATTGGTAGTGCACATTGTGTCTATGAATATGAAGCTGCAGCTCCATCCAGAAAGTGGGTTTGATAGCGTAAGAAACGGACATTCGCCGTTCCGCGTGGTGCACAACAAATTTTTGTCATATCAAGTCAATGCGAAGCAGAATCACACGCGCATTGCTTCAATGACCCTTTCCCCATCCGGATCCACAGACTCAAATATCCCCGTCACTTCCAACCCCGCCGTTTCCAGCAGCTGTCGATACTGCGCCTCAGTGCGTTCTCCATTCGATGAAAGCGCCATGACGTACAAGTCCATCGACGTCACCTTCCACGATGCCGCCATCTCTGGGACGACCAGCTCGTCGACCAGAAGTCTGGAATATCCCGGCTCCATCGCATCGCGCAGGTGGCTGAGAACCACCTTGCACTGCTCGTCGGAGCAGCCGTGTAGGATGCTGTGGAGCAAGTACGCTCTCGCACCTAGCGCCATGAGCATGCAGGTAAGTCCACACTCATGGATGCATCGCCGCTCGATTAGACTCACCTTTGACCGGCTGCGGCTTATAGAAGTCGTGCTCCATTGCCTCGAACTTCCCGTTGTCCTTGCAGCGCGCTACCACCTGCGGCAGCTCCTGCAGGACCAGCTTCCCCGGAAACCGCGGCCTCGCTGCCATCACCGCCTCCAAATCATGCCCCATGCCGCCGCCGACATCCACGACTGCGCCGGCGTCTCCGTCCAGCTTGATGCCTTCCTCGAGACGCTCGGCAAATGGGTAGAACCCTGGGTCCGTCCAGCGCGGCCGGGCGTCGCGGAGCCCCGCCATATGGTTCTGCAGGGCGGCCATAAGCTGGGGCCGCTCGCGGGCGTACTGCCAGCCGTGCTTCTTCTCGCCGATGGCGAATTGGAAGGGGCCGTCCATGGGGTCGGAGGGGTTCTTGTAGCCCGTGGATGCCACGTACGCCGGGAGACGAGCTATTGCTCTGCCAGGTAGATCAAAGCTGTTGTATTGTGGCAATCAGTATGATGAGCCTGGAACATATTATTTAGACTCAAGTATACGCCTCTAGGAATAGCGCCCCCGGAGACTTTCCCGCCGTGATGGATGGCACTAACGTGAATTGAATCGTATCCCGGTACTTTGGCATGGCTAGAAAATAAGTGAGCGTGCTCGGGACCCAAGCATCCGGCCCGCTCTGTTTGATAAGTCCAGAAGCAGCAAGTTGCCTCAAGACGCGCAGCACAAACACACGGTCTGCACCTGTCCCGGCCGACAATTCCGCAGCCGACATCGTCGCTCCCCCATTTTTCGTGAGAGTATCGAATATACCAAGATCAATGGCGATCCTAGCGGCAGCAAATTCGGCAGGCTAGCCACTCCCAGAATTAGATCTAGACTATCAGCAAATTGACGGATTGAGATACCGAAGGCTTCATAGCGATCACTAACACCTCGGTACGAGATCGAGAGGATTCTATCCATGGGGCTCTCAATAGCAGCGACGAGGGCCTGTGCTTTGGCAAGCAAGGTCTCTCTCGCTCCGGCTTCGTTTCCTGCAAATGCCCGGCCTTGGTCCGAAATTTCATTTATCAGACCATTGACTTGGTCCGGCGAACTGGGAGCGGTGATCTGGTTCATTTCGAGAGCTATTATGCGGTATCAACTTGAGGAACCCACAAAAGTCTGTTTCCTGCTTTTTGAAGAGACTGCTTTCCATCAGTCGACTGTCCTACGTCAATTCTGGGGGTTGGTGAGTATTATGTAGTAGTTCGCGGACTTCCATCAGTATCCGCAGCGGCCCACGCCCAGCCAACCTATCAGAGTCCGCCGAGTGCGGGGTTACTCGATTTCTCCCACTTCGAACCCGACAATCTGGTTTGGAACTCGCTCGGCTGCAGCCACTCGATAAGACACATTTGGGTGCCCATTGGTCCGGGTTGCTTTGGATGGGAGCTACGCGTCCCATCCCCAAGGTGGCGTTACAAGCTTAGAATGTGTGTGTGTCTACAAAAAGCGGATGAGTGGAGTCCAGCATCCTTTAAATAAAGCGCATTGAATGAACTAACCTTCCTTTCATTAGACTTCAGGTGAGATCAGTAATATTGACTCGTAAGTGGTAGCCCATTTCCTACAGAGCATCACTTCCCGATATTCACGATCCAACACTTCGCTGGAGTCAAGACCCTGCGAGAGGCTCCGCCAAGCCAAATTTTTCGTCTTATTCAACACCAATAAGCCGGAAACGAGTAATGGCCGCAGAGCTGTTAAAGCTCACCATGCCGAAAAATGATCCGCTCTCCATGTGCCCCGATTTGCTTGAACGCTGAATGTTGAAAGATCCCGGGGGCGCCTAGCTGCGTGCTATCCACTTGTCGCGGAGTAATGATACAGGAAACGATCAAATAAATCAAATCAGATTTCTCGAGGTCAACTGATTCAAATGCTCCAGCAATGCCATATCCAACTCTGCCCAAGTGCTTACTCCTCGGACTCGACCGGCGGACAAGTGCAGAACAGGTTCGTGTCACCATAGGCTGCAAAATGTCAGTCAACCACAGAAAATTCAGACTACAAGAAAGGGAAGTCATACCGTCATCCAACCTCGTCACGCTCGGCCAAAACTTTTTCTCCTTCAACCACGGCAGCGGGTACGCCGCCTGCTCCCTCGAGTACGGCCTGTCCCACTCCGCCGAAACAAGGTCCTTCATCGTATGCGGCGCCATCTTCAGCACGTTGCCCTCCCTGGGCATCTCGCCCTTCTCCACGGCCGCGATCTCGCCGCGGATCGCGATGAGCGCGTCGCAGAAGCGGTCGAGCTCCTCCTTGCTCTCCGACTCGGTCGGCTCGATCATGAGCGTGTTGGCGACGGGCCAGCTCATCGTGGGCGCGTGAAAGCCGTAGTCCTGCAGCCGCTTGGCCACGTCAATGGCCTCGATGCTGCACGACTCCTTGAACCGCCGCACATCCAGAATGAACTCGTGCGCGCAGCGGCCACTAGTGTTGGTGTAGAGGATCGAGTAGTGTGGGCGCAGACGCGAGAGGATGTAGTTGGCGTTGAGGAGGGTGATCTTGGTCGCATGCGTGAGGCCCAGGCTGCCCATCATCTTGATGTAGGCCCAGCTTATGGGGAGGATGCTCGCGCTACCCCATGGTGCACCGCTCACTGGCGCAGACGCCTGTTTGCTTCCGATCGGGATTATAGGGTGTCCGGGGAGGAATGGAGCAAGATGTGACTTGACACCTATCGGGCCAACGCCAGGACCACCGCCTCCATGAGGGATACAGAAAGTTTTGTGAAGGTTAAGGTGGCAAACGTCAGCCCCAATTTCACCCGGTGAACATAGACCTATCTGTGCATTCATGTTCGCCCCATCCATATAAACCTGGCCGCCATGTTGATGCACGATATCACACACTTCCTTGATGTTAGGCTCAAAAACACCAAAGGTGCTGGGATATGTGATCATGATTGCCCCCAGTTCCTCGCTGTGTTTCTTGCACTTCGCCCTCAGATCTTCAATATCCAAGTTACCATTGACATTGTCGCACTTAATGGAAACTACCCGCATTCCCGCCATTGCAGCACTTGCAGGATTGGTTCCATGAGCGGAAACTGGGATAAGGCAGATATCCCTTTTCTTTCCCGGCTGTTGTTCTTGAAATTTCCGGATGACGCGCAAGCCGGTGAATTCACCTTGGGCACCTGAGTTTGGTTGAAGCGACACCGCATCAAAGCCGGTCATTACAGCAAGGTCTTCTTCAAGTTCGTCAATGAGAACCTGGTATCCTTTCGCCTGGTCGGTGGGAACGAATGGATGGAGCAATGAGAACTCGGGCCATGATATCGGAATCATCTCGGTCGTAGCATTTAGCTTCATGGTGCACGATCCAAGAGGAATCATTGAATGTGTGAGGGAAAGGTCCTTGGATTGTAGGTGGTGCATGTAGCGAAGAATCTCTGTTTCGGAATGATGTGAATTAAACACAGGATGGGTGAGATATGGCGATGTCCGTCTGAGATCTGCGGGTATCTCCAGAGAAGCTGAAAAAATATTTTGGAAGATGCTTTCCATATCGATGGAGTTAGTTGTTTCACTGAAGTTCTTGAAAATGTCTAGAATGTCTTCGATATCACTTGCATCAACAGTTTCATCCACCGTGATGCCAATTCGGCCATCATCAACCACTCTCAGGTTGATCTTCTTATTTTCCACCGCCCAGTCAGCCACAGCTTTCCCCTTCCCAGCTCCAACAGAAACAACGACGGTATCAGACACCACAGGAGCGGAATCATTCCCAGTGGAGAAATTCATCTGGTGCAGCCCAGCTTGAAGTATCCGAGCGGCTGCGATGGTTTTTTCCGCGATTGCCTTGAGGCCCTCAGGTCCGTGATAAATCGCATAGAATGCACTCATGTTGGCCAACAAAGCCTGGGCGGTACAGATATTGCTAGTGGCCTTCTCTCGACGAATGTGTTGCTCCCTCGTTTGGAGCGCCAATCTAGCGGCATTGTCTCCCAGTCGATCTTTCGAAAGGCCGATGAGACGCCCCGGAATCTTCCTCTTATTCTTCTCGTTGCAGGCGAAAAAGGCGGCATGGGGCCCGCCGTATCCAAAAGGTACCCCAAAACGCTGCGCATTGCCAAACGCCACATCGGCGCCGAACTCGCCAGGTGGCGTAAGAACGGTCAAAGCCAAAAGATCGGTCGCAACACTCAACGTTCCACCATGCTTGTGAACAAGGTCTGAGAGGTTCTTGAAGCTCTTCACGCCTCCTTCTGTGTCCGGGTATTGAACCAAAACTCCGATTAATGAATCTCCAATCTCTTCCACGCGCTTGCTCCCATTTTCCAACACGTCCGCGACTTCGATCTTTATGCCAAATCCTTCGGCACGAGACTGAAGGACAGCAATAGTTTGTGGGTGGCAAAGGTGGGAAACGAGGTAGACTTTATTCGGCTTGCGTTGTTGGGACATTGGGAGGCTGTTTACCGAAAGCGTCATGGCCTCCGCCGCGGCGGTCGGCTCATCCAAGACAGAGGCGTTGGCAATCGCGAGGCCGGTGAGGTCGCACACCATGGTTTGGAAATTCAGGAGAGACTCGAGTCTTCCTTGACTGATCTCTGGCTGGTAAGGGGTGTAGCTGGTGTACCACCCCGGCCCTTCAAGCACGTTGCGCTTGATCACCTCCGGCACTCTCGTGCCTGCATATCCGCAGCCAATATAGCTCCTCATGACCTTGTTCTCGTTCGCAATTTCTCGCAGCCGCTCCAGCAATTCGCTCTCGGTGTATCCCACTCCGCTAGAGACTGTCGTCGAACCGTCCTTCAAGCGCACCTCCGGGCCCTTGATTTTTAAGTCGCGCGAAGACAGAATATCTGCCGGCAGCACTTGTTTGACGAATTCATCGAGCGACTGAACGGGAGGGTCGAGCTCTTTGAGCATTTGTTCCGCGTCCGATGGCGATGGTCCAATGTGGCGGCGCGGGAACGTATCCAGGGGGGCAAATGCGGACCGCGCAGAGAGTCCATCCTTCGAAGGAGCAATTCCGTGGTCCAAACCTGCCGCCGAGCTCGAGTAGAATGTTCTCCTAGGATAGTAGGCAAAGGCATTCCTACGGCGAAGAGCTCCCACGCTAGCGCTCCTGCTCACCCTTGCAGAGCTCGAAGAGCTCGCCGCAGCCCGTCGCGACAAGATAGCAAGTTGTGCCTGCCGTAGTACAAGCCATGGTGCTTTCATCGCGGCGGTGCGACGGTCCAATGCAAGGTTTGCGGCCCCGTGGGCCAGGGGCGAACTGTTGAGAGCTACGCTCGGGCGAGCGGTGTGCCCGGCTCGTGCCCAGCTCAAAAGTCGTATTCAGGACCTCGGAGCCAAGCTCGCTCAATGACGTTAAGGACAAATTGTGGGGTAGACTGGCAATGGTCGCGTGATATCAGGGCTCAGCCGGCGACTCTAGTAAAATATGTACGAGACTGCTGGAGGGAGAGAAAAGGTTTTATAAAAGTACGAAGCATTTGTCTCCCAGACGGCTCGGACGGTCGGTGGGGACGGGGAATTTCGGAATTTCAGTGGGGCCACAGCTCCCCAGCAAGCGGTGCGATAACGGGGCGGAACCTTGGCGTTCAACGCCCTTATCTGCACCGCAGCTCCAAGGCGCAGAGTTAATACCCCTGCTCCCAGCCTCCTTCGCCGACAAGCTACTCCGTTCCTCCCCCCCAAGAACAGACCTTTTTGATCTGTCCGGTTTTCAATTGCCGTTCTCACTGGCTAGGTGTTCCAACCGAGTTCGGAGACCTTGGACATGAGCCGCGAATTACGTAAACAGCTTCTCAAGTCCAGCCGCTACCAGTAATTCGGCTTCACATCATTAATGAATAGAGGACAGGTAGATTGTGCTCGAAATATTCATTCCAAATTTATCGATCTTGACAATTTCGTCGGACCCATACCAGTAATGACTGTGATTCCGATCACACCGAAAACTGAAATCCTTCGATGGCGGCACCGGTTAGGATAAATACTTTCAAGAAGAGCACGACTTCTTGAGCTGATAGATGCCAAACCGGTTGCCCGCAACATCCTTGAAAAACATATACCACCCATTCTCGCCCTCCGGTTTCTTTTCGCTGGCTGTCTTGCCGCCGAGCTCTTCGACCCGCTTTTGAGTCTGACAAAGGTGTTAGAATCGACATGGTATAAGTCTAGGTGGGGTGCGTTTACATCTTCAATCGACTCCACAAAGTGGTAGATCGTCACCCCGGTGCCGTCCTTCTGCTCAGAAGCCTTGCACTCGGCCGACACTTGGACGATACCCCCGCTCAAACCTTCGAATGGACGTATTAGCCTTCCACCTATGGCTGACTTTGCGTGTGTCTACGCACCCATCTTGCCTCCATACGACCACATTGCGATCTTTTCTTCCGTGTATTGTTCAGTTGCAGGCTTCCAATCCCACGTCGGGAAGAGATCTGCGTAGAATTTCTGCGTGTCAATCGCCCAGTTAGCAGCACGTCGAACATGGAAGGGGATTCTTGAACGTACCTTGCAGGCTGGGACGTCAGCGGCCGGGATCTCGACCCAGCAGGGAGTGCCCATCGGTGGCGGGATCCACTTCTCAGCTTCAGAAGACATGGTAGTATGTTGAGGCGAAGAGATGCTACTCTGTTTTAGCCAAGAAAGTGAGAAAGTGGAGGAACGCTGGACAGCATATGCTTGTAGAAACGTGAGAGATTAGCGGCTCAATAGTTCGCGGACACTAGCACCTTGAGTGTTTTGGAGAGGTCCCTCTTTTTCAGTGCACCGAGCTGCCCTTTTTATGCCTTTGACGGCACGAAGTCGGCCGTCCTGTTCTGCCGCTTCCCGCTTCTTTGTCCGCGACTACCTTGTTCACTTCCGATCAGAGAAGCCTTGGAGGCAGGAAAAGATCAGTAATCTCTACACGATCCCGCGTACCACGATCGCCATGAAAGTTTAATTCCGCACCCCATTCCTCAGGCCGCGATAGTCACCCCTCGATGATAGCAGGGCGGGGCGGCCGGATGTAGCTTAGCGGGCGACGCGAGACCGCGCCGCGTATGCACTTATGAGTCAAACGCGAAAGTGGCGCGCGGTCGTGTGATGTGATTAAGCCCTGCCGGCCATAGCGAGGCATCAAGACCAGCGGAATTCGACGTCGGTCTCATATTGAGCGATTAATTCGTTTGTCTTATTATTCGTGGCGTTTTGATGGCATGTGGCCCCTACCAGCTAGCAGTACACCCACAAAATTAGTTGTTTGCAAGCCAATCATCCAAGCATGAACAGCCTCGAGGGCTATCATGGCGCCGCGCACAGTCTAGGTTTGCGTTATCATATGGAGTCTCGGCTCTTGGCTTGTCTTGCTCCACTTGCGCTTTGCTACGAGGCGTACTGCTAGCACCTCATGCTCAGGATTCTTCGGCCGAATGATTCGGCTTGCAATTCCTTGACTTCAATCATACCCGCTTGGCTTGAATAACCGTCCTGGTGTTCAACACTTTCTGGACGCGTATCTCCTGTTTGTTCTTCTGGTTAATGTAACAGACGTCAGCCGCAAGATAGTTCATTCCAATCTCCTTTTCTTGGCAGTTTTGGCATCCTGTCCAGTCTTCGTGAGTGATTGCAGAAAACGCAGCTAGCCATCGGCTAGCTTGGAACTTTTCTCCTCGTAGTGCACGAAATTCGTCGTTGCGGTAAATCCGCAACGTGGCATATCAGTGAACATCAATTGCCAAAACCAATCTTAGTAGATCCATCCGTGCCATTCTTCGGCTCGGCTGCAAGAGCAGTGTAACCAGGACCAGGCCGAACGCTCCACAAAATGTCCGGAAATGCAAAGGTCCTCAAGTTCCTACTCACTTCCTTATCTCGTAGAACGTGCAATGTGACATTACTAGAGCGAGCACCAGGTGGGAGCCGGAAGACGTACGTGTGCATCCTATGCTACTCGGGGCGACTCGCAGCATAGTGTAAATCAGAGCTTGATCACATGCCCAAACCCATGAAGTCAAGCTTTCTAGACGTCACGGACTATTACGGGATTGAAATTAATACTCGAAAACCCGGTCAATTCCCACAAAGCTACCTATCCTACATTCACGCCCCATTTTGACCCACCCCACTCACCGCAATCCTTACCCAGCCAGCGTACATGCAGCACTCCACCGATTCACTGCACCCGCCTCTCTCAACCAAGTTCGTCACGGTTGCCAGAGCCCATCATACACCAAGCCTTGCATTAAACCCGTGCAGAAGCTAGCCTCGGTATGGCGGCTAAAGTGCATAAGAGAGTAAGGATCTTGACCATTAAAGCAGAGAGAATTCAAGGACTAGTGAGGTAAGAAATATGAAACAAAACTCTTTCGCAACGCCTTGCAAACTTTTTCCCGCAGCTACTAAGTCTATGTCGCCGGGCTGTGATGCTAAGCACTGTCCTTGTTGTCGCGCATCCATTCTGCCTTGCCAGCAGAAGGAAAGGGGATTCTGAGACGGAAATATGGCAGGTCACCCAGCACTAAAAGTTATGCGCAGAATGTAGCTCGCCGCTACGAGAAGGTCAGAGGTGAAGATGGGGTGAAGATGAAGGGTACAAAGTGGTAAAACAGGCAGAAACAATTAATTATAAACAGAATAGTGTCCTCGCAAGTCACCATGTACCTACGCCTTGCTTAGTTGTGAGACCTGAAAATTTTCCATTACCGCCCGTTGACTCCCTCCCACCTTGCCGCCGACTGATTGTGCATGCATGCAACGCAAAGTACATAGTGTGCCTCAAGACCCCGGTCAACACAAATAAACCCAGAGAAAACTGCATCATTTCCGCAGATGCAGTTCATATCCCCTGTATTGAGAGAAAAGAGAAAGTAGAGAGAAAAAGAAAGGGGAAATTCAATCCATAGCCCCAACCCTCAGAGCACCCAGCATAGACACCTCGAGCCAAGTAAACCCCGATACCCGCGTGCAATGCAGTAGAATGAAAAGGATGAGGTCGGAGAGTGCAGTTAGAAACCACGCTCGAAGGGGTTGAAGCAGGATCTATCAAATCGGTGAAGACTATCCACCTGAAGCAGGTAGTTCCTCAGATGATGTTCAAGCCAGGGCCCGAGGGCTCTGGTTGATGTGCTGAAATAACGCGTCGAAAAGGCTGCGAACCTATCAAAAATTGTTAGTTCATGCAAGAGAGATATACAATAACACGGAATACTTGCCTCGGGTGCCGTCTTAACGAACGGCAGATCCCAAAACTGATAGGCAGGGTTCTTCAGGATCTCAAGGAGCGTGATGATCAGGCCCCACGGATGCGGGCGGTGGACGAGCAGCCGTTCAAGGAGCACGCGCGTAACTTGCTGTTGCACATCGAGCGCATCCTGTTCATTTGTGGGAGAGCCAAAGATGTGCAGCAACGCATAGCTGAAGTAATGAGTGTGGCTATTCGGGTAGCGCAACTGGTTGACAATGGCAGAAATAAAATGGTAGCGGCCCTCGGGACGGAGCCCTTTGGACAGCCCTTCAAGCAATTTCGCGTGAGGCGAAGACTTGACGAAGGTTGCGTTTGTCGAAGTCGGTGCATTGAGAGCGTCGGTGCCGATGTAAAGCACCAACGCGTTGAGAAGCACCGTGTCCACCTTGACCGGGGTAAACGCGAATCCAGTTTCAGCGCGAGCTGGACTAGAAACCGCCTTGCAGATCTTCTCCATGGAGCTTTCATTCGATTCTTCATGCAGGTAGCTATCGACCGCATCCCTAATCCCGGCGCGGGCAAGTGGGCGCTCGATATCGCCACGGATGATAGGCGCTTTTCGGATTTCCTCAAGACGATCGACCTTCAAGCCAGCGGTGAATGGATCGGGAAGCTCCGGGAATGACGATGGGTAGGCGCTCACGATAAGGTTCCGAAGCTGAGTGCAATGCACCGGAATGCTATTGCAGAGGCGAAAATGATTCTCCGCAAGGAACTCTGGAAAATCATGATGCAGAACCAAAAGCACGCGAAGAACACCGCGGTAGTAATCCCTCGCCTGCGCGGAGTATTCAACCGGCTTCACGAGCTCTCCAACGAAGTTGAGCAGACTCTCCATGAGCTGGGTATACAGATCCCATCCCGCCGGGTCAGCTCTACGAAGGAGAGCCGGCATGAAGATTCGATGGGAAATGAGCATGAGCCAAGCGAAGGAGAAGCCCTGGATATTATTTGGCTGAAGCACCATGAAGGTCGTCCCCATGACCTTCATCAATTCCATCTGGAGATCTGGTGCCATCCGCGTGAGAGTTTCCAATTCGCACAGGAGGCTTGAAAACATTCTGAAGAAGACCTTTTGACTAAAGTGCTGCATTCCACGGGATTGATGGTGATTCATTAAAACAAGCACGAGAACACTCATGATGCGGTCCAAGTATCTAACACGGACTCCATTGGGGGTTGCATCAGCAGGCATGTGATAGACGGCTAATGTCGCAATAAGCTTGGCGAAGGCATCGATAGGGATGTACGCGTTGTCGAGAATCCCGTAAGGTAAGGAGGCCTCCTCCTGCTCGTACGCTCCAACAGACAGCTCGGTGCAGATGCGGACAAATTGGGCGCAATCCTCTGAAGACTTGAGTATTCCACTATCATGAAGCTGGAACACGAAAGAAGAAAGCGATTTCTCATGTGCGTCCGACCGATAGAGCTGGATCCATTCCTCGAAAATATACTCCATCAAGTCGTTCTTCTCCAGAGCTACATTCGGATGTCCGACAGCAAGAGGCATGACTTTGAGTTTGACCATGACCTGCTTGGCAATATCGTAATCCGGATCTTCGTTAAGCCAGAGTGTTAGTGCCTCAAGGCTCTTAGCCAAATCGGAGCGCAGCGCACTCTGGTTGTCGCCAAGAAGAATCTCATCGACCAGGTCCGAGAGGAATTCGACAGCAAGTCCGTTGCGCTCAGCAATAGCATGTGCAGCGGCCCCATCAATACGGCGCATATCAATAAAGGCATACTTGAGTAGGCAGACGGTCAGCGCCGTATTGAAAAGACGCGGTTCCTCAACTCCGGCGAAGAACACGATGACCTGTCTAGCAGTGTTACTTGAGACTTGGCACGTGTGGAACAAGAGCTCCACCATGACCTCAATCTCCAGGCGAGTCCTCAGTTCAGAAAAGAGGAAGTCGGTAACTTTCTGAGCGCATGCAAGCGCAAGATTGTCTCTCGAAAGGCCTGCGCTGTCCATGGTATGAACAAGCTCATCGTAGATCTCCCGTGTGGGTGCACTCTGTCCAAGATCTTTAATGTGCTCTTCCGGCGCCTCTTTCGCTGCACGCTGCAATTCAAGCAACAAACTTAACACCCGGTCGATATAGGTTTGGACATCAATGAAACCGTTGATGTGCGGTTGAGACGGGGTCTGAACCGGTGGTGCAGCCATCCGCTGGGTGTTCTGACGCGGCACGGCTGGTGCTTCGGCAGGCGTGGGCAGGTTCGGCACTGCTGGGAATTGCTCCTGAAGAATATCTGGCAGCTGACGGCCGCTATCTTGAGATGCGTTATTCGCGTGAGACGGGGCGCTACGAGGCTGCCGCGTGAACTGTTCGTAAATCGCGAGTTGCTGCGCGTTTAGTCCGCCAGGTGCCAACTTGTAAGGTTCAGGAATGAAAGTAGACCAGCGGCTTGCGAGCGCGTCGACAAAAGGTTCGTTCGGATGAGTCATCCGATGGGCCCTACGCGCCTCAACCGCATCTTGCAGCTGGTTATCAATTTCTTGCAGTGATCGATTTTCGGCAGCATGTTCCACGAGACTGCAAATCAGGTCAAGGTTGTCATTCACGAACATGAGAATAAGACCTTCCGGCATGGCCTGCTCTCCACCTGGGAGATCACGAGCAATGATACGAATGTTATTAGTGATGCTCATGCGGAGCGGTTCCTTGCAAGTGACCAATCCGAGGCTGCCGGAAAGTGACTTGGCCAGATTGTGCGCGGCGCTGATGACCTTGTTCTCGTCCGGCTCTGTCGCAAAGTCCTTCGCAATCATCTGTGAGGTCGCGATAGAGGCAATCGTGATGGAGCGCTCTACCACCGGAGCGATGATCTCTTGGAGAGCTTGCTGGGTAGCCGAAATGCAGATGTTACGCATACGGGATGCGCTCATCATTTGACTCGTAGGGTAGATCAGATCATTGCTAAAGTCCGGTAGCGATGCAAGAATGCTAGCCGAAGAGTACCGGTCGTTCTGTGTTCGCACGCGGTTCAGGCTAACCAAAGATAAATCGTTGAAGCCTTCAAGACCTTCGGGCACAATTCCAAGGTACTCCTCCTCGATTGTAGGACGGGAGCGTATACACTCAGACGGTTCAATATCCTTGTGGTCAACGTTCAGAGTCTTGCAAAGCACTTCGATCTCAAACTTCTGATTGAGCTTCAAATCCGCGAAGTGATAAAGTTCCATCAAAATCCGGAGTATCTCCATGATCCAAGGGTTTGGTGGTGTGAACACTAGGGACCTAGCACCTTGGGCAAGCACTTTACAAGTGAACGGAATAACAATTATGAGCCGTTGAGAGTCGTGCCCTTCGATCAACAAATCCTTGAAGGAGATATTTTTGAACTTGATCGGCTTATCCCGGGCGATCGTGAGCGAGCCCAACCAAATAGCAAGATTCTTGAGATTGTTGCGCTCTGGCGTCGAGTTCATCGTCGATTCCGAATTCAGCATACGAATTACAGCCCCATAGGTCTCCCGTAGGACCTCGGCCCATAGCATGTTGTCGTCGAAAAGGCTCAGCATTTGCATATAGAGTGGATGCAGATTCGCTTGCGTTTTCGCTCGTTGGTCCACAACGTAGGCCGAGAACCACTGGTGGTGCCTGTCCTCGACAGCCCGTTTGAGAGTGTCCGTCTTTTCCTGAACATTGCGCTCCGAGATATTATTGAGTGCGAAAAGTACCGTATCCTGTACTTCCTCATCGGGGTCCTCGTAAAAGTCGGCGCCACGGACAGGAGGGTCCTCATGAAGGCAGGTGAAAGGAACGTATGGAGACTCCTGGACTCCAAGAATCTCGTCGGCATTCCCGTTTGTCATAGCCAGGCCACTCGTCCCATTTCCATTAACCTCGGCAACCTGGCTGCGAACAACTTCCTCCGCTTTTGTCCAAATTTCGGTCCCTTGCAACCCCGGAACTCCAAGAAGACGGTCGCAAAACTTGGGCCACTCATGCAAACGCTCTTTGAAATGCAAAAGCGCCTGAAGACCGAATTTGTACATGGATTCGTCTGGGGGATAACGTTGAACCGCCTCTAGAACCATTCCCAAGCCGGCTTGAAGAGTAATTCGCGAGAGCAGGTTGAAGTTGATGATACTCCCAAACAGCACAGCGGTGGTGGCCAGGGCTTCCAAAGGATACTCGCCGAAGCAGTTGTATTCGTCGAACAATCCGTGGATCATGCACGCGAAAAGGTCCTGGTCTGCAGGATCTTCGGAAGTCTTGTACTTCTGGAGCGCTTCAATGATGCTTCGCACGTCGCTTTCCATCCCGTACATCTTTTTGTAATGATCCTGCATTTTTGCGTCCGTCTCTTCGCTAAACTTGTTACCGTCTTGGCTGTTTGCATCAATGATCTCATCAAAGCCTTCGCCGTAGTTGACTATGCGAGGGTACGTCTGGATACATGAACGTTGCAACACAACAAGCTCTTCCTCAGGCAGATGATCTTGAAGAATGCTGAGGAAGGCGTAGACTGTCTTAACCGCTAGCCCGACGGATTTCGGGGCAGCTTGCTCACGCTGAACAAGGGCTTCGTCGATGATCTTGAGATCCAAGAACGAACCTAAAGCTCTGGAAAACTCCTGAGGGCCAGCTTGGAGAATACCTTGTGCCCATTGTTCGAGGTTGAAGTCCGGGCTCCGTTTATGAGCAATAGCGGCGAGGTCAATACACATTTCGTGGTGAATACTCAGGAGTGCATCCATCCAACCGTGGTCTTGAGCATGTTCAAAAATGCGGTGAATGACCATTGGCTCGTGCGCCCAGTAATCAAGGAGTTTCTGGATGGTCCATCCAGTGTCCTGCTTCCATATCCCATGCATAACGAAGTCGTACGGCTGCAGTTCCTTCTTGAGGAAGGGGAGAAGTAGCTGCCGGAGAGCCTGGTCTTGAAGCGCCCCCCAAGGTTTTGGGATCACCACGGCCGATATAAGCACAATGTCAGTGAATGGGTTAATGACGTTATCCGTAACACCGAGGAGCTGGGCTTGATTATACGTCTCCTGAGAGCGAAACATCGTTGAAAAGAGCGCTTGAGTAGCATCCAAGGAAATGAAGGGGTGCTTTGCAATCTTGGCGGCATAGGCCTTGGTTTCCTCCGAAGCGTCGTCAAAAATTTCTGGGGTCCAGGCCACACGGAGACGTGGGATTTTGGAGATGTCCAGTTCATCAGGTGAACAGGAGAGAAATGCAATGACAAAGGACAGCATGGTTTCCGTGTGACGCCACGATGTTCCAGCCAAGAGGAACTGGATGTCGAAGTTTGCGTAGTCCTTGGCTAACGGCAACAAAGCATGGAACAATACCAAGAACTGCTGCTTTGTAACTCGCAAACCTTCACGGTCGAATGAACTCAGCACATCTTGCCAGTCCAACCGCCCTCCAGCCCGATGCTCCCTCAATGCCGCGATGAAATTGCCTGGGTTGTATGCCAGTCCATTCTGGGAAATGGCCATGAAAAGAATGGCATTCGCAACCTGCTGATGGACGATATCCCTGCTCTCGGCCGATGCAAGCATTTCCTTAGCAGCATCCACGGTCGCCGTAGCCTTCGGGCCGGCCCGCTGTACGTGTCGCACAAGAGGGTTGTCCGGAGTCAGAATACCCATCAGGCTCAAGACTGAACTGATCTCGGTAGGAACTTGGCGTCCACGTTTCTGAAATCGCAGGCGGACAGCGTATCGGAGGTCTCCCTTCTGCTCTTCAGTCCAAATCCGCGGAGGGTCTTGGATAAGACGCTCGAGTATTGCAGCGAGGAATGGCGGGTGGATGTCCTGGGACTCGGCAGTAGGCCCGATAATGTGATTTAAAAGATTTGTATAGGTCGAAGAGAGGATAGCATCAGCTAAAGATAGTTAGCAACCTTCCGAAAAGATTACATGATAACAATCGCATACCTTTCATACGCAGGTCCGTCTTCGAGGCGCTTTTGCAGGCTAGGGCCAGCAAAGTTTTAGCCAGCGTGTCAAGCTTGAAATGTTCCATGAAAGTAGACAGATCAAAGTCTCTGAAAAGATCACCCTCCTGTGTGTCAAGAGATTCCGCGATCTTGTCTGCCTGCTGGAGATCCTGCGAGATCTTTTGCATTTCGCCCACTAGCATAGGATAGTTTCCAGCACCAGCACTGTCGGAGCTCCTCGCCGAGCCCGGGAATAACTGAGCGGCATTGCTCTGCAGCAGGCGGCGAAAGTATTTTGTGTATACTTCCATGCCGTTGGACTCGACCAGCTGTGGATACGCGGGCGAATTAGCGAAACCAACCTGTGTGTGGGTAAGGTAGCAGTAGAAGAGAAGGCAAAATGGGCGGGGTCGCACCTTCTGAATCTGGTCGACCTGCTGCTCCCACTTCGTTTTGTCCTTGTCGTCCTTGAGCGAGCTCAGCAGCAAGAAAATCTGCGCGATGACGATCTTGGACAGGGACTGTCCGGCAGGTGCGGTGGGCGGGTTGGCCGTCGTGCTGGGCGAGCCAACACCGCTCGACTGCGAAAGCGAAGGCGATGCACGTGCCAGTTTCGCGGTTCCGCCGCCGCCTGAGCTTGCGGCACCTCCACCGGTTTGTGAAGCGTTCGGCAAAGCCGCGGCGGCGGAAGCCACGTGAGGATTGGTTGAGGAAGCTATGTTTCTGGCTCTGCTGCCGCCGGACGACAGCAGCTGGCTTGCCGCGACGGGCTGCTGCTGCGCTGCGGTCTGGGAAGGCGAAAACGGCGTCGACGCGGACGAGGTGGAGGAAGCGCGACTAGCGACAGCACGCGATGGTCGAGAAGAGGCTGTGGGTGCGGGCGCTGAGGCCGCGGGCGAGAAGGAGGCGCGGGAGGGGCTTTGTGAGGACGCGCCGGGACGCTGATTGGGCGTTTGTGAGCCGAAGGCTGTCGATATGGGTGCGATGCCGCGACGTCCGCTTTGCTGGTGACTAGAGGAGCCCCAGGTAAATTGCTGGCTCATCTAGGCAGCTGTTCCATCCGACGCGCGGGCGCGATGCCGACAAAAGAAGCGGCCAAGAATAAGGGGGGGAGGTGACGCGAAGGATGAGGGTTGGTGAAGAGGTATGAAGAGCAGAGCCGACGTGGACGGCAGGTATGGAGTTTGCGGAGCCGCACCCCAGCGGCGGGTGAACTGAACTGGCCTGCGCGCGCTTCGCGGCAGCGGGCCAATAATAGCGGAGCACTGCCGCGCCCGCCTCCTGCTATTGGCGATCGCTCTCTCTCGTTGCTGCGCCAAGAGATGTCTCTCCCCAGCACGCGTGCGCTCGTGCAACTACTATCAAACCGACTGCTGGATTCTCTAAGATGGGGAGTTTATGGCATCATTATTGCTACGGTTATTTAAGTAACTCAAAATATGTAGTAGCTTTATTCTTACTCTGGCCAGGAGCCGCCTACAGCGGACCAGCCATGCTCTAGGACAGCCTCAGACGCGAGGATGGAATGCAGAATTTTTCCCTTATGCTACCGTACGGCGAAGATATGCTCACCTCACAATGCAAAGTCTTCGTTTTAGGCAGTTCTGACCCTCCATACAACCGTTCTGCAGCTACCCGTGAGGACACGGCAGCCGCACGTGCACAATTAGCAAATACTATGTATAGGTTCTCCCTACTCGCGCAGTAGGTAGCAAGCTATCACCCACGCCCCAGCACATCCACTATAGAATTAAAAATTCTGTAATAAACATATGTAGAGCGCAGTTCTCAAAGTAGAACGAAGAGCAGGAGATTTAACACGCGCGACCCTGTTATTATAGGACCCTGCGGCGTTTCCGACCGAAGATCTCAACCGCAGGAGCCGAGCTCAAGTTACTAATGAGGCTAATCTACTGCACGTGACGTGGCGCGTTGCTCGTTGCAACACCCGCGACTGTGGCGCACGCGCCCGCTGTTTACTTCCTCGAGATCCCACACACCCCAATCCCACCCTCCCATCTCCACACCTATACCCTGCACATTCTTTTAGGGTCTCTGCACTGTCCCAAAATTAATCATCGACCGGTGTACCTCCGCATACTTCGTCCGTCACTCACGCAAGGCCGCCCGTCAATCTTTCTTCGCCCGCTTGACAGGCATCGCATCATTCTCGCTGGCTTAGCTGCCTCGGGAAGAGACATCGCGAACGACATCTAGAGTGGCAACACTCATACTAGGCGTCATGCCTGGTACTGTCTCAGAGACGCCTCAAGTTCCGTTGTCGTGTAGGTCGCCTGCCTAATACTTGCCATCGAGTGTGTAACTCTAACACAACAATGCTAGTTGCCAACAACTTCTGGGGCAAAGATGACGCCGGCGTCGCTCCGTTGCTCGATCGCATGCACAATGCGAAGGTCACTTGTGACGAACTGAAATCCTTCTACAATGGTATGGCTCTCCTAACGCCTTGGTTTCGGCAGCGTCATTTCCGTTAACAGAAGTTCCTCCCCAGCTCGGACTGCAATCGAAGATGAATACTCGCGAAAGCTTCTCAGCCTCGCACGCAAACCGCTCGGCTCGTCCGAGGCTGGCACGCTTCGCATGTCCCTCGATGTTGTCCGTGCCGAAGTGGAATCCATGGGCAAAGCCCATCAGAAGATTGCGACTCAAATGAAGAGAGATCTAGATGAGCCCTTAGTCGCGCATGCTGGAGGGATGAAGGAGCGCAGGAAAATCATCCAAGGAGGGATTGAAAAGCTCCTAAAAACAAAGACACAGCAGACTGTCGCCGTCAATAAGGTAATTCCCAACCCTCCGAGGTAAACAAATACAGACGCTGATTTGGAGTAGTCGCGAGACAAATTTGAACAGGATTGCCTTAAGATCAAGGGCTATCTGGCGCAGACCCACATGGTCATGGGCCAGGAGGAGCGTAAGAACAAGGCGAAGTTAGAAAAGACGAGGATCCAAATGTCTACGGCCAGCAACGAATACGAGAACGCGGTTAAACTTCTCGAGGAGACAACAGGCCTGTGGAATCGGGACTGGAAACTAGCATGCGACGTGCGTTGGTTTCTCCCAAGTGAAAGAGTTTGTGCTGACATGAGATACAGAAATTCCAAGACCTTGAAGAGGAGCGCATCGAGTTCATGAAGTCGAGCCTATGGACGTTCGCAAACATCGCCTCGAGCGTTTGTGTTAGCGATGACGAGGTAGGTTGCGTTTGCCTACCTATGCACTACTCCTTAAACAGCTAACATTACGCCAGTCATGCGAACGCATTAGACTTTCGCTTGAAGATCTTGATGTCAACAAAGATATCACGACCTTCATCCAGCAGCAAGGAACTGGTCAAGAGATCCCTGATCCACCAAAGTTCATAAACTTCTGCCGTGGTGACATCGACGAGACGGATGGAGAACATTCCGACGACGGCGGATATTCTACGGCGCAATTTCAGCGACAGATGAACCCCGCAATGCGTACTTCGTCGCCTCAGCCGTCGCTCTTTGAGTCTCACCACGACCCTGATTCACCACTAGCAAGAGAATATGGACACAAGGAGCCTCCACCTCAGCAACCCCCCCCTCAGAATGCGCCACCGAATCAGAGCACGAATCCGCCTCCAGCCCAGTCAAAAGGGAATCGTGTGGAAATGCGTGGTGGTGCACCGCCCATGCAACCGCAGCAGAGCCAGATGGAGAATATTCCTAGGATTCCATACAATGAGCACCCGATGGATGGAATGACGCAGTTCTGTCGATTTGACCCGCCTTCGGGCCGCAGCTCGGTCGCGAGTCCAAATAGGCCTTCCAGCCGGGATGACTCTCAGAGCGAATATTCGAATCCTACGTCATTTTCAAGCATGGAACCGCCGAGCGGAAATCAATCGCCGACAAAACAAATAGGGGGAGGGCCGTCTATGTCCGAGCAGCAACAGCTCCAGAAGCGCAAAAGTGGATTCTTCAACAGTCCTTTCCGGCGAAGGAGCAGGCACGAAAAGGAGCAACCCCAAACCGGCCCTATGACAGCTCCGTCAAGCAGAAACACATGGGGCCCGAGTGCAGCCTCTTCTCAAGGTGGCAATAATGTCGGCGGCTTCGGCGGCAGCGGAGGACGTGCACGTGGTAGAAATTTCATCGAAAACGGCCGCGAGCAGCACACAGCGAGCCCGGAACCTGTTGATCCGCGGGCAAACTTCCAGCTCAACATCGGCAATAATGTCTTCGATGTAGAGTCCCCGGATGCGCGCCAACAACCGCAAGCAAGAGCAGCTCCTAACGACGAGCTCGATCCGATTGCTCAAGCCCTTGCCGAGCTCAAGGGGGTCACCAAGCAGTCTTCTCAACGCGTCTCAGCCGATCGCTTCCATGGCCTCAGCACTCCAATTCCTCCGGGGACGCCGAGCATGGCGAACACACCTTCTAGCAGCCTTTCCACTCCCCTTGCCAGCGCCTCCGCTCTACAAGGCCGTACACCTCCCCCATCATACGAAGCTCCCGTGAGCCGCCTCGGCGCTCCGCAGCCCGCACACACAGCCCGCCAGATGAAAAAGACAACGCAGATGTACCAAGACAAAACAGCTAGCATGTTCAACGGTTCAGGCGGCGGTGCAGGACGCTCAGCTGGCTCGCGCCCACCAACTCGCGGCTCAAGCAATCAGAGCCAAGAAGTCGTCCGCGCGACCAGCCCCGCTCCTGGCCGTCCAACGAGTCCTAGGCCAGGTCTATATGAGCCCCAGCAACGCACCCTCCCGCAGCAGCAACAACCAGCACCGCAGCAGACTTTCCGCGCTACGTCTCCGAACCCTTATGCTAGCAACGCAGTTGGGCGGCCCCGCGCGCAGTCTTCGAGTCCGATTAAGCCACGCGGCGGCGATGGCTACGGCAGCTATGGACGCGCCGGTGGAACAGCCAGCATGGCAAGCTCACCGGGACACACTGCGCAGCAAGCATCGCGACCGGTATCGCCGCAACCGCACTTCGGTAGCAGCGCCGGGATTAGCCGGGGATCGGTCGACATGCGGGCAACGTCTCCGCAGCCGCATTTTGGGAGGATGGATCAACGTCCGGGTAGCTCGCGGGGGGGCGACATGGCGTTGGCGCTGGCGCAGAGTGAGGGCTCTGTGTACGGAGGCAGCCAAAGGGGTCGGAACGGTGGAAACGGCAGGCCTATGAGCAGCTATTACGGAAGCGGCAATCAGGGCGGCGCGGATGGCGGATACCAGGGAGGTGGGCAGTTGACGACGAGGGTGAGGAGTAAGAGCGTTGCGGAGCCGAGGCAGTTCACGAAAGATGGAAGACCAATTTTGCATTTCGGTAAGTTCCTCCTGGCGAAGATATCGGCTTGTTCAAGGCAAAATTACTGACGCTTTTCTTGCAGCGCGGGCGATGTACATGTACCAGGCTGCCATTCCGGAAGAGTTGAGTTTTGTGAAGGGCGACACGCTAGCTATTCTGCGTCACCAGGATGACGGTTGGTGGGAGGCAGAGGTGGTCGGCAAGAGGGGTTCTCCGGGCCTTGTGCCCAGCAACTACCTACAGGCTTGTTAATTGTGTTTGATTGCTTGTCATTTTGTTACCACTGTGGCCGCCGAGGCAATTGTATCATATGCGCACCCATCAGCAGGAGATGGGCGAGAGCAGCCAGCATCGTGCAAGCGTTGCACTCGCTATCACAGTTACGGAGGGAGGAGGCAGTTCTTGCAGCTCTGTTGCTCTTTCCAGCGGTCCGTTGTAGGTAGTTGTCAGTTTTGTACTTGCTGTTTTCTGGGCAAATTGATAGTTTCGAGATGAATGGGAATCTCGGACAAGTGAGTGTGGAAAATACGAATGTCATTCTTTTCTAGTGCCCAGGACGTCATTGCGCGATTAAGACTCGGTTTCGTTTGGCCAATCACTGACCTCGGGCCTGACGCACCGCCACCGCATGTCTACACCTAGACCATCACTCTCTAACTCGAGTTCTACAAATAGATATCAACCCACAATACCAGCTACAAAGCAAGCCGAACATCGACAAGCTTCAAGTCAGACAGTTGTTTCCCAAGACTTTAGGCAGGGGTTCCCCATTAGTATTATCGTTATTCTCAACTTACTTTAGCAAAGAGTGTTTACTATGACGACACCAACAGTCCTGTCGAACTCTGAGGAGAGCATGCCCGTCTACTTCTGGCGCGAATACGAAGAGCCGTATGGCTTCCTCTCGCAATGGTTCGAGTGCCCTTTCGAGCATGAGGGCGTTACCTACAAAACTGCAGAGATGTGGATGATGGTCCAAAAAGCTAAGCTTTTTGGCGATGATGACGTCGCAGAACAGATGCTGGTCACCACTGAACCCAAGGAACACAAGGCATTGGGCAGAAAAGTACGCAACTTTCACAGACCCAAATGGGATGAACGTACGTTGCTCCTTATTTCTCCCAATAACGTCTCAAAATTTTTACTTCGTATCACTATGCAAAAGAATATTCGTTATGCTGTCAGTGCTCATATGGAAAAAAGCATAGCGGCCTACACGCAAGCTTCTAACCTTTGAATCCGTAGATACTAACCTCAAGCTCGTCTGATAGATAAGGAGAGAATTGTAGAGGAAGGCAATTGGTGGAAGTTCACGAACAACAAAGGCGTCGCTCGGATGATTGACTTGCTCCTGGAGACTGACGATAGGGAGTTGGTTGAGGTACGTGCTTTTTCTTTGAGATCAATTTAACAAACGTAGCTGACTTGAGAACCGCTAGGCCTCTCCATTTGACCGAATTTGGGGTATAGGGTTTGGTGCAGGTAGTGCCTGCCAAAACCGGCATAAGTGGGGAGAAAATCTTCTAGGAAAGGCTTTAATGAAGGTTCGCGATAGGCTGCGTGAGCTGTAATAACGATTATTTCGCACGCTATCCCATTACTAGTTGGGTTGTATTCTTCCAGAGCCCTCCAAGAGTCTCTGTTTTTGTTGAAGGAGTTGATCTAGGTCGCGACTCGAGTCCATTCTGCGCGTTACTAGTAACGGCCTATCGTTAATTAAAGTTTCATATAGTCTTCGTTTCTATCGCTACACAATAACAATACTTTCATGCCTTGAAAGGCGCACCGAACAATCAAGAGTTCCAATTTCGTCTTTATCTTCTAGATGAATAGTCTCTGGCGTATGTTTCCCCGGTCGGGCACAATCGCCGGTAGGTGTTGGATATTGATGCTTCAATACTTCGCTCCAATTTTTATTGGTTCATCTGGGGATACGATATCCACGAAATTTGTGCCCACAGTATTTTCATACCATCAAATGTTTATAAATACGGGACTACCTATTAGATGCAACTATGGAGACTACCCTTGAACCGGTTATTGATGCATATGCAATCTACTTTGTAACCTCCACCGGATTCTTCGCCAGACTTTCGAACCATTGAATACAAGACCCGATCAGGAACGCCCAAGAACCCCAAAACGTGCTCAGAGATGACTGGTATTGGGCCCAACTGCTGGTATCGTAACCAAATGCGGGACATATCGTGAACCCTACTCCTCCAACTAGATTCCAAGCTCCTACCCACCAGCCCAATGTCCCTGGTGTAGGCTTCCACCACTTCTCCTGCGTTTCCACCATAAACAGGGTGCCAGATATGATGAAACCGGTTCCCCCAACTACCTGTGGTGTCCAGAAGATGCCGTCCATCAACGGCGTCGACATGTGATTGTATATTCCAGGTAATGCTGTGAAACCAGCAATCCAGAAGATGGTGGCTCCGATGAACTGGCTCAGGCTTGCGAGGAAACCAATTTGATGCAAGAAGTGCGTTCGTAGGTCACTCCATGAAGGCCACCAAAGCCAAGTTCTCCTCTTTTTTGGAGATTGATCATTTGCCTTCATCTCTTTCGAAGTTGCTGCGCCGTACGTGTCTGGACTTGATGTGGCAGTGCCCTTGGCGTCGGCGCCTAAGGCTTTGCCAACAAGATTGCGGCGGTTAAGGTGATGATGATGGCACGCAGTCTTTTCTGGAAGACACCTCATTGTGCCACCATTTTCGACATGGTCTCCGCTAAGGACACGCTCTAGCGCCCAACCAAAGCAGCCCGTGCGATTTTCATTGATGGCCTCCAACAGCAGCAACACGCTTCCAATCTCGAAGACTGTTGCACCCACAAACGCCGTCACGCCGCCTCCTGTCAGCTCCTCGTTTGGAAACTCGGTCTCTGGTCTCACAAGAGGAAGCCACACGAAGAAAGCATTGATCACCCAGATCACGCTTCCGAGTGTGAAGATGATCGCGACGAGATACGAGATGTCCCAGACAGGAAATTGAGTGAACATGGTTTTGAGCCCTCGCAATGTTTCTCGGATCGTCGCTGTTGGCGCTGGCCCCTCCACACAACCGTCACGCACGGCCTGCCCATCGAGGACTACGGCGTGTCGCCCTTTACGGTTATTTCGAGACGACCATATGTAGGTCACCGAATCTCTTGGCTCTGTAGCTTCGGCAACTTGTCCCGGAGCAGGCCCACCATCAGGAACTCGGAATCTTATTTGAGTGGGATTGAGATAAGAGAAGGGGCCGGTGACATGATCTGGTAGGATCTGCAGAGCTGCATGGTTTTGAAGCGGTTCGCTTGCTTCATGGAAGAACGTATTCGAGCCCATTGGCGTCTGAAGCTATCCGCGGCATCCAAGCCCAATATAAGCGCCGAACCATGACCCATTAAATTCGGACGGCGCTTTTTTGCTGGCAAGGGGGCGATACAATGATGTTGTTGTGATCGAATTTTTCACTGCCCGAAGTTGCTCAGTCAGCATTAATTCATGCAGGGCTCGGGCCGAGTCCGGAAGTCGTCTGCCATTGCGTTGGACCAGGGACTGTTGATCACCAACTTCACGAAGACACACAATCGCTCGTCTTCGTTTAAGTCTTTCATCGCACATCCAACTAGCTGCGCCTCAATATAGCATTGCATCATCCTATTTTATCGCTAACTGGTTGTTTCGAAACCTGCCACCAGTGAGGGTGTGGATGCGCGCGACTAGGAGAGGTAGTCCCTCTTGGAGCCCGAGGGGCTCTGGGAGCTCGAGTGGACGATCAACTCGGCAGATTGAAACGCCTGCACGACATGCGAGGAGCTAATTTACGGCTCTTACCCCCAGAGTGATGCTGCGAACGATGTCGAAACATGGCGTAATAGGCGCTTAGCATGGGCTTGGGGCTCTGACCACTGCGCTGCCGCAAATGTTTTGAGGTGTCGAAACAAGAGCATTCTGTAAGGGCACTTGCGTAATGTTCGCTGCGCCCCAAACTCGTTCATTTGTGGGCTGGCGCTTATGCAGCTGGTTTAGGGAAATACTTGCGTTGTTACTGTTGATAAATGCATCGCAAACTTTGCTGTGCCTTTGTACTTTGATGAAGTGATGTTGGAATAACTCCGGATGCCGTCTGAATGGAAGGCGCTTAATGATGGGCAAGAAACCCTTCACAAGAGTACTATGGAAAGTATTGGCTATTCATTCTCCAATGTTCGATAGTGCTTCTACCACGATCGCGTAGAATTCCTCAGCTTCCCATTTGCTACGCCTCTCACAAATGTGGTTAACGACTTGGATAGCCTTTCGTGCTATCTGGCTCTCAACCTGAAGTTGGATGATCTCCAAGTCAGTTTTCGTTCCCTGTTAAGGTTTTGCGCAACCATGAAATACGCCGGATACCGGTATGCATGGCAGAAAGAAGTGTTCCACTATAGGAACAGCTGAGTATCTGTCGAGCATCTCCGGATCCGAAGCCGCCCTCAGCTGAGGGATGAGATCAAAAAGTCTAGGCTATGCGGCGGTTGTTACCGCACTACCGTTGAGGAGGAAGTCTTACTTTCAACCGGTAAATTTTTCTTTTCTTGGGAACACCGCCTAATACAGCTGACCTCCTGTGGTCGTAGCTTTTGCCTGCAAAGTGACGGACGAACCGGAAACAGCTGATAGTCGAGAGTGTTTCCTGCGTCCGCCCTGCTGGGTTGTCTACGGTATTCTCGATGCTTCATCCATCCTTGCGAGTCCGTTTGCCTGGTCTGTCACAGCTCTCAGCATTTCCTGACATCTCCTGATTTAACACCGGCCTGCCGACTCGCAACATTTCTCCTCCCGAATTACGCTTTTCGCTTCGGAGGTTTTGGTATGGGTGCAAAGGTTCAAGATGCAACCCGGTTGCTATGATGAAAAGCTAGAGCTGTTCGCATGGTGTCATAGTCATCCATTATCGCATCCCAATCAGCACTACGGCGTAAGTTGCTCCAGAGTCAAACTAGACGGCGTGGGCCTCTTGGAACGTCGATTCAAAGAACTACGGCGCCCCGTGTTGCGCCCGGAAATAGCCGCGAGACATTGCGCGGACTCAGATGTTGTTGGGCCTCCGTGGAGGGAACAGTTGTCGCCGCGGGCCACCAGCGTGCACTACATTTAGCGGACGCGAGGAGTTTGATGCAGAGCTAGGGTAAACTTTATGCATTCAACTGAGTCCGACAAAGAACTACTCTAGTTAAACAGAACATGCATCTTGAACTGTTCCTTCTGGCATATGCATGTGCAATATTCGGTCGCTCCCAGGGCATGAGATCCATGGTAGATCATTTTTGGCGTATAGCATCTCTGTTTCAGCTTTCTGACGTCAGAAGTTTGTCTATGGCGGACGTTTAATGGATTCGACTGTTCCCCGGATTGCAACAATAGGCGCATACCCACTCACTCAGGCCGCATATGTACATACGAAGCGCAAGAGTCTAAATAGCTTTGTGTTGGTGGTGCATGCACGGGACGAGATCAGCCCGAGCGCCTAAAGGTGAGTGGGTCTGGCGGACCCATAACGGTGTGACTCTAATTGGTCTTCTATAAAGTGCTGGCCAATCATGACGCTCACTCTAAATACGTAGTCGACATTTTGATCCACCTTGCAGAAAGTGCTGACAGCGTGCAGCAACGGGGCCGATGCGTGCAGGACCGACGGGCGAGAGAGAAAGCACCCGGGCGAGGCCTCAAAAGGCTGTTCCACAGGCGTCGCGCTGGCTGTTGGTTTGACTCGAGATGCCGGCCCACTGGACCTTGGCGATCCCGGTGAATAGATCTTCTGTCTTCGCACTACTGTGCCGCACACCGTGGTTGCGTGTTAAAGCCGGGCAACCATAGACGGGCTGATCAAACAGTGAGGATCTTAGGATTGGCGGCTAAGCTAGCTGACCGGGTTCCGAGTCACCCGGGGTTCCAACTCACTGACCCGAAACCACCCATCCTCATGAAAAATCGTGTTTATTCTCTCAACGTAGTTACAATTGCCACTCTGTACACATAGACTGAAGTGTTTGAGCTGCTGTTTCAGCTGCTACTCTTTCTGCTGCCCGTTCCTCAGCGTCGGCATCCCGTTGTGCCTCAAGAAGTTGTGAGGCCTGTACAGCAACCATGATTGTATCTATATCTGCAAATCGTTGATTTGGATTAACACGAACTTTCTTTCGTGGCTGTTGAGGCTTAAGAGCCTCAAGTTGACTATTTAATCTTTTATTTTGTGTTT
>MU001679.1:1046193-1096981 GCA_010093515.1 Lineolata rhizophorae | reverse complement strand
CGCGTGGGAGGGAGGAAAAGCTCGTGCGTCCTCTTCAAGTATCCATTGTACAAGGAAGTCCTCTTGCTCTGGTGTCAATCGTTGTTGGTATACGTGGCTGGTTTGGCTGTTCTGTGTGCCTCGTACACGGGCAGAGAAGGTAGCTTGAGGGATGTTGTACGCCTTTGCAGCAGCTCTTTGACTAGTAAAAACACCAGCATTAAGATCGCGGATAGCTGCTTGAATAGATTCTTCACGGTTGTCCATTTTGGCAGTGTGGGTGGTGAGAAAACACGTGTTTTGTTGAGGGTGTTGAGTTCTGGGCAGTGAGTTGGAACCCCGGGTGACTCGGAACCCGGTCAGCTAGCTTAAGGTTATTATTTCGGAACAGGTCGGTGCACAGAACAGCATGTGCGCAGCACCGAGGCCGGCCTTGACGTGGACGGTAATGTGCTACGTTGAATCAATTCGAGGGTTGCGCCTCGGTGACGCTGGCTGATGAAGTCCGCAAATCTCGAGGAAAAACATCCCGAAAGTGATGTGCGCGCGTTATCGCGCGAGTCTTGTTTCAAGCAGGGCCTTGTAACGGGGCGGTGTGCGCCCGCCGCGGCTGCCTTGCCCTCTGGCCTCGTCTGAGTGGCTGCTGGGCTCCGAACGATCCCCCTCGCCTTCAGCTCGACGAAGCGTTCCCGAACAAGAATCGAAGCCTTTGCGATGCGCTGAGCACGCGCCGTGATTGACGGGATCATGAAATGACGGCGAGACGACCGGTAAGCAATTGGACTCGGAGTTTACCCAAGAACCCACACCTGGCGCAAGACCTACCTGCTCCGTACTTGCCGGGAGCCGCTCCCACGTCTGTGGGACGGGAGCGGAATTTCCAGAATTGCGCGTCGCGTTGCTAAACTTGCTCCGCACCTGGACCTTCACGGACCTCTGGCCGGCGATGCTTTCCCTTAGCCATATTGGGTCCCCCGGCAAGCTCGCCGAACGCGACGCTTTCCCCCGTCCACTCGAGCTGGGCGCATCGCGGAGCGCAACCGGCCCGCATGGTTCCTAAGTATACCTAGATAGCACGTCTTCGTACCACTGGACGTTGGAAGGGCAAAATCCCGTCGGACCTGTAGGCCCCGGTCTGGACCGGCTTGGTACCTGCAAGAATGCCACTTTGAACTGCTGACAGTGCGCTAGCGCATGCTACGTACGTGACGACCACCCCCAACCTGGCCCGACAGGGTTGCGCCCTCGCGAGACACGACGTAATTTGTCGGCAGTCGGCGGTACGGTTTGTGGCGAGAAGGGTTGGCGCGTCTCGACCATTTTTTACGTACAGCGCTATTGATTGCCGCTGCTAGGCGCGGCCTTCCGGGTCCCTTGTGGCTGATCCGCCCCGCCCCGTGGTCTTGCCTCATCGGGGCCGCACGCCACTGGTTGGACCTTGCGTCCTTTGCCTCACAGCGCTGCCACGTTGACCAAGGCTAGACATGTCTCGAATGCCTACCTACCTACGCTGTGCGAGCCCCCCATCACCTGCCTGCGCCGCGAACCATGGACCACAGATCTCGCCCAGCTGAGGAACTCCCGGCAAAAGCGTCATCATCTGATCGCGCCTGGCGGCCACTTTTCTTGCTCCCGCCGTCCCAGCCAAGTGGACCGCCAATCCGCGATGGCTGCGAGGTAAAACCGTAGCTCCGTGTTAGTTTTCCGGTAAGCAATTCACGACTTCACTGCCCCTTCGGCGATCGGCCACTCTCGATCTCGGACCCATTTGTCTCGTCCAAAGTTAGAGCGTGCGCGTGTACGGAGTACCTACGTATGTAGTATGCCTACTATGTACGTAGACTCAACACCCTCCCCCTATTTCTCGAAACTATTAGCCCACCCCCATCTCGGACGCCTATCGAAAAGTGGACTGGGTATGTACTCCGTGCAGTGCGGCCGCTACTAAGAGAATCATCCTGCCAGCCTTTTTTGGCTCGAACTCTAGCGGATTGCTAGCCCAGGCACGGCCTGCCGTCAACACGAGAGGGCGATCGACAAGTCACAGGCGGCGGGCGGTGACTGAAGCCCGCCAATAGCGACCGCACGAATCAGCAATAAAAAGCAAATTAATCAAGGCCAATGGTGGCGTCGCATTTTTGTAAGGCGCCGCGTCGCACGCCTCGTCGTTTCCAGAAGGCAGGCAGACACCGACACGGGCCAATCACGAGAGGCGCACAACCGTGCCCGTGTGTCACGAGCCGATCAAAGATCAGACGGCCGAAGGCTCCAATCACCGCAGACCGGAGACCCTTTCCCAGACCACTACGGGCTTGTCTCAGGGCACAGGAGCGCATAATGACGGGTGAGGTTCCCACACACTCCAGCGTTTGTATCAATGTTTGACCCGGCCTGGGCGAGGTGGACCGGTGGCCCCATGGCCTCACCACGCACGACCGGTGGCGGTACAGGCACCAGGAGATCAAACGGATACCGAATGGAAGCAGCCGCAAGGGCGAGGCTCACGGACTTTTCATAATTCGATAGGTAGACGGCGGAGCACTCGGCGCTCGCAGGCGGGCACTGACTGCCTCGATTGCGGAGTACGGGGGGGTGGTGGAGTGGTGTCGCAAGATCAGCGTTGACAACGGCGCTCCCCTCGTCATGGTGCGGCCTTCAGGCGGCGATGCTTCCCGCTGGGGGATTTGGCCCTCCACCTGATCTCGCAACCGCTTTGGATCGGGGCGACCAGTTGGATCGGCCCTCGCACGAGCGACAGACGGGGACTACGTAAGCCTCGCGAGCGGCGCGATAGCTTCAGCGACCCGCCACGCCCGCCAACGGCTACGATCAGCGGCCATCGACGCCATGATAGCGATGTAGGTATGTAGGTAAGTCCCGCTGCTTGCGGGCTTGGACCTCGCGGCGGAGATCCTTGCCCCGGACGAGAGCGCTACGGCAGGCCAGGCCAGAAAGAATAGCTGCCGACGAAGGTTGAGCCGTCGAGTGGCCGGTGTGGGAGGCTACAAGGAGGGTGTGGAGGACCGGCTGGAGCGGTTGGGTCAGGGGTCCACCAGAACGCGACGAGCGAGCGAGTGGCCGCGCTGCTCTGTGTGGCCGACGTGCGCAGATGAGTCCAACCGCCCCAACGTAGGGTAGGTAAAGCGCAGGCGGCGCCGAGCGGCGCATCCAGCACACCACTTGGCCCGGCCTTGCCTGCCACCACTCATACACAGGCCCAGTCACGACAGCGCAGCCCGCTCCAGTCGGCGGTCGGCGGCCGGCGACGCGTTGGTCGGAAGCCAGCCTCCGGGTTGCGCTGGTGGTCTCGACGAGCTCTCTGCAGCGAACCGCGTGCGCTTGCGACATTTTCACTTTCCCTTCGCCCCCGCCATCTGCCGCCGCCCGGCCGCACTGCCGCAGAGCATGACGGAGTCGTCGGCGACGCAAACTGGCATCTGCTGGCGATGCCGCGACGGCCGCGGGCAGCGCCACAACAAGCACGCAGCAGCAGCAGCAGCAGCAGCGCTCCACCAGGCCGGCGACTCCTTCTGACGGCGGCTGCACCAAGCCCGTTTGGGGCGGGCAGCCCTTCAAAGCGAAACGCCGCATGCAGCTGCTTTTTGGGCGGGCGCGGGTGGCACGACGGGCGAGCGAGCGTCCACAGTCAATGCCGTCAAGGGCTTCTGCGCCATGTACGACGCGCTCGGGGCGGATAAACGGCTAAAGCTGCTGCGGGCGGCCGCATTCGTACGTCGCACCGGGGCCCCTCTCAGCCTCCTCGTGTCACGCCGGCCGTTCGCGACGCAGGCGGGCGAGGGCAGGCGCTGGCGGGCGCCGGGCTCGGGGCCCCGGGGCGCCCTTGGCAGCCTGCGCAAGGCGGCCGCACGGGCCCTGCGGGACGCAGGCGGCCAAGCGGCGCCAGGCCCGCCCGCGGCCGGGAGCGCCCTTGGTCTGCCTTGGCCGCCGCGCCTGCTGCGCCCGTGTGCGCGCCGCGCTGCTAGCGCCGCCCGGCGCGCCGCTAGCGGCCGGCCGCACCCCCTCCGCCCGGCGGCGTTGGGTGAGGCCGCCTCCCGCCGGCGCCGGTCGCCCCATGGTCCCATCCCACTGCCCGCCCGCCAGGGGGGCCCGGCCCCTGGCCCGTGCCCGCCCGCCGCCTGTAAAACGCCCCCTTGGTCATGGCCGCTGCGCAGGGCCCGCCTCGATATGCCGTAAATAGGACGCATCCGGCTAGTGCCGCCTCCAGCAAATGACAAACGCAGATACTTATCATCATCGCCTTGTCCTTCGTCCCGCCTATACTTCATCAAAGAGCCCGCCTTCCCGACCTCACCTCTCCGCCTCTTGATCCCTAATAGCTCTCCACCCTTCCGTCGCCCGACCTTCCTCGACGCCTCTCACCTCCCCTTCTCTTCCGCCACACCCGTCGCAGCCTCTTCCGCTCCAGCTCCAGGCCGTTCCTTTTAATTGCTGCGTCTCCTTCCGTTGGGGTGTTGCTGTTGCTGGCCCAGCAGCAGTTGGTTGTTTCCCGCCGTAATCCCGCGTTGTTGAAGGAGGACTTCCCAATCCGCACCGTTCCCGTTTGGAGGCCATTCTCGGCCACAGTAGTCGTCCCGTCTACTGTGCGCTTTGACTCCAGGAGCCTCGACCGAGGACCCCTGTGGACGACGACATCTCACCCCCTCCCCCCACCAATTCTCTCAGAATGTACCCCACGCCGCCGCCCTCTCCGACCCTCAATGGAACTTGCGCGCCTGAAGCCCGGCTCGGCCACGTCCTCGCTGGGCGGCTGCAGCTCGAGACTATCCTCGGTGTGGGCGCGTACGGTGTCGTCTACACCGCCATCGACCTGCAGGATGGCACGCGGTACGCGGTGAAGGCTCTCAACAAGGTGGGCCTGGAGCTCAGGCAGCGTAAGTTCCAGGAACGGGAGATCCAACTCCACTATCAGGCCAGCCAGCACCCCAATGTGGTTTCCTTGGCGAAGATTATGGATTCCCCGGACTGCACCTACGTGGTGCTCGAGTACTGCCCCGACGGAGATTTGTTCGCAAACATCACCGAGCGCTCCAGGTACGTTGGTGATGATCTGATGGCAAAGTCTGCTTTCCTGCAGATCTTGAGTGCGGTCGAGCACTGCCACAATCTGGGAATTTACCACCGGGATCTGAAGCCGGAAAACATCCTCGTTACGGACGACGGCATGACGCTCAAGCTCGCCGATTTTGGCCTCGCTACCTCAGATGCTGCTTCGTCCGACTTCGGCTGCGGCTCCACATTCTACATGTCACCAGGTAAATTTTCCAACTTGTTTTTACTTTGAAATCTGTCGACCCGGTGGTATACTAACCACAGCAATCAGAATGCCAACAACCCTCTCCAAAGGCTTTCTCCTGCTATGCTTCTGCCCCTAATGATGTCTGGTCCCTTGGAGTGATCCTGGTGAATCTTACCTGTGGCCGGAATCCGTGGAAGCGGGCGTCTCTGGACGACTCGACATTCCGAGCGTTCCTGAGGGACCCAAATTTCCTCAAGTCCATTCTTCCACTCTCACCCGAGTTGAATGCCATCCTCCGGAGGATTTTCGAACTGAATCCGGCCAAGAGGATATCGCTCCAGGAACTCCGCGAGGCGGTGATCAGGTGCGAGAGCCTCACGGCGAAGCCCTCGGCTCCCACCGTCATGCCCCAGGAGTATCCGGCGAAATACCGCAGGCCGTGTCCCGTCGAGACTCGCGCTCCGGATTACACTCCTGGTGTTCCATCTCCTCTATCTCCACCAGGGAACATGCCCGCGGAGCTTCACCCGGCCCCAACTCATGTGTCGGACGACTCCGATGTCGACTCGGACGACGAATCCGTCTTCTCGTCCGGTTCATCCGCGTCCTCCAACTCTTCAACCTCATCCTTCTGCTCGCCTTCCTCGTACGCCAACGTCGCCAATTTCCAACCTTATGTCATCCACCAACAACAACCCGCATACGTTTCTACCCCGCCTGGACCGTGGGCTCCTCTTCACGCCGCCACAAGTTACTTCAAAAACAGACCCTTCTACCCGAGAATGGGTGTCCGCGTATTTTAAAGCCCATGGATTCTCCGGATCTGCAACCACGCGATGTTCCGGCTGGGTTCCGTGCTTCCTTGGACTTGAATTCTCCTCGACTATGTTTCTAGCTTCCTCGACTACTTGTTTCCTTTGTTCAAAAGTCACGTGAAGATGAGTGGGTGGATTCTTTAGGAGTGCCGTGTACTGGTGTTTTAGGGCATTGATCTGATCAAAAGACTTGGGAGTGTCGGGGTTCGTTTTTTTTTTTTTTTTTTTTGGCGTTAAAATTAGACATCAGGATGGCGCGGTTCTCTTCAAACCATACTGGAGGATCCAAGGTCTCGGCCACTTAGCGGCTTACCTGCTGGAATGCCCCGGAAGTTGTACCCAGCCGTCCAAATCAGCGTGGGTGCTGTCGTCTGCCGCCTGCGGCGAGCGACTTCCCGGACTCTGGAGCCCTCGGCCAGACCTGAGAAAACCATTCGTAATATCGCCGATTGTCTTCTATCATATGTTTCGAGCTGGGGGAAGGACATGTTTTGCCTCGATGGCTGCCCGTTTTCCATGGGGATTCACAAAGATTTTTTTTTGTGGGCTTCACTGCCCTATGTTTCGGGATTCGTGTGGTTGAAGTCCCTTTTGACGGTGTACGGCATGTAGCTGGTTCAGCAAGTGCGGGTTTCGCTACGAATAGTGTGCATTTGCAGGAGTCGTTACTTTCCTTTTCTTTGTTGATGGCCATAACTTCTCTTCTGTTCTTATACGCCGGATATGGAACGAAGCCATTTCGAGACAACCTTCGCATATATTTTGCGCTACAATACGGATTTACTACATAACTTTCATTCGTTGATACCAAAGCGGCCATTTTCCGCAGTTAACCTATTACGTTCCAAATGTATCTTAGCTCGGCCAGAATGGCATACATTTCGCCGGACGAAGGATAGATGCAGTTGGGAGAGGACAGAGTTTCATGTCTGTCGTTTGGCCCGGCTCGCGTCATCCTGATATCTGGTAGAACCCCATTTCGAGATTGCAACAGCCTTCAGATTGGACGTTGGGCAGTCTCCAATATACGTCGAAGATGCGGATTGCTATATTCGCCATCTACCCGTCACACCTGCGCGCTCACGCATTGGTGAAGTTTGGTTCCAGCTACCTGGATTGCCACATGTGCTATGACATGTCCGATTCGCCTGATGGTTGATCTTTTGTCATTTGGTGCCCCCTTGTCCATGGTACTGGGGTCGCTCGCTTCTCTGTTTTGCATTAAATCTTCGGACTTCGACGTTTTATTGCCCTTCATATCAACAACCCTTCCCTCAAGGCAAGTCATCATCCCAATATCAGCCTTCCCTCCATCTCGTTCCCCTGACTTTCCACCCTTGTTCTGGATTTTCTTTATTTGCGGGAGATACGCACATGTGCATACATGCAGTATATTTCTCGTCAATCACGACGCATTTCCCTCATGAGGCGTACAATCACAACGACACTTAGCCACAAGGTTCTCACCGGATGATGACTCGATATGCCCACCCCGTCTGCGGACATTGAAAATTGGTTGACGTTCCTGCTTGCCAACATGCGCTCAAATGAGCTTCCACGCGGTTCCGTTGCGCTTATCTGCCAATCCCAGCCGACATGACGACGCCTTATCTTCAATTGCGTGGGTTAAGTATAGCAGTACCATACTTTCGCCTCTTGTTTCCCTCCCGCTGCCTCACCTCGTTCGCCCCGACGGTAGGTAGGTGCATCGCGAAACATGAGGCGCTTGCACGCGCGCAAACCTGCGCATCATTCTGTTCATCCATCCACCACACCACACCACACCACACTCAGCCTCTCTCGTGTCCCGTCGATCGAGCCTCCAGCCTATCGGCAGCCGTATTTTGAGTAGTTGGCCCTGTTCTGCAAAGCACCGTACCTACGTAGCAGCCAATAGGTACGATTGCAGGGTAATTGCCCTACGCCAGGTCTCTTGCGCAGGAAAGACGGGAAGGGAGCGCAGCCACAAAACGTTGGCCCTGCGATCGTCCGTCCTGCAATATGGCATGCCCTAGTCCTGCTCGGCCACTTCTTTGCGCTTCTGTAAAACGCGCCCGAACGGGAGCAATTGGGGGCGCAATCGCGCGAGCGAGCGAGCGAGCGAGCCTGTTGCGCGCGCGCTACCGGGTCGGACGCGCGCACATGGTTGGCCCGCCGTCGAAGAGCGAAGAATGGCAAGGCGAGGGGGCTGGCAACTCAACTGCCAGCCCCCCCCTCCCTGCACGACACCACCACCACCACCGCCATCATCAAATCTCCCGTGGGCCCCGGGCCGTTGCGGAAAAGTCACGTTTTCCTGGCTCTAGGCCCAAGCGGACTACCTTGGCTGCCTACGGATAGGTCGACTTGGACTCCCGCCAGGATCCCCCCCAACCCAACCACTCGCCGGTGTCCCATCTCGGCCCGCCCGCCAGCCAGCCAGCCAGCCAGCCAGCCCAGACTTCGGCTCATGCATGCCACGGCTCATACATAGCGACCAACAGGCAATCCCGCAACCGCAGCGCACCGCCCTAAAAGGAAACAAACCCACCCCGCCATCCCCTCTCCCTCACCGCCAGCGAACCGCCCCGGCCCCCCCTCCCCCAGGAGGGGTGCCCCCGGACCAACCGCGCTCCCGAAAACCGCGAGGCAACCAATCAGCGCGCGCGCGCTCCCCACTAGCCCTCTTGGCGCGTAACCCCCCCTCCCCACCCGGGATTGGCGGCGCGCCGAGGGCCCCTCCATAGCCTCGCTAAGTCGGCGGCGCGGGGCTGGCAAACTTCTACATACATGCCTAGGTTAGCCGTTGGGCGTGCTCCGGCTCCGCGGGGCGCTGATTGGTGGTTCGCGGCTGGAGGGTGACCGGTTGGCTAAGGGTCGGTCGGTCGGTCGGTCGGTCGGTTGGTCGGTCGGTCGGGGGGGTTGAGGGGGTGCCCGTGCGCGGGTTCGGGTTTGGGTTTGGGGTTGGTGCCTTGCGATGGCCCTCGGCCGTCGCGCGCCGTCGTGAAGGATGAAGGCTTCGGTGCGAATTATGGGACGTACGGTGTGAGTCTCTGGGAGGAAAAGCGCCAGATGCTAACTTTTCTTTTCTTTTCTTTTTATTTTAATAAATGGGTTTCTTTGCCTTTTTTTTTTAATTTATTTTTTAAGCCCGTGAATCGGGGTTAATGAGGCGATGACGGCCTAGTTCCTACTAGTACGGCATAATATGCGTACAATGTACGTCGGACTAGTAGGCAGGCAGGCAGGCCCATCGCACTATTCTGTACGCACTATGCCACCATCATCAACTGGCATAACTTGTGCATGCTGCACATTTCGTGTGGTATGTAGCCAAAAGGCGGGCGGTGCTGCCACTGTCTTTGCGCGACGGGCCCACGCTCCTGTTCACTTGTGCCTCTCGGCCTATCCCGAAGGGACCCGTCGTCATGGTCGCGCGCCTCGCGCCCTCCGTCTAGATGGGACGGCATGGGAATCGTGGATGGTAGTCTGTCATGCTGCGCGATGCACATGTTGGACATGATGCTCCATTTCCGGGTTTAGAGCACGCGGGCGTTGCCGCAAGGGAAACATTCTCGTCCACCACACCGTCTATGTCCTTGGCTAAGTGACTATGTACCTACTTTTAGTAGGCGAGGGCCGCGGTCCTTATGGTACGATATCTACTTTAGCGCTTTTTTTACCTCCTTTTCTTTCCCCCAAGTTTGCACCTTTTTATTCTCGCAACGTGCGAGACCTGCATTAGGGCCTCTCTGTCCCGCCCCGCGGCCTGGCTTGCCTCGTCTCATCTGAGCGATTACATACTTAGCTGGATCGACGATGGGGAGGGGGAAGTCAAGACCGGACGAGTCAGTTGGTCCACAAACCGGTCAGGCACTTCCCACGCGCTACTCTCACCTAACTAGCTAGTGCGCAAGGTGTCTCGTCGCTCAACTATTTTGGCGGTGGTGGCCGACGTGCTCCGTAATGGGCAGTGTTAAGTTCAGGGCACACTACCTAGGCCCCGACCCGAGCTCCACGATGGTGTCTGGGAGTCACTGAGCAGTGACCGGCCGCTTCTGCGGCCGCAACCCCGCAGCAAGGGAGTGGTGAGACTCCCTTGGGTGCGATGGCAGGTTGCTTGCGGGGCCCTCGCGGGGCTGGGTGCGGCGCGGGACGCGATAGGATCATAAGGCGGCGCGGCTTTGCGCCGGACCGGATGGCAATCGCAGTCATTGCCATGGCACCCAGACGCCGTAATGCGAGATGGATTGCGGAGCTGGCCAGAGCCTTCGGCCCGGCGCCAAGGTCCGCGCCAGGTGCCCGTGGTAACCTGGCGTCCTTGTCGTGACGGCGCCGTGGGCAGAATGCGCGCGGCCGAATGTGGTCGCGAGACGGTTGGGTGACGTGAACCGCGCGCTGCGCGCGCCGCGAGGTCGCCTGTACGTTCGGCCCATTGCATGCGCCCTCCCCGGACTTTTTCTGGCCTCCAGTACCGTGAATCTGATTGCATCTTCCCGGCCCACTCAGCACTTGCATCCTGCTTCTAGTGAGCAGATTTTGGCCTGCTTGCTGCAAAAAGACTGCAGTAATCGGGGCGGGGACTAGGCACATAACTCGATGGGACTGAAGCGTGGAAAGAATGTGGCACACACATGACGGCAGGCGGGGGCCTGTACACTTGGCCAATGAATCTGGATTTCCGTATAGTGGCCTAACATTTGACCTGCATTGAACTAAGACGCCCACATGTATCGGGCCCATCGGTACAGCCGCGCTCTGACCTGTCTGAATCGAGCGAGAGTCTATGACGGCGTCCGGCAGGTGCCGGTCACTGCCGCCGCGCGCAATCATGGGCAGCGGCCCGCCTTGTCACAAGTGAAAGGTAAGCACACATTGCATGACACACTTCCTAGGTTCTGTTGCCCCAAATAATCTGAAGCAATTCGCAGCGATCCTTCCGCCTATGTCAATGGCCAGATGCCCGAATGGCAAAGTCAGACGGTGGAACACTGCATTCGGAACGATGCTTCTTGCGGATGGGATGCAGATCCCAGGAACTAGTGATGATGCCGCGCCTGACCTCCCTCCTGCCAGCAGAGAAGACCGTCTGTCCAATGCGTCCGTAACGAGTTCCACGGACGGACGGACTTGGCCGCCAGTCAGCGCCGGACTGAAGCCAAGAGCTCGTTGCTCCAGGGTTAGGTGATTCCTCGCGTTTGACTCTCGCGGGCAAGTCCGACGCAAGGTTCCGCATCTCCATCCTCACGATGCAGGAATCGTCCTAGCTTATTTTCAGCTTGGTACGGAGAAAGGTGGAGTGGCTCGAAAATAGTTCCAACGGTCGGGAAAGCCGCAAGTGCTCCTCCGGCTGGGGGACCCAAGAGGAGTTACGCCGGAACTGTCCAGCAGCCTCAGGACATCTCAAGACTTCGCGGAGATCAAAAAAGGCCGCAAATTAACGTCTTTTGTTCTTTGGCAGCGCTGATGACGTCGAGATCACTTTTGCGGCAACGTGATCGCGGGGCGGTGGTTCTATCCAACTGGAGGATTTTAGTCTCTGAAAGATAGCCCTTATCTTTTGTTGGCCAGGCCACGCTCCAAAAAGGCCGCCGAGAAGGCTTACGAGTAAGCACGGGCCAACCGTTTTCACTTACGGGATCTCGTGGTGATGATTATATGCCTCGAAAACCATGCGCCCAGGAAACAATCAATATCGTCTCTCTCACGCATCCAGGGACCACCACGATCAGAGGATCAAGTTTTGCGCGTGCGTAAAATCGAATGAGAGAGCGGAGAGGAGTCGCGAGTGCACGCGCACCATAACGTGAGCCCGCTCCTGCAAGCGGGCGCTATCGTTTCGCTTCCCATCTTCAATCAGCCGTACGTTAGAATTTACCTATAGAAGTTGCAGCTGAGGCAAGCCACGGCAGAGGGCAGAAAGTGACAGAGGGAGAGAGAGAGACAGCACGCCATCGCCAGGAGTTGCGCGAGTCTCGCCACTCAGCCAGCAGCACGTTCCCGGGCATTGGTCTCTACGGGTAGCAAACAGGATACAAGCGGGCTGCACGCCGCCTTCTTGGGCAGCCATGGTCATATGACAGAATGGGACAACAAGTCTCGTCGTCCAGTCGCCTGCCTGCCTTGGCTTTTCGGTCCTATGTCCGTCTCCGCGATCTGCCATGTTGTGATTCCGATCGCCCCGCATGCTCCGTGCTTTTCATACTTCCCGAGTTCTCATTTTTGCCCTTTTTTTTTTTCTTTCCGATATTTTCAAACGGGGAGAGGGGCGACGGGATGAGAGGTCGGGCTGATACGACACGACAGTATACGGGCGTGAGGGCGAGCGGCGGCGTGGAGAGAGTGTGTGTGTGTGACCGAGCCCGACGCTGATGGGCCGCGGGGGTCGCTCCGCAGCCCGAGGATACCGGCCGGCTGCACCACCTTGCAGACGAGCTGACTGGTCTCACGGCCCAAAGGGCACACCCGCGCCCCGGCGGCATGGGGGAACGTAGAAAGCCTCCGTCGGCGAACCGCCCGCCAAGACTCTTCCAGGCTCTGCTCGCGCTGACGTTTGGGGTAACTTGGAACTCTCGTCATCACAGGGCGGCGGCGCCCAGCGAGTCGGTCCCGGCCCGTCGTGACCGTTTGTGTGAATCGTCGGGTCGCGAGCGACTGACTATTGACCATCCCGACCACGACTCGTCAGTCACACCGCTGCTGTGGCAGCTGTGCTCAGTCGAGAATGACCCGAGCAATCGGGGCCTTTTACATGGCGGGCAGGATAAGCGCAGCTAGGGACTTGGTTGCGCATGCGTGCGGGGCGTGTAAGTGTCAGACAGAGCCCAAGTCAACGGGCGTCGGGTGTTCCTTCTAGTGCAAGTACCCTTTTAGCTCTCCGATCATTGAATTCCATTTTTTGGCGCGTATGTATTTCATTGAACGTTAATTTTCCACATTTTCGACGTCGTGCCACCGTGTCTCTTCCGTATACAAGTCTTTTTCGGAGAGTTTACCACGCGAGGCCGGTTGCACGCATTTTCCCACTTGCTCCCGTACCCTCTCTCGCGCGTCGCTCCTCGTCACACATACAACGAAGCGGTTACCCGGTTGTACCGCCTGCTTGAAACATTTGGGCACCGTTGTCTGCTGAGGGACTAGCCGATTGATTTGCGCAGAGTGAGTGTCCTCCCGGATACCCCATTCGTTCCGTACTACCACCGGAGGTGGGCGACGCGCGCTGCGTCACTTTGAACGTGTATCCCGGCGGCTACTGGCGTTTGTGCTCTATAGTTGCCAACCGCATGGTGTACGAAGGAGGTACATGTCGAATCTCTGCCGATATAACGGGTTTATATTATGCTTTTGAGCTACATAGGCACATCTTGCCTTGCAGATACAGATGACCAACTGTGCTCAATGTTGAGATTGTTTGCTTCACTTGGGACACTTTAGTTTCGATGTTAGTTGATTCCTTTCCGCCAACTTGAGTCTATCGATGCAACGGTTTAAGCTTTTCCGGAGTTAAGTTTTGCTTGCTTGCACAAATGTCGTAGGAACGTTTGACATCAATACAATATGTCCAAATTTGCATATCAAGTAACAAGGCTACGAATATGGCAATCAATATTCCTAGTATATATATTTGCATTCTGAACACCTCTTGAAAGCACATCATGCATCCCAAAATTTCTCACGTGATAAAGACATGGTCATCCCTCCAACATACCTAATATATGAATTGTCTTCATGACATCATCCAGGA
Source organism: Lineolata rhizophorae (assembly GCA_010093515.1). Taxonomy (NCBI): domain Eukaryota; kingdom Fungi; phylum Ascomycota; class Dothideomycetes; order Lineolatales; family Lineolataceae; genus Lineolata; species Lineolata rhizophorae. The sequence goes on along the minus strand of MU001679.1, from coordinate 1,083,207 downwards.
GTTGCATTTCCTTTAACAATCCAACATTATAGTAGTCGTCAGTCCGTCACGGGCACCTTCACACTTACATTTGTTATAGTACGTATCGCGTCTGTCCTTCAGACTTAGCCAGAAGCAATCCACCGATAACTAAGAGAACTTCGTTTCCTAGATGCTGTCCATATGACCACGCTCCATATGACGAGCTGAGCGACCCGTGAATTCGGTCCTACCGACTGGCAACGCTGTAATTGGCCGTGCCCTTAGGCGAGAACACAACGGGAGCCTACTATCACCAGGTCTCCACTCATCGATATCCCCTGGAGACCACGAGCAGGTCAGTTGCTCTAACGCAACAAGGCTACTTCAGGTGGAGCCCGACAGATATATAGCAATTCCCTGTATGTGCGACTCTCCCACATATCAAAGACATTGCCCGCTATATGTTGTTAATGGGCTTCGCGTTCTATCTGCTGATAGCTCGTTTTGTAGATGCCTGCGTGGAAAGACGATGCTAAAGTCTCTTCGGGGTGGACCTCGCCGGATGTATCTCACCTTCCAATAACCCCGGAAGCTTCGCGGGTTCCAAGTATGTTTATATAATCGGTACCGACATTCCTGGGGCTGGCTGTTCGCGGTCTCCCGACAGATCTAGAATTTGTTTGGCAACAGGCTGGACTGATCAGAAGGCTTGCTGCAAATGTTCGAGACGAAGAAACTAGTTTCCTGAGACGGTGGGCTGGTGTCTCAAGAGGCACTTCAAAGGTTTCGTAGCAAAGCTGGCAGTACCAACTAGCCTCTCAATACGGAGACCACCATAATCAAGCTGCGTAGCTTAGTGCTCACCAGAATCTTAGCTTATACTGGATATGTAATGTGGAAAGTATTGAACAGAGCATGCGCTCCTGTGAGCGCCTGACTGCGCGCAGTTCGAGGTGTGAACGTTGGTCCGCTGGATACATACTACGTATGCACTGACAAGTTCCGCCTCCTCCGTCCACAGCCAGTACACCCAAATTAGCCCGGGAAGAACCTTGACTTTGTGCCGCCGCAGAATAGGACCCTCCGAAGAAATCATACTCGACAATATGTTGGCCAGCCGGTGAGAATAAAAAATAAATGAGGCCACCCAAAGGGCTAGTATCCGGCATTTTGGTCGTTTTGCTTCCTAAAAGTCCAACGTAAGAAAAGTCTAGTGTAGCATCCATCTCGCAAACTCCGTTCACCGGCACAAAAACAAAGCCCACCTTGATACCATGAAGGAATATTGCACGAAGGACGTGATCGGCAGAGCGATGCCTTGACCTTTCCCTAGTCTACGGCTTCGCCCGGGAGATGAAAGGATGCTTCAGCGCATCAATCGGTGTGATGCGACGCTCCGGGTTCAGCTGCAAGCAGCGGTCGAGAAGGTCAATGAACAGGTTCACCTCTTTTAGTTCAGCTTCGGACAAGCCTTGATCGGCAGTAATAAGCCGAGACTTTAGGTCTTTAGTTGGCTTGACGATCTGAATGACCCGAATGATATCCTACAAGATCTCAAACATTAGCTCGGGCAATTTGAAGCCGCATATGTGATACTGACCCTGTTGGTAATCCGGTCCTTCTCCATACTCCGGAAGTTATTAAGACTGTCATCGAAATGATCAAGGGCAAACTGGCACTTCCTAAGCATCTTGTTGCTAAATTTGCCGCGGCACTCCATAATAGACCGAAGCATCTGGTTGTTGTTGCGGCCGGTGAAGAGGATTTTGCCAGTGTATAATTCGTACAGCGTGCAGCCAATCGACCACATGTCGATCGCAAAGTCGTATGGCATCCCGAGAACTACAATTGTTCAGCAGCATCCTACAAATAAAGAGCATGGTGACTTACTAATTTCTGGTGCACGGTAGAAGCGGCTGACAAGATAAGGGGTAATGTCAGCTTCAGATGCGTCTGCCGCCGAACCCAGGTCGCAGATTTTCAACAAGTTATGCGCGTCATTCACCTATCTATAGTAAGTGCAAGGCACAAGATTACGGGCTGCATTTGACGCACCAAGACATTGTCCGGCTTGAGGTCTGCGTGCAAAATGTTGCACTTTCGAAACAAAGTTAGGCCGAGAAACATCTGATGAGCATAGCTGCGTACGGCCTTCAAGTTAAGACCGACGTCTCGGCCAAATTTCTTCAAGACCTCGCGCAAATTGATGCTTTAAAATCGTCAGCGTATGGGGGCAAGATGCAGCGGATGGATTGCATTTACTTGAGATTCTCGAAGACCATGCATAAATGACCTCTATGATCAAAATAACGCTCGAGACGGATGATGTGCTTCTTATTATCTGGGTCCGCGTCGGCAAGTTGGTTCAAGATACCGATTTCCTTCATGCCCGCCTTGCGCCTGTACTGCAGTAAGCATCATTTCAAACGCCAGAAGATATGGGGATGCTTGCATTGTCTCATTGCTCCGAATGATTTTGATGGCCACCAGATTATTTGTTTGCGTATCCGTTGCACGAACGACAGAAGAGAACATGCCCCTGCCTAGGTTTGCCCGGACACGGTACTTGCTATTCATAAGCTCCCCCAGCATAACGCGGTAGTAGCCGTCAGGATCGGTCCAGTTATCTTGAAGGCTGAGGTCCACCTGGCCATCCTGGTGTAAGGGAATAGGTCTAGCGGTCTCCTTTGGCTTGTCATTCCAGTTCGCGGCGAACATATCATCCTCGTCATCCATGGCAAACATATCAAACTCTTTCTGGGGTTTCGTCTCTTGTGAATCCTGCGGCGTGGTCTCTGGAACAAGAACATCTCGATGGATTTCCTTTGTCTCATCGTAAGATGCAGAGGGCTGCTCTTCGTTCCCGAAACGCTGGACATTCCTTGCTCTATCATCTTGCATGTCCCCTGTAGGGTCATAATCGGCGGCTGAAGGGCCCTCGTTGTCATCCACAGCTGGATGGTGCGCCGCGTCATTTGCGAGCTCCACTCCACTGTGGATAGCGAAGTCGCCGGGAGAACTAGGGTTGGTCACGTCCTGAGGTGTCTTCGGAGACGTCGCCATCGGAGACACTAGAGACTCGTGAGCATATCTATGAATCGGAAGGATGGTCAGACACTTACGAGATCTAGCCGACGGGATATCGGGAATTTCAGTCTTAGGCGTACCAGAACCTGAGTCATTGCCCAGTTGCAGAGCTTGAATGCGCAGATCCTGAGATTGATTCTTATACTTAGCTTTGATAGCTTCGCGCTTTCTACGCCGCTCTTCAATGACTGCAGCTTCGTCGACTGGAGCCGACTCAGTCTCGACGACATCCGCCGGCGTAGTGGTGTCCATGGCGGTCGAGTCCTGATTCTGCATTCTGACGTTGCCCGAAGACATCCTAGTACACGTTAGCGCGTCGGCCTCCAAATCGGCTTTTCCAGTGGTAGCGTACGTATCTGTGGGCTGCTTGATGCCGTTCTCCCGCACGCTCGGCTTCAGACCATTGTGACCGTTCCTGGTGGGCAAACCGAGCTTGCGGCCGTCTGGCGCCGGAGTACCACGTGCGCTCATTGCTTCGGCACGGCGCCGATCTTGCTCATCTCTAGGAGGGAACTCATCGCGGTCGCGGCGGTCGCGCCTATCACGCTTGCCTCTATCCCTCCGATCCGGACGCCTACGGTCATCGCCGCGGCGAGTGAAGCGCGCCGGAGAGCGCGAACGAGTGCGATACCGGCCCCCGAAAGTTCTATCGCGGCTATCCCTGGAATCGTTGTAGGAAAGGTAAGTGCTCGACGCGTCGGGACGGTCGGCATCGTGATAGCGGTCGCGAGGCCAACGCTGGTCGTAGGAGGAGCGCTCGTCACGGAAGCGCCGCGGGCGTCTGTGGTCGCCACGGTCGCGATCGCCGAAATCGTCGTCGCGGCGGCGCTTCGATCCTCGAGGGCTCGGGTGACGGTAAGGCGACCTCGAGCGGTCGCGGTCTAACGACCCTGCCGAGCCCCTCCGCGATGGGGACGATGGCGACGCTGAGCGTGTGTTCTCATGTGTTCTACTAGACGGACGGTCAACCAAGCGGCCGTTGAAGTGTGGCTGAGTAGTGGTCTTGTCGACCTCAGCTTCGACGATCTCCCCCTCCGATTCCGTGCCACTGAACCCCATCCTGAGGGTCAAGTATGAGATCAAATGCGATCCTTGAAGGTCGTCCGGTCGGTCGTTAGCCTTTAGATCCCCGAAGCGTCAGGGCTTATCACAAGCCGAAGGAGGAGATTGAAGCCTTCGTCTCACTTGTTGCTTGATGCGAGCAAGAAATCCGCTGGGCCGGAAAGGTGGTGAGAAGGAAGAGCAAGAGGCAAGAGAGTCGGGTGGGTGAAAAGAAGGCCCCGAGCGAAGGTTGCTGGAGCTGACAACGGTGACGTCGAGCTGGGCGGTCGCGATTTCCAAAATCTGAAGGTATGCATGCATGCGCGGATTATATTATTCTCCGATGGCCACCCGAGTCCCAACGTGCGTTCGCTAATCTCCGCAGTATCCCCGCCAGATGAGAAGACATCCATATGAATTCGGCAGCCGATCGCACCGCTGTGTTTGGAACAGATTAATAGCGTTGCTGCGAACATGAAATTCTTTTTCAAGGCACAGTTGTGATTGGTGCATATGATTGATTTCCAGGACAATAGAGGCGGAGCGCTAAGTATAATCGCCAAGCTTCCGCAACAGACTCACAGACCATTGAATGGTCCACGCATATTAGTGGTCGCGAAGCAACAAGAAATTTCGACCAAGTTTATTTGCTAGTAGTATACAAAATATGGTGTAGAATTCCTGCTATAGAGGGCCCTTATACGCAGGGTTTGGGTGGTGAGAGTCTAGACGCTGCCCCGGGCTCGTGTGATTCGGTACGAATTGCCCCCGTCGCTCTGCATCCAGCCCTGCTCACATTTTTCACCGCCAACCACCATCCCACTTGGTGCGCTTCGGTTCTTCGACAATATAAGCCGTCACCTGCTCTAGAAAACGGATCAGAGCGCAATCCTTCGACCGCCCACACGCCATTGATCCTTGGACTACCGCTACGCCGTGCTCTACTCACCATGCCTTCTGGCCAAGGAAGTAAGGAATGCAAGACGTGATGCCGTTAACGTCTCGGCTATCAGTCGCCGCTCGCTCAGCCTATTGAAGCGTGATGCTGACCCGAAACCTTTCTCCGTCCGCAGCCGGGACCAACCCGATCCACAACAAGAAGCCGCGCAAGCAGCAAAAAGATATGGACGAGGACGAGCTCGAGTTCAAGAAGAAGCAACAGGCTGGTAAATATGCTGACGTCCCAGGTCGACTAAAACAATTGCTTACGAAATGTGCGAAAAACTCTTTAGACAAGAAGGCTCGTGAGGAGATGGCTGCGAAGGCCTCCGGCAAGGGACCGCTGAATTCCGGCAAGCAGGGCATCAAGAAGAGTGGGAAGAAGTAGATCGTTGCCGGACGATAGGCGGGGCAGGGCGTTTGGGGATATCTTAGCATAGCGTGCGGCTGTGGAGCAGAGGTAGCGACATCCGATTAATTCTATTTCTGCCTTTTCCTACACATGTTGTAAGATGTCTCAAGTCCTATAGGCAGTAATTTTTGGGGTCTTTCCCGTTCGTCCAATTCTTAGAGGCCACCCGAGGTATGAGCGCGTAGTCATAACGTCCCCACTCTGCCCTTCATTTAACTAAGGCCGGCTTCTTTGGCTTCGGGACTATCCACAGGCACCAACCTGCCGACGACAAGATATTTCTCCTCGAACCGCTCCTCCCAGCCTCTCAGGGACTCCATCTCTTCCGGGCCAAGATCGCTCATGGTATCTAGCGGTCCCTCAAGATTCTTGGTGAGCATCGACTCGTCAAAAGAACCGCATGCCAGGCCTCGGCTCGCATCGCGGCCGGCAAAGTTAGAGTATGGCCCACCAGGGCCGTAGAAGTTGCGCCCAGACGACACGTCGAAAACACGCCCTCGCACGGCGAAATACACCGGCATGCCGTTGGTGCCATTGTAAGGGAGAAGCGTGGGCGGCGTGAAGGTCTTGAAAACGGTCGGCGGCGGCGCCTTCGGAAGCGTGTTCGGCGCTTTGGGCCGCAGCCTAAGGTAGGCCATGAAGACCAGAAGCGACAGGAGAATGATGTTGATGGGTGTCATGAGCGGCGCGCTGTTCGGCGTAAGCCGAGGCAAAGACTGGAAGTGAGGGCATTCGCGGGGCGGTACTTACGCCTCGGCCGCTGGGGGCGCCCCCGTTGCCGCTGCGCATTGGTAAGCTCTTCAAGCTTCCAGAACTGGAGAAAGATGGGGCGCCAAGAAACTCACTATCTGCCATTGTCTATGGTCTATTTGGGAAACTGCGGTTGAATGCCGAAGTTGTAGCGGAGGTGCCGGTGGAACTCCCGGTTCATGACGCTTACGGCGGGGTGGCCAACGGAGGCGAGCTGCGGATGCGCCGCAAGGGGTCTGGGGGATGCGCCACACTTGTGCACCGCCGCTGCGGCGCCGTATGCCAGGCTTCAGTGTTCACATTTGTGGCCAGTACTCTTTTGTTGACGTGGTCAACACGAACTTCCACCGCTCGGATTCGCCAACCTCCCTACCCGTACAGGTATAAAAATAAACCCCGAACACTCGACAGCCGTTCCCGCCTTCGCTGTGTATTTTGATCGGCGCATGAACATCCCGCTCGCGCCAAATCTTCCGCCCGGTGCTGTCGTTTCAGGGTCCGGGCGCACGCCACAGCCTTGCGTGGACGCCACGCGAACCCGAAGATAATCGCGCGCCCCCTGCGACCCGCTGCAAGCCCCCGGCGCAGAGCATCAGAGTTCCAAGCCAGAGAAGTCAGAAGGGCCGCTGCCTGCATTGATGCTAAAGCCCGCGAAACCCAGTGCTTGACGGCGAACAGACATTTTCCGGAATTGCAGAGAACCCCAAGGAGCAGGCATTTCTGTCGCGGTGCAGAGAGGAGCTGCAGGCGACCGCGGTAATCGGCCCAGCGTTGAACAGGTGAGAAGCCCAGCTCCCCGAAGCAAGGCATTTTTGTGCCCCCTTTGCTCGGCTCCCAGCCAGTGAATGGCGCGGGAAGGTCTGGAATTGTCGTCCTGAAACAGAGCGCGGCTTCGAGCCCCCCGCCAGAGCCTCGGTGTCGGCTGCCCTTGATTGGCTCACGGCTCGCCCTCCACGGCAAGAAGGCAGACGACGCGGTGGGTAGTGCGCCGCCGAGAGCAGGAGAGCGGGCAGTTGTGCGCTGCGCTGGCAGACCAAAGCAGAACCCCCTTCAGCTGCTGCTGCTGCTGCTCCGCGTTCCGCCGGTCCTTTTTGGTCGAACGGTCGAGCCTGAGCCAAGGGCGTCGAGTCCATTCCCGCTGCGAGCCCGGTGCGGCTGCAGGCGCTTTGGCCCCTTTTGTCTACTAAGCCGCGCCTGACGAGATTATAAGGTCTACCCGCGTCTTCTGTCCTTCCGAGTCGGTCGTCATCTCCATTGATCGACGTTCCTTCGCTGAAGATAGCACCGTGGGGCTGCGTGCTTTGGCTGCACCTTCGGAGTCGTGGAGAAACCCCTTGGCCTAGATATTTGTCACTCGTTCTTTCCTCCTCCGCCTTCTCTGTTTCCTTCCCCACGGACTGGGCGTGTTCCTCCAGCTGCGTCTATTCAGTCGCCAAGCCTTCTTTCGACAAGCTGTTCAGTTCCTAATTTCACTCAAGGTAGGCTCGCCATCCCGCGCTTTTCTTTAACACTGGCTGCGTTCAATCGCGACTTGCTTTCTTTTCCTTCATATTTTGGTTATTCCCAAAGCCTTCTTCGTCAGTCTGTGCCTATCCCCTTCGCCGGTACCGGAAACTGTCTCCTCCATTGCCTTCTCGGAAGGGACCTCGATCACGACAACTGTTGGCCATCTCAGTCTACACTATCTCGCCAACCCGCGCCACGGCATACAAACGTCGACTCCCCAGACCAAATCAAAGTCAATCGGCCTTCTTCTGCGTGCTCTTGTGTACCCAATGTTTTCTCTGGCCATCTCCTACTGTGGCACTTAGCGTAGACATGGACGTGGATGGTTCACCGGTTTTATCGACCAGATCGTTCCTAGCACGTTTCTGGCCATTTTTACTCTCTGGATCAACGCCGTTATCCACGTGCGGCGGCTCTGGGTTGACTTCAACGAAAACGTCACTTTTGTTCCCGGTGCCGCTGGTTTTGCTGGCGCCACTGGGCCTATATTGGTTCCGGTTGTGAGGTACTCTGGAGAACCACAACCGGTTTGTCTCCATATCAAGGCAGCATATCCTGTAACACGCACAACCATACTTCAGCAATATCAGTGGCTCTTACCATACCGCCTCCCATATTTTTCGACCCTATTGCTACGGAATTGCCTTTCGACGAATTAGCCTTACGTCCGTCAATTCTACAACTACGTTCCCACATCTTGATGGACGGTCTCCTTTTGCCATGGACAGGACTGGTCATTACTATACGGCAAAAAAGAATTGAAAAAATGGAAGTGAACAGCCGACTAAAAAGCATCTACCGACTACGAATCGAAGAACCTTGCGGAAATATGGAGCAAATTCTGTTGGGTTATCCCAAGTTGATTTGGATATGCTATCCACTTCCAGGAGACTTCCCTATGTTCCAAGATCTGACAGTCACAATATTCTGACCACTACATTTGGGCCAACATGGTAGGCATCCTTGCTTACGCCGGTGTGTGCCACTCCTGGCGTGGAAACTCCACGATATTAGCGGCACCCATACTGGACCGTTTCGAGATTTGATTATTTTGCACATCCTGTTTGAGTTTCTCATATATGCTTTCTTCTTTTCTAAATACCTTTTTTCCCTCTCCTAGTTCGTTATCATTTCAAATTTTCATAGCTTGCGCGGAGTTTTGGACGCTAACGACTTTCAGGAGTTTCGGGAACCATTGTTCCGTGAGCCACAATGTGGAAACGCATTCCGCGAGGCCAAAGGGGCAAGGAGAACCAAATCGGAAACCCTGTGCTCATAGAAACAACCTATGACGAGAAGACCCTAGAGTCAACACCGCACATATCAGCTGTGCACGACGGCCCTGCAAGTCCAAAGCAGCCATTGCGGAGCCATCCTGTTGTCGACACCACTACGAGCGAACAGCTTTCGCTGCCGTTGTGAGTGATTTGAGAATATTTTGGTTCAAGGTTTTAGGTTTTACTAATTTTTGCAGTCGCTCGCTAGCGCCTCCTGACTCGTATTCGGCGGTCAACCGCCGTTCCGACGCCCCTACAGCATCTTCTGTTTACTCCCAGCCCACCCCACCTACTCATTACGGATGGGATCCGAAGCAACCATATCAAGACTCGCCCCAGCAGCCTGAGATATCTCCTCCGACCTCTCCTGTGATGATGCCGCGGCCGCGGAGGTCGAGCGATTCAAGCCACCACAGCCCTGACGTTTCTCCAATCGACGAAGCTCCTGAACTACCTCCTCAGCCTCGAAAAGAGCCATCGTTCCCTACGCTTCGCGCTCCCCAAATCCCTCCGAATCCCGTGCGCCCAGCATCAAGCAACCGTACGACGCCACGTTCTAGGCCCCTTGTTCCAGGTACCGGCCCGGATGGTGGCATCCGTTGGGACGCATATTCTGGTGAGCCAACGACGAGTGCCGACGGCAGGCCTGCTCAGGTAAAAGTCGGCGACCCGAATTATCACCCGTATCATAGCGTTTTGCGCCGTCGCGATCCTGAGGGACAGCCGGATTCCTCAAAGCTAAGAAGCATTCCGGTCGCTTCACGTGCCCCTCGCTTCAACAGCACGTCCCCGCCTCCCGAAACACAGCCAACTCGCGAACCCTGGAGAGGCGCAAGTGGCCGTCAGACCATTGTCGATCCCGTCCGCGACGAGCCTAAGCCCAACCGCGGACCGCTCGTTTCCCCAATCCGCGATGGACGAAAACAAATCCCTGACACCACCACTATCAAAGCCACGTCCCGGCGGCCAGTGCCTCTTCCGTCGGGGGCGGTAAAATCGCCCACACACAGCAAGAACACTTCAAATGAAGACCAGTCGATTAAACCCGTCGTTCCCTTGAAGGTGGGCCGGAATAGTCCGCCGCGAATAATTTCGTCGCCGGCGTCACCAAACGCTCCAAAGCCCTATCCTAGTCCCCTTACGCCCAGTCCCCTTACGCCCCGTGGGCCTAGACCGGCTGTAGCGCCGTCCGATGGCTCGCCTTCCAACCCAACCGAGAACAGCGCACCGAAACCTAAAACGATACCTCGCAAGAGCATTGACACGGTGAACGCGCCTCAAGTCAACGAGCCCGCGAGTCGGTTTAGCTGGACGACTTACGCGACGAGTGCCGCCGACCACGACAGCCCACCTCCGAGCCCTCCGCCCCCGCTTCCGGCGATGCCAGCCGTTTCTACAGCGGCTACGGCAGCTCAAGGCCTACCAACGCGCCATACGCCTCCACCCGACGACACCATCCTTAACCGGCGGCGCCCGGTACCCAGCCGCGTGGTCTCCGACGTGCACACGCCGTCGGAAGTGATACCCTTCCAAGGGCTACCGTCGCGCAAGCCTGTCGGGTCGAGCCCCTCAACGCCGCGGGCCTCGGAGCCGCCGCGCCGCGCCGCCAGCATGGCGACGACGCGGCCTTCGACGACCAAGCCGGCCAGCACCCTGGGCGGCAAGGAAGGCAAGGCCCTGCCGCTGTCCCCGCCCGAGCTCGAGTCCCAGGACCGCATCACGTCGCTGCAGGCCCAGCTCGACAGCGTCGAGCTGCAGCGCAACAACGTCCGGCGGCTGCTGCGCGACCTGGGCCGGCCGAGGAACCCGCTGCAGCAGGACCTGGCCGCGAGGCGCGAGGCGGAGCGCACGGCGAGGGCGCTCGAGGAGGAGTTGGCGGAGCTGACGCAGCTAGAACATGAAGTCGGGTTGAAGCTGCATAGGGCGTATAAGCGCAAGGAGCAGGAGGAGTGTGCGCAGCCGACAACGCTGTGGATTAGGAGGGTCACGGAGTAGTTTGGGGCAGGGTTGGCTGCGTGATATGCATGGGGAAGGAGGGGATTGGAGCATGGAAGTTTGTGTAAGGCCAGTATTCTCTTTTTGGGTCTACGGATACATCGCTGCGGCGCGGTCACGTAGTTGGATACGGGAAGAAATCGGATTGAGTGGTGAGTGAAATGGTCATCATTACGGAGGAGCACAGGCGATTGATTTTGTGGTCTTTTTGTCAAGGCGAAGTCGAGGGGAAGTGAGGGTGAAAATCGGAGCCAAGGATGGGTTTAGATAGATTCCTTTTAGAACGCCACGGTGGGCAGTTTCCCTTACGATACCTCTTGTTTTACATTACTTCTCAAACTACTGCCCATAAGGGCTGTTGAGTTTTGTAGGATATCTTGCCGGGCGGGTTTCATTGTTTCTATTCACGGGGTGACTTTTCTAGCTGTTGAGCTTTTCTTTTGCCTTCTTGAATTTTACTCTTGAAGGAAACCTTACGTAGGTATTTTTGAAAATTGACTTCCGAATGTAACGGCGGATGGCCGCAACTTTTACGGTGTTGATGTTCGAGACCATCAAAGGTTCCGTATTTGAGGTCGCCTACCCATCACCTCGTACCAACCTACCTAAATCGAAAATAGATCTTGACATTGTCAACGACGCTCACGAAATTGAAGGCTCGGATCGCTTCTAGGTCATCATAAGATTGGGTGCACCTACAACTCAAAAACCAACACTTAAAACATAATCTCCACGTCGAGATCAACTTCTGTTGAAAGATATGATCCAGTCTAGGAAGTTTTGACATTTTCTCTCCATCTTGACGCCAATACGCGGTCCCGACCATAAACTATGAGCCTAAGTACGCCGACGGAACGACCAAACAAGAGACATTATCCGTCCGCGCGTATCTCGTCCACCGCGGCCCCGGCCCGACGCTATTGGAACGCCCCACAGCTTGCGGGTCGCGATGGTCCCTTTTCTATATGGTAAATTGAGAGCAGCACCTTCCATTATCCGAAGCACATTCTCTGACGCCCTACGTACACCTCCGCACGGAAATCTCCGATCCACCCCTGACACGTACGCAATCTAAACACCAGACAAAATCCAAGAGCGCACCCTCCTCAGGCGCCGCCATAAGGCGGCCTCCTCCTCTCCGGCGGCGTCGGCGGCGGCGGCCCCTGCGGCGGCGCTCCCCGCGGCGGCGGCGTCGGCGCAGGCGCCTGATACCTCAGCGCCTGCTCCGCAAACGCGTTGCCGCGGGGCGGGCTCCGGGAGCCCTGCTGGCCACCTTGCTGGGCGCGCGCCGAGTACGACGGCGGCGGCGCGGGTTCCACGATGGTCGGGACGCCCGGATAGGCGCCGCCCAGGGACTGCGCGCCTGCGCCCGCGCCATCACCACCGCCGACGCCCGGGCCGTGTGGGCCAGACGCCGACGATGCGCCCTCGATGTCGCTGCCAGGTCGCCGCTTGCCCCGCGTGCTCTGTCGGCGCAGCATGCCGCGCATCTCGTCGACGGAGCGCCGCTCCGACGCCGTCGTCGTCGCGGCCCCGGAGTCGGCGCCGCCGTGGCCCGGCGGCAAGCCCGGGCTGCTGAGCGAGGCGCGGTGGGCGGTGGTGTCATCGTCGCGGGGGCCCCAATCGTCGCGGGCCGGGTCCATGGCCGGCGGGCGCTGGGTGAGCGACTCGATGGCGCGAGACTCGGCGCTGCCTTCGCATTCGCCGGCGGGCGAGGCCGGCTTGTTCTGCGGGAAGAGCCGCTTGGCGTCCTTGTCGTCAGCGAAGCTGGCCTTGTTGCGCTCGGCCTCCTCGTGAGAGATGGCGACGGAGTAGGACGGGTTTGCGGGGTCGCCGAGGCCGGCGCTGCCGCCGCCGGGCGCGTAGATGGGCACTTTCCGCAGCGCGAGCACGAGGGCGCACATGAACTTAGAGCGGCGGTTGGCGCGCACGGCCTCGTTGGCCCAGTTGCTCTTGTGCCGGATCTCGACGGCGAGCTCGAGCTTGTTGAGGTCGCCGAGGCCGAGCACCTCGACCTCGATCTCGGGCAAGAAGTCGCGCGAGTTCTCCTTGTCGAGCACGAAGGCTTGCATCTCGGCCTTGAGCGTCTTGACGTCGTCGAATGAGGTGTCAAAGTTGACAGGGATGGTGAGTTGCTCGCGCATCGCCTTCGAGCGGGATACGTTCTCGATCCAAAGCCCGTTGAGAACAATGTTCGGGATTTGGACGGATTTGTTGTTCGCCACACGCTTGAACTCGGTAAAGAGAAGGGAGATGTGCTCAACAGTCAAGAACTCGCCACTGATGTCCACACGATCGCCTATGTCATATGGGTGTTTGACGAAGAGGAAGATGCACGAGCCAAGAACTTCCTGAGCCGTCGCAGCGAATATGAACGACATGGAGAGCAGGGCAGTACCAGCGGTGGCAAGGGTCGTCGTAAAATTACTGTTCAAAAATGCCACAAAGACGAAGACGACGATAACGAAGGCAATGGCGCATAGCAAGTTGTCGAGAACGCCAATTGCCTGGTCGACATCGTGCATGCTGGTTGCGATCGACTTGCGCTCACGGCCGATCTCCGTGACCGTGAGAATCATCTCGTCGAGGCTGATATCGCCGTTGCCGTCTCGATCAAGTGCACCAAAGCACTCCATGGCGTCCTCACGGCGATTCTCGCCGAGGACCTCGACAATGTCCTCCTGGTAGAGAGCCTCCCGGCCTTCCACCACAAACGACATCCAGAGACGCTTAGCGAGAGCTTCCGCAGAACGATTCTTTTCGAGAGCTTCGACAACAATGGAATGAGCGGAATTCGGGTTGAACACCTGCTTTCCAGTAATTTCGTGGGCAACGTTTCCGAATGCAGATGTGATCTTGTCACCAAAGCGTCCCACGTCCTGTAAAAGGCGCATCGGCGTTGCCGACCCAGAGTTACCGTTGCTCGTCCCGGGCTTGCTTCCCAACTTGAGGTTGATAGCGTCGCTAATTATGTAGTCCTCCTCGGCAAATTCGTTGCAGTACGCTGGAAACAAAGACCTCGAAGCATCGTACAGGAGGCCGAGCAAGTGGACGTTGCGCTTTGAGTCTTTAATCTTGAGGTTGAATTGCTTCCGGTGATAGTTGATGCTGAGCAGCTGGATGATAAATCGCTCGCCCAGGAAGACGAGAGATGCAACTACAGACGCTGCGAGGACCTTCTGTACAATAACCATCCATGGGAGGGTGTCATCCGCCGCCGGGTCGTCCTCAGCGCGCCTTCGGGCATCAGGATTTCGGGTCATCAAAGGAACGAATGTAGCCAAAGAAGTGACGGCCCAGCCAACCAACGAAAGGGGGATCTCGAGGGCAGTGAGGACGAGAGCGTATTTTCGCGTGCCCGGACTAACCACGCCCATGAGGAATTGGAAAATCATGGGGAGGAAATGAGCGACGATTTTGGAGACCCAAAGACTCAACCAGACTGCAACTAATCAGCCTACATCAACAGGTTCAACAAAGTTAAAGGAAGCACCCACCGACTTCAATCCACACAAAGAACCACACGATCTGAACGGTCCCAATCCGAGCATCTTGGGCCACCGTCGCGCCTATGATGATGGGGACCGCAATGCACAGCGCTAGGGGCAGCACGTAGATGAAGTAGCGGGTGACGATGCTGAAGTTGAGAATGGCGTTGTAGATCCTACCCATGCGGTTCAGCGACCTTTCCTCGCCGTCCAAGTTGAGGGCATCGCCAGGCTGGCCGGATCCGTTCGCATGGCGGACGCGCCTCCGGCCGCGCGTGCGGTGGAACAGGCCGCCGCTCTTCTCGCTGCTCCTCATATCCTCCTCGCCGCCGCGGGGTTGCTCGGTGATGGGCGCGGTGCTGCTGACTCGACCCGCTCCGCCGGCAGAGCCGTGGCTGACCACTCGCTCGAGGGGTATGTTGATGGTGGCATCTTTGCTCGTGGGTGACATGGTGCCCGGCGAAGGGATGGGTTCGAAGCCCTGCCTTGAGAAGCCGTTATGCGTGCCGGACATGGCCAAGGGGCGAAGGGAGGGGACCGGGCGCCGCTATGTGCGGGCGGGTTACACGATCGCCTAAAGGGTCCTAAGGGAAGGAGGGCGAGCTCGAGGTGGGAATGGATCGGTGCGTTGGACTCGGTCTCGAAGCTTGTTGGAGCTCGGACGCGGGTAATGTGCCTGTGGTTGGCCTGGGCGAGCTTCCCGAGCGGGGCGGGGATGGTCGGTGAGAGGGGATCTGACGGTGGAGGGAGCGTCGAGCACGTCGACAATTATATCCCGGGGTGCCGCGGGGCCGACCTCGATCTATTCACAGGGCGGAAGGGCAGGGAAAAGCAAGGGAATGTGAAGGTTGAGGATTGTGACAGACGGGCAATGATTGAAGAAGGGGAGGGGCCTGCCACCCAGGGAATCCGAATTGTCGCGGGAAAGCAATGAAAAGAGGGACAGATCTAGCCGCCGATCTGGCCGTGCGACCTGCGATCTTGGAAGCGAACGAGAGAAAAACAGAATGAACGTAGGTAGAATGAAAGGAAATTGGCTGTGCAATGAGAGAGGGCCGGACAAGAAGGCGGCGATCTCGAAAAAGGAGCGCGCCCCATGGCATCCCCTGCGGCCCTGCCCCTTAGCGTGCGGTGGGTTCGCCGTGGTCCGGCTCGGTCCCTGGCCCCGGAGGCCCGGTTTTCGCTGACCAGAGGCGACCCGCGGGACGAATCAGCGGGGCGGCCGTCCGGGCCCTGCAGACCACCCGCCAGGAACGCGTCCTCGCCTGACGCAATGCCCCGGCCGTGTTTCATGCCCGGTTCCTGCGTGGCGCCGCCGAGCCCTGAAGAACTAGCTTCGTATGTAGAATCTGGTGGTATGTATGTACAGTACTCCGTATGTACGTACGTACATCGGCTTCAGTGCTATCTTGGCTATCGAGTGCTCGTTTATCATGATCGACGGCTAGTTCGTCGGCGCCGGAGCGACTCCTATGTATTTTTAAACGCCCGAGGACGGCACATGACGCGGAGCCGACTGGCCGAGAGGCTGTCGCGGAGTGGGAAGTTTCCTCACCATGTTTGTGCATCACGGCGTCAATGCATTGGAGCCACAACCACGAACCTGCAGGCATCACGCTCTATGTATTGGGCATCTCGCCAAGGGTTCGGACCCCTCTCATTTAGCTTTAAGGAACCGAGGTCCGTCAAGAAACGGTTCCACGGGTCCGCCTCGCAGCCGTGGCACGTGGACATAAACCCTGTGCAACGGCGCGAAAACGGGTTGGGGACCGTTTAGAGGAGACCAAGATCGCCCATGAGCCAATCACAGGCAGGGAACCATGCAAAATAATACAAAATTCCGCCATAATTCTCAGGAGCCCAGCACTGTTTCAAGGAAACTTTGGGTGACCGTAGTACACACATACAGCGAGAGAAGCACGATATTGTCCTTGCGCCATTTACATGAAGCGTGCTGCGAGTCCTAACAGAGCCAATACCCTAGCCAGCTCAACATACAGTGCCGACGCCGATAACACAGCCGTAGGGGCAGTGCTAGTCTTTGTAGTCGAAAGCTCCGCTTCCGCAGAAGGCACTGGAATGATAGAGATGGCGTTGATCTCTCCCGTGGGTGTTGCAAGTTCCGTGGAAGTAATAGAGGCGTCAGGAGCCGCAGTTATCAAATCGTCAAGTGTCGTCGACAGAGGACACCCTACCAGTGAAAAAGAGCAGGCCTCTATAGACTCCATGTAGGCGTCTAGGCTCTCTTCCGCGGTCAAGAAGGTCAAATCCTCCAAACTACCCTCTGGCTGCGAAGCCATCTCCAAAAACACAGTAGATGTCAAAGTTTCGACTATGGTCCTTGTATCTCCAACTAAAATCGTGGTCGCAAGTTCTGCAGTCGCCATCGGTGCAACAGCGTCGACGCCCCGTTCATGAATCGTGGACACAGGAAAGCACCCGGAACCATATCCTTCCTTCGAGGAGCAGATGGGAAGCGTTGACGGACAACAGAGCGAAGACATGATGACCCATGGTGAACACAGTTCGTGGCTTGCATCGACACACGAGGTCGACAAAGGCGCGGCGGATGTGCAGGTATGCCTATGTGACCCCTTGGTCAATCAAACGGTCAACAGGGCTTTACGCAACAGAGCATTCATACAACTTCGGGCAACATCCTTTGTTTCCTCCCAAGCAAGTCGAGCCCTATATAACCCGCGATATTAGCAAAAGACCTTGAACATCAACGGTTACGTAGAATACAGCCGCTTACAGCAGGGCAGCATCCTCGACCACACAGAGTTTCGCGGCCACGGCACTGGTTAGATTCCATGTTGGCCTCAAGCGGCCTCACCTTGTGCGAGTCTCCGATACTAGGTAAGGCTTCGTCTTCATCGTGATAGTAAACTGGGTATGCTGGGCCGACTATAGGTTGCTCAGGTTCTGCACAGACTAGGCCAAGATTGGAGAGTACGGGAAGCACGGCAAGAAATTCCGTTGCCGAATGCGACAGACCAAAGAATCCGGGCTTTGGCAATCCTTTCAGATACGAACCGTGATGGCTGGCAAACAAAGTTATGCCCGTTAGTGTGAAAAGAGGGAGAAATGCGCTGCCTGACATTGCGGTGAACTTGATGATGGTACAGGATCCTACAAAAGAGGGTTATTTCGAGGGTGCTGTCAACAGGAGCCCTCAGGAGCGCAAAGATTGTTCGTGATAGAGAAGGAGAAAAAGAAAAAGGCTTGTGAAGGAAAATTGGGAGGCATTTGTATCGTTTTCCTGATATTTCTAGCAACGAAGATATGTAGCACTAGGTCACCTAGTATCCTTCTTCTATACATCTAGGCGTCAACGATCCAGCCAATAGCAGAAAGGCATGGTACAGTGTTTGCCAGAAATTTCACGCATAATTTCGCTTGGACTGTATACGCTTCGGCTTCACCAGTGATCTTCGTACAGTAGTACATAGACATCGAGTGTTATTGATACTTATTGGAATGGAGGACGATTTGTACTGGTGAAAAACAAATTATGCGCCAAAGCACAATCCGAGTGCCGAAGAAAAAGCAGTTTATACTACCTATGCGCATGGCATACCCAAGCCACCAGTGTCTGTCGATGCGCGCCTTGGAAGCGTAACATGTCACAGTTTTCCAGGTACAGTTTTCCAGGTAAGCAATCACTGTTGGTCGTGCACTGCGGAAAGGAACAATGTTGGTACCCGTCCATTGGTCCACAAGGGGTGGTAAACAGTTCGGTGTGACAGCGGCCACGCAACCAGGCTTTGCGGGTGATTTCCGAGCTTTTAGGACCCGTAAATGAAGTAGCAAGCGAAAACGAAGCTACGGTGCGGCTTCACTCGCCATAGAAATCCTCCAGAAATTGAATCATCTTCTTCTGGAGTTCAACAAGTTGTTTCTGGGAGATCTTGGCAGCATCTCCTGGGCCAGGAGCCTCGTCTCCAGGTGCGATGAGATGTGGCTTGGTACCGAAAAAGGGGACGCCCTGCCTCTTCAACTCGGAAGACAGTGCGCGAACCATATCCTGCGAGGCATTAATGACCTTTTTGTCATATGTCGCCAGCTCCTTCCCGTTGGCTTCGGGAGACTAGAGGAGTGTCAGCAAGGGGTTTGCTAAGTGCACGATCTTGGTGGAATCAAAAGTAGCGCGACTTACGCTTATGGACGCCGTGGATGCTGCACCTCCTATAGCTTTCCTGTAGGTCGAAGTTTAGCCAGCCCTAATGGAGGGACGTTCTTTTGGGAATGGCCACGTACAAGACGTCATCAATCTTCTTCGAGCCCTCCTGCCGAGCACGCTGCTTTTGAATCAACGCCTCACGCCCCTCCCACCTAAATATGGAATAACGTCAGAACCAGTTCAGCACTGTACATTGATAGTTTACTAGACTAGCTGGAGGTCCGACGCGAAAGAACGTACCATTCTCGCTCATTGCGATGCTGTTCAGCGATCATCTGCACCAGCCGGTTAGTTCTGGTCGTATGGCAGAGTGAAAGAAGCAGAGGAAGATGCTAATCCCGACCTTCGGAAGCACGTGCGAGAGGTGCTGATTAGCCGCAGTAAGCTTGTTTACGTAACGCAGGCCCTGGGACCAGTCGGTTATGGTCGTTGGATCAATTTTAGGCTTTTCTTGTTTACCGGAGGCATGAGGTAGGGTCGGCGGCGAAGTCTGGCGCCGAGGGTCACGAGATTGGTCGACGCCATGTTGCGGAGTGGCAGAATTCGCGCGGTCCTGCTCCTGGGCTGCTATAGACGCTAGCGTTGCGAGAACAGTTGACAGGTCTTGATGGCCACCGCGTTGCTCGGCTGGATCCATGGTCTGGCGTATGGGCCGAGGGTTACGGGCCAAAGTAGAGCGCAGACGAGGTTACCATCTGTGACGCGTCGAGCACTGGGAGAAGGATTATGGCTCGGCAGGCCGGAAAGTCGATTGCCCGCGGCAACGAAACGGAAGCGGTTGGGGGATGGTATGGAATATGGTCTGTTTTAGGGATTCAATGCCGTGCGGATGAACGTTCTAGGAAAGGCCTTCTCAGGCACGAGAAAATGGACTTGTAGCTCACAGACGGCCCACCAAGGGTGTAGGTTGTTAAGATCGAAGTCTACAAGAAACGCTGAGGTTGTTAAACCCCAGCACCGGCTAGCCAATCAGGTCGAGCCTCTCGCTCCGCGTACTTCCAGGTCCGAGGATAGGCCGCCAAGTAGGAGCTCCAAAAAATCACCCGACATTCTGAGATCACCGGGTTGGAAAGCATCCTCATCAATCAACTCTGCGGCCTTCTTGCGCTCCCATCATCTACTTATTCCAATTTCTTGCGGCATTGCGTACAGCGGATCGGAGCTAATTCGACGTCTTTGCCGGCGCCCGTCGCGCTGACGCGCATAAATCCTCCCAACATCCGACTTTCCGCCCTCCCGCATTTTCTCCCCCCAGGCGCCCATCATGCCTGGCCCACGGGCCTCCGCGGCAGATGCTACGAGGTTCACCTCGACGGGCCCGTATGCTGGCTCCAAGTTTGCCGGTTCACAATTCGCTGGGCGATCCACGATAGTCCGGCTGCCCGAGGATGGCGGGAAGGTACCGGAAGGGGAGACGCCGGCGCAGAAAATTGCACGGCTACGCGCGATGGCGGACAAGCAGAAGATGCTCCGAAACGAAATGAGCACATTTGATAAGGTCATATTGAGGGGACGAGTGTGGGCTGATCGAGCCCATCGGTTCACCGTGTATTGTCTTCTCGGCCTGGGAGGTACGCTCACGCTTAGGCGGTCTCAGCTACTGGCAGAGCTCACGTAGCCTTCTGCATGAGGCGTTGTTAACAAATTTGTACAGGAATGGCTGTCGTTCTGGGTGCTGTCTCCATCGTCGACATGGCTATCTACAGCCGTCAAAAACGCCTGGAATACGACCAAGCCAACAAACTCGCGTACCAGACCGCCCTACACAATGCTATAGCGGCCAAGGAAGCAGGTGTGGCAAGTGAAGAGGCTCTCGAGCTCATTCGCCATGATGCGGAAGTCGCTGCGGCTGAGAAGGAATTTCAGGAGCAGCCCAGCCTCTGGGCCCGGACAAAGATGCGTCTATTTGGGAACTTGCGCAAAGAAGAGAGCGTGGGCGGTAGGATTGGCGAAAGATCGGCCGGGGTCGTGGTTCCGGAGGGATCGCCGGGTGCGAAGAAGATTGAGCCTGAAATCGAATGGGAAGGCGTGCAGGATCCGGAGCTAAGGAAAGAGATCAGGGACAGGCTGAGGGATGAAATTCGAGGTCAAGGATCATTAATCGTGAAAGCAGTGGAGACTGCAAGACGAGATGAAGCATTGGCTAAGAAGATGGGAACGTCTGCCCCCAAACCTGAAGTCGGAGGGCAACTTGATCAGATGGGAGAGAACGCGGCTCAAGCTGCAAAGGATACAGCGGAGGCTGCTAGGGAGAAGGGAAAAAGCTGGGTTGACTGGATGATGCGGAGGTAAATTTGAGATTCATATCGCAGCGCGTTTCTTGCAGATGTTCAGTGAATGTATGCTGTACGTTTAAAACTCCCTTCCATGTAATATATTTATGTCGAGCGAGTGTGGCGAGAGCATCTACGCATCACTACAATAGATCGGAGGGATGTACTTTAATCTTCAATTTGGTGTCAACCCATTGCAGAGCTACCGAGGATAAACAATCCCATTTTCTTAACCGTATCGTACTCCTTGCGCCGGCAACTAGACATTACTGTGTGGACTCATTGATCGGCTTGTCCTGATACTGGGACATAAGACTGTCTTTCGCGGGCGTTCTGGACGGTATCTTTGTGTCAGAAGTAGGTCTCTGTCCAAAAACAAGCCAAGCTACGAAGTATTGTTCTTACCGCTATCCATTGCTCCACCCACGGTCGTACAGCAGCATATATCAAAAGCCCAGCAGTAGCGACAATGAAGATCAGGACGACAGCTTGATCTTTCGCGGAATCTCGCTCTGTATAGGACGTGCTATGTTAGTCCGCTTCTATTCCGCGCAAGACATGTCGACGGCTCTCCTGGGCTATGCTAGACCAGAGCGAAAATTCCCGTCAACAAGAGAAGGACAAACTAACGGAAGCAGGTCGTAAACACATCCTCCTCCTTTGCGCCCTTGCAGATCGGAAGGTTATAGTCGAGGCAAAATTGGCGGTTGCAGTCGTTGCAAGTCGAGCCACCTTTGTCATTTCCGCTGCTGCTTTCGCCACCATCGGAACCGGGGCTAGGTTGACGCTGCTCTCCGTTCAGAGGAATGATTGTGCTATTGCTGAAGCAGGTACATTTGCAGAAGGACGTCGCAGCTTTCGTGGTTTTCCCTACGTCAGCATACAGCATCTAGGACGACCAGCCATGCCAAATATAACAGCTTGCTTACAGAATGCAAATGTAGTAGAGATAAGCGCAACGAGGGTAAGAAGAATCAAAAAGGAGCTGTTATGTCTTCCCATCCTTTCCGCGGTATGCGTCGGTTGTCATTCTTTTGCTGGAAACACACAAAGGAATGCTGAGGCCTCGGAGAGCACGGTTGTTGTGGGATCACCGCCTAGGGTCGGCAAGCTCGGCTGCGGCGCAGCCTTCAGGCTTTGTGGCACAGCAAGTCCACGAGCCCTAGGCTTGGCACAGTGGCTTGCCTGCGGATAAAAGCCTCCAGGTCAGCATTCGGTCATAAGATGCTCTAGGTACCTGCTGTAAGTCAGAAGGAACGTGTTCTGTCCTCCTGATGCCAGGTACCACATTGCATACAGAATTACGACGATCTCGCTTTTAGGGCTGCCTAGGTACGCCACACCGAGTACGCGATGGGTCGATATGCATTCAAGCTTGGAGGGCTGGTTGACTGACTTACAAGGCACGTACAATGCTCACGGTTCACCACAGAGAGAGTATAGGCCGATACTTATATTACATTCGTTCTCTACTTTCTATATACAAAATCCATGAACTCATTGCACTTGCGACAAGAAATGTGAAGAAATGTGAAGACGCATTACGCACACCAAGAATCGGCAACCTTTGTTGCAAAAGTGGAGTAGAAGTTGCGCTCGGAATCAAACATCTCATTCGGTCTTCTCCTCAGCCTTTTCGGCCTCTTCTTCAATCCTATCCACACCCTCCAACCCACTTGCCTCGCTTTCCCTCTCCTCCACCACTTTCCCCTCCTCCCCCTCCCCCTTTGCCGACGCCGCCCTATCCACCCACCCCTCACCCCTCAGGACGCCCAACCCCTTCCTCAGCATGCCCCCGCTGACCGCCTTTGGATCCACTTCGTACACCGCATCCACGAGCGCCAGACTAGCCGTAAACAGGAGGACATCCCCCCCTTTGATGCCCTTCCACCACCCGTGCTTCACGCCCACCTTCCACGCCGAATCGATGCTGACGCGCGCAGAGTACAAAAAGTTGTCGCGGCCGCCGGAGCGCGCCAGGATGGCCCAGCAGCCGCCCAGGGCGCCGTGCAGGAACCAGCGCTGGCGGGGGAGCGCGCCGTGGGGCAGCAGCAGCGGCGCCACGGCACCCGACTGCAGCAGGCAGATGGCGCCCCACGAGGTCCCAATGGCGCCCGTGACAAAGGCCGACGCGCGCAGGATGCGTGCCGCCAGCGCGTTGAGCGTCGAGATCGGCGACGCCACCAGCTGCTGCCGGAAGGGCTTTGCCACCAGCGCGAAAGCCGTGAAGGCGAGCGTGAAGAAGCGCGCCACGCGCGGGAAGGCGCGCAGCCAGTAGGTGATGTAGGTGCGGAGGCAAGAAGGGTCGTGGGGATGGAGAACGGCGCAGGAAAGGTTGGTCGTGGCTGGGTGGGCGGACGAGGTGATGGGCGCGATGGCGGAGAGTGACGAGGGGAGGGTTTGAGTGTCGGGGAAGAGAATCGGAGAGGTGAATTTGGGCCAGCGCAGGCGCGATATCTCAGCCAAGCTGTCCGCGATATCGTAGGGGCCCGGCCAGGGCAGGTGAGCGGGATAGTTGGCCGGCCGCTTCTGCACGTACTGCGGCGAATTGTTCAGGATAAAGCGTCCGTACTCCTCCGGGAAGCAGTCCCGATCGAACGTGAAGGCATGCAGAAGTTGCCCGAAGACAGCAGGCATCAGCAGCCAGCTGCCAAACCACAACGGCCGGTCTTTGAAATAGCCCTTGTTCTCGAGCCGGTTGTACGAGAACTCAAGAGCGCGAGTAAAGAGGTAGATAGCGATAGTCACGCGAAGCTGATCTTTGGGCGACACAGCGAGGAAGAAGCCTGACAGGCTGGCGCCAATGGCAGGAGCGAGGCGGGAGGTCAGCGTGCGCGCCACCCGAGGGTTACGCTGTCGGAAGGGCCGCGCATTCTCGGTGAGGAGCGACTCGCGGAGGCGGATGAAAAAGCGGTGGAGGAGGCGGTGGAAGAGGAGGATGAGAGCGAAAGAGCTGGAAAGTCGGAAGTTTGGTGATTTCCAGAAGGGAATCTTAGGGCTTGGTCTGATCGATACGGACTCCATTAGCGACTATGCAGGCAATGAACCAAAGACGAGCTGGATTGCTCCTGCTGAGGTAGGCATACAGTCGAGGCTTCCCCCTGTTAAGCACTTTTTGCGTAAAGAGGTCCCATAGCTTTAGGCCGCCATATATGGATCCGAAGACGCGCAGAGCGGCGCGAACAGTGGCGGCATTATAATCGTCGGCGGAAGAGCCGGTGACTACGGTCTCATAACGGCGCGGTTGCAAAGTGCGTCTGCGGACTGCGGGCGCACGACTTATGAGGTATCGGTGCAGGAGCTTGTATTCTTTGGCGCTGACGGTGTAGCGTAGCGCATTGCGGAGCACAGGGTCGACACTCTCACGGCCACTGCCGGACGAGGACGAGCTCGACACGGAGCTGGAGGACGACGCCATGGCGCGACGGGCGCGACGGGCGCAACGGTCGCAGTCGCGAGGTTGCGGCCTGGGACTTTGTATTACAAAAAAAGCGAATGCGACGACGGCATGTCGAAGGAGAGGTAGCGGAGTTGAACGGGCTCGAATGCGCCGCGGGAGTGGGTTGCCAACACCGTCGGCTGCAACCCGCGTCGGGCGAACTCCGGTGGAGAGGCTTGAACCTCGGCTGGACCGAAGCGAAGCAAGCGCTAATGTTTTCGGCTAAGAGCGGCGCTAGCATCCCGTTGCGGCGCTAGGTCTTGAAGTTTACAGGTTAGTCATCGGGTGCGAGGACGGGGCCCCACTCGCGCAGTGGGGCCCAACCCGAGGAACGGACGCGTCGCGTCGCGCGAATCGTGCCGCCACGCACGTGACGCGGTACACACCGTCCGCCGCCCGCTCTCGGTTCAGCCGCTGAAGCGCCCATCAAAGCTCAAACCCACGAGCGCGACATGGAATCGCCATCGCCAAAGCGCCGCCGGCTCTCGGCAGCACCCCCGCGGCCATCAGCTTCCGCGCAAACGGGCACATCCGCGCGCGCCTCCTTTGCTTCGCCCACCAGAGCCAGTCTCGCCCGCTTCAACCCGTCATTGCTGCCGCGACCGCGCTCGGCTGGAAACCCGGCGCCAGCGACACCGGACAAACCACCTCGCGCACGAAGCGACGACGCGCTGGCGTACGTGCTGGCGAGCCACACCGCGAACCCACACGCTGACCCGGAAGCCGATCCCGCCAACGGCCGAGCAAGCGCTGAGCGAGCAACAGGCGCCGATGCTATCGAAGGGGAACCCGCTCGCACCGCGGTAGGGACCCCACGACGATCCGCCGTCCAAGGACGCTTCTACGAGCGCTTTCTCGGCGAGGTGCCCGACGTGGAACGTGACGATGAAGAGCTGCCGCCCACGCCGTCGGAGCCCGGTAGCGGGCGCCGCGACGGCGCGTCGCCCTCCGGGTCAGTGCCGCGGGGTATGTTGTTTTCATCGCCGAGCAGGCGCCCGAAGCGCGGGAAGGGGCGCGACAAAGGCTTAGGTGCCTCGCCATTGAGACCCCGCGTCCAGCCTACAAAGGGAGCTGCCGAAGCGGACTCGGGAACGAGTGGAGCAGCGAGCAACTTCGGTGGGAAGAAAGCAGAGGCGGTGGCGTCGCGTCCTGAGGGGCAAGCTGTCCCCAGTGCAATTAAACCAGCGGCCATGGGCGAGGCGGTACTAGACCCTAGGTTTAAGGAGAAGGAGAAGCTCGAACGGGAACTACGAGTACTCCAAGAAGAGGTCAATGAGCTGGAGAAGGAGGCCGAGCTCAGTCGAAGCGGCCAGTCTGGTGCCATTGGAGATGACAACATCGATACGTTGATGTACGTAACTTTTCCTTTTGCTGAGGCATTCTCTGCGCACGTCCGGCTCACATTAATACTAGGTCTCTCCTCGTCGACGACGCCACCGACGCTGCTTCCACATCCGCCCAAAATCCTCCACTCTCCCTCTCCCAAGCCCTCAACGCTTTCCTCCCATTTTCGCTCCTCCCCCAACCTCGCATTTCCGCCGCACCCCCCTCCTCCGCCTCCACCGATGAAGACTCCGACCCCCTCCCCAGCCACGACCCCGTCGACCTCCCCGAACCCATCCCCTACCTCACCCTCTTTACCCCCTTCACCTTCACATCTGAGACGTCCCTCTCCGGCACCATCTCGCCCACCCAGCAAATCCAGCACCTCACGCTACGGTCCCCCGGCGCGCTGCTCACGGCGCGCCTCGAGCTCGCTATCGAGCGCGCTGGCAGCGGCGGCTTCGCCGGCGGCGTCTCGGTCGCGAGTCTAAAAGTCGAGTCGCTGCCGGCGTGGGCCCGGCGCGAGGTCGGAGCGTGGCTTGACGACGTCGCGGAGAGCGATCGCGACATCAATCGTTGCTGTTGGGCGCTCGAGCGGTATTGGGACGTTTGCGTTAGGCGTGCCGAGTGCTGGGTTCGGTGTGAGAGGGCGTGGCCGGGCCTGGTGGCGGAGACCAGGGAGAAGAGCGCGGGTGCCGGTGCCCGTGAGGGAGGTGCGATGGGGAAGGGGAAAGGGAAGAGGGAGAGGGTTGACGAGGAGGGTAACGAGGATAGTGACGAGGAAGCGCCAGAGGAGGAGCGGGTCCAATTGTCAAAGACACAGCTTAAGGAGCAACTTGGACGCACTACGCTTGTACTGGGAAGCGAACAGGTGGTACTGCGCGTATCGTGGAAGGTTGGGTGCGCGTGGACTGGGGATGCTATGTCGAGCCTCAAGGCCGATGTAGCATTGCCTAGAACTTGTAAGTTTGATCCGATTTCTTCTATCTCATATACGAGGTTGAGGCTGACTGATGCTGGTGGCCTAGGGAGCGAGGCTGATGATAGAGGGGCGTTTAAGAGGGTTCCGGCGGCGTTTGAGCGCTTAGTAGAGGATAGAGGCGTCTTTGAAGCCATTAAGGTTTTGATAGGGTTGCTGTTTACAAAATAGGTTGTATGAGATGTTAGGGTATGCTATAACCGCTAGATGCTCCTTTATCATTTTGTCTCTTGTATTTCTGTTGTGATATAGTGTCTAGCGTATACGCTCTTTTCCGGCTTAATGTTCCATCATTGCATCATTCTGAGCTTCCATGGGCTACTATTGTCTAGCCGCGTGAGATTGGCTATGTGGGTAGATAATCTAGGAAGGAAGAGTAATTTCTTTACACTACACCGAGACACTGCTACTTCCAATCGGAAAAGCAACCGGAAAAAAGGAATCATGACCACAAGATCCCTTCCTCAACTGTTCCACAAGAGGTATCCAACCAAACCAACCCAGCCATCACTACATACTACGTGCACGAATCGCATCGCCCAAATGACTTCAGCCATGGTCAGCCAAGTACCTTGACAACAAAACCAAATTCAAGCCTGCAACATGCGCAACCAACATTCGTCGCTCAAGCATTCACCTTCTTTCCCGTATAGAGCCCAAATAACCCGTCGAACAAGTCCTTGACAGGCGGTAGCGCATGCGAGGGCCCCTGAAAGAAGTCCTCCAGCGTCTGCGACCGTACTACAGGTCTATCGGCTCCGTCGATTTCTTCTTCGTCCCACTTGCCATTCACGCCATTCTCCTTCGCGCTGTTAGCGAGTAAGAAGTCGCCGTTCGACGCCGTCTGCAGAAACCCCAGTGCCTCCGTACCCCGTAGCGCCAGCGTAGACTTGGGTGCCACATTGATAGTAGACGAGGAACGGGCTGGGCCGAGCACGCGTATTTGTGCTGCCGCGTCCAGGATGACGTACTGATCCCAACCTGGGACAGCCAAAAGTGATGTGACCAGCGAGCGTACTTCGCGATGATTGACCGCTGCAGGACTGCTTGGGCTGAAGATGAAAACGTCAGCGCGGAGGCTAGAGATGACGCCGTCCGTGAGTGGGAGTTGGACACCGTCTTCATGGCCCCTAGGAGGAGCGGGAAGCGAAATTGCAAATGTATTGCCAGATTCATTGACGGTCAGTTGGGTGAAATCCTCTGCTTGCGGAATCGAAGAGGTTAGGTCCAGGGCAAATCCGTATTTGACTTCGTTGGCGACCATATCCCACACGACAAGCGTCTTTGAGAGGACAATGAGGTGAGAACCGAGGATGCCAATCCCAGAGAGAGGCGAAGAAAACAGGTCTGCCCTTGACAATGCAATGGTCCCTTCGGTGGCGTTGATTAGATGGACTAGACGGATTCCTTCTTGTCGAAAACTTTGGGCAGCGGCGATGACCGAGCCATCCTTTGAAAATGCAAGCCTGCCAGTAACAGGAAACTCTACCAAGGATACGTCGTCCGCCTCGTCAGAAGGCTCGATTTCGTGCTCAAGTTCCACTGCTCGCCGCAGAGACCAAGTAACTAGACACTCGGCATTCGTTCCGCGCACGATAGTGCCATCCCGAATTCGTGTTTTGGGCCGCCATATACGGACGGAGTAGTCTTCGCCGATTGTTGCAAATCCAGGCTCGCTAGGGTTAGCCGCAAGATCGAAAATGCGGCCGGCGCCTTGTCTGCCTGGGAGCCTGTGAGGAGCATCAATCCTCGTCTCCAACGTCCAGTTCTCGTGCTTGGTATCCCAGTGCCAAAATTTCAAATAAACCTCGCGCCTTTTGACCTGCTCGCTACGCACAGTATTGTCGTCACGAGCGAGATAGTCGATGTCGGGAGCTGGCGGCATCCATTCCTCGACCGTCGCAAGCCACATACCATCCTCGCTAACCTTTAACAGAGTCAAATCGGGCTCTACTAGTCTATTCTTTTCAGGGCCGGTCGCGACTATCGTGGCGTTATTCCGAGTGAGTGCCTGTCGGGAAAGATGGCGCTCCTGCACTATATCGAAAGTCTGAAGGTATGGCATCGATGCAAACATGCCAGGCTCGTCAAATCGTGACTGAGTGGCGGGAACTGCGAGAAGGAGCTCTTTCGGGCGCAGCGGGTGAAGTGTGCTTGGTGTCCGAGTGTAGCTTGGATGAAAGGGCTGTTTCCGCTTCCCAAGAGTATCTACGGTCTCAACTCTAGGCAGAAAATGATTTCGCCGAGCAAACGTCCGTGCTTGGATACCGGCGATATAGCTCGTTGCGGCGAGTTCTGAGGTCGATAGCACTATGACCGAGTTATCAGCAAGTCGCAGCGCATACCTAGTGCCCGAAGGGGAGACTACTAGGCCATCAATTGCAGTAGTCAAATGCGGCAGGTCCTGACGTTTTCCCGTCTCTAGCTGCCATTGCTGTAACACAGTTTCCCTCCCACCCGACATTAGATAGTTCCCTACGAAAAAAGTTAGCGGAGACCGAAAGATAGAGATCGGTTTACGAACCATCTTTCGACCATCGAACTGCCCCGACAGCTTCTCGATGCCAGTGCATAATCCTAGGCGCTAGAAGCGAGCCTTGAATACGCCTTCGTTCCTTTTCCTTTTTCCGAGAAACGAGCCCGTTCATCTTGCTCAGAATATCCTCATAAAAGAAAATCGCCCCGGAAACGACACCGGTAGCGATATCAAGTGAGGGATCCTCTTGACTCCCCTTGGATTTCGAAGACTTCGGGGGTGAACGAAGGCGAGCATCCATCGCAGTGATACCTTCGGAAGACTTTGATGTCCAGCAATTGGCCTTATGCTCCCTGAGCAAAATGGCCGAGTAATTGCGCACTCTCGAAACGTGAAGCTCGTTCGCAGAAACAGCGACCAAATATTCCCCGTTTCCGAGGACGACGAAGGAATGGATCGACTCTCTGGTGGCAAGAATGACGTTGACTTCGTTCTTGGAAGCACCCTCGCCTCGCCGCAGCCTATGTGCGGTTATCCTACAACTTTCGCCCCTCTCGAGAACATAGACAGTATCCACGGAACCATCTGCTGACGCTGTTGCCAAACCGCCAATTGGAACACCAATCTCCCAGAAGCCGACGGTCGCGCCTTTAGTCCAATCCCATTCGTAAATACGACCAGAGCTCGTCCCGACATAGAGAATCTTTGAGTCACTTGCGGATATGGCGCAGGCAGATATGGTGCCGGAAATGCTCATGGGTAGAGAACTGACGCGTAATGAGGATGGGGTAGAGTAGATGTGGACGGCATTTGCCGTCGCCAGCATGAGATGCCTAATAAGTTAGCATATAGTAAAACATTACTTTGATCTGCTGTGGTTGCTTACCTCTCGTCGGGCGTGAAAATGGGATCGATGTCAAGAAACCTTCCTCCAAAGGCACTCGAGATAGTCCATGATTCCTTGTTGTTTTTCTTCTCCTTCTTTCCGCTTGTCTTGCTTTTCTTAGATTTTTTGACTTTGGGCGTTCCGTTCGAATGCACTACCACCTCCGATGACGTGCCCGTGTGTGCCAGAGTTATCGTCGCTGACAAACGGGCATCCCTTTGCGCTCTCTTCAGCTTTTGCGCCTCAGCAATCTCTGGCAGATCGGTCGCTTCTCTCTTTCGTTTGCGAGCCCCCATAGTTGTCGATGAGGCGTGCTGTTAGACGTTATATCACCAGATACTATGTGGTTAACACGTTGTTCAGAAGATAGAGGCCGATTTAACGGCGCGTGGGGAGGCGGTGTTGCAGAGGTCGGTGGTGAAGTTTGCGGAGCTAAAAAAGTTCAAAACTCGGCGAAGACGCCAAGATTTCTGCTCCGCGAGAGGTCCGTGCGTTGCTGGATTGGTCGCGGTGGGATGCAGTAAGAGCGCCTAGGCTCGCTTACGTTACTATATTGGTTTGGAGCTTGATGTCAGAACACTGAATGTCTTGTCGTGTACTCTGTATCTAGCGTATGTGGTGTTTCACATACGCAACCGTACGCGCAGAGTTTGAACCAACTCTCCGCTTGCTTCCATAGCTTCCAATAGCAACAAACTTCTCCTGACAGTCGCGTGAATCAATAATCAAATCACAATAAACGGACGATGAAAGCCCCCCCTGAAATGCGGAAGAACCTAAGCGTTTGTGACTTCCTAGCGAATAGATCAAAAGCTGCTAGAAACCTACTAGTCGCCCCGAAGATGCAGACCTGACAGCGCCAGGAATAGGATTGGCCTGGGGGTGATAATGTGCCATCCAGTGCTTCCGTTGGTCCAATCAGTCGGCCTCGAGAGTGTCAGATTTTGGCTAGCGTGCCTAGCGCGCTTATATAATCATGGGTGCATATATATTTCTCTGTGCTTCGCCACTTCTTTTCGAATACAACACACTTCAACTCCACAGAGCGCAGAAACCAAACCGAGTACTTCAGCCGAGGTACTTCAACTACTAACTACATTGATTGTAATTCAGACTAATCAGTCTAAAGCCATTCCCAACCTACAACCAGGGTTGGCAACGATAGTATCGATAGCGACCGATAGATACATAGCGTGTATCGGTATCTATCGGTATCTATCGGTATCTATCGGTAGTATTATCAATACTTCCGGCTTCGCAGCATTTAAATACCCTACCATATACTTTAAAAAATTATCTTGCTTTATTTTCGTACAAAAATTTAGTTTTGCAATTAAATAATATGTACTTGTAGCAGCTGGTCTAGATTTTATTAGCTAATTGCTTATTGGCCGTACTTGGTAGGCTGCATCGTAAAAATTTTTCTTTGGTGAAGCGGGGTATTGATAAGTATTAATTAGCTAATCAATAGTATTGGTATCTATTGGTCCAACTATCGGTCGGCTATCTATCGGTTTATGTAATACTATTGGTATCGTTGCCAACCCCGGAGAGTCACCAAAAGGCTCACCTACTCCATGCGCAGTACATTCCCAAAGTCAAACGTGTCGTTCATGTGAACAACATATTTGCATAAGTACTTAGATAGAGTCCCCAGCAATTGCTCAATTTGTCCTCTGTGCCTGGCTGTCAGGCGTAGATCCGCTCGTCTCTCTTTTATTTCGCAACGGAAGCGCGCTATTCAGGAGCTTTGGGTGGCCTACTTGAATTTTTGGATAAACCATTGCGTAATTTTGATTCTTTGACGGCGCCGGCTAGGCATCGCGTGCTCTCCGGGCTCATCATTGGCCAGACCAAATTCGCCATCCGAGTCGGAGTGGCCGGGTCCAACGGTCAGAGACCAGCTCGGCATACTCTGGCCGCGGCCGTCGCCGTCGCCACCCATAGTCCTCTGCCGACGGCGGGGTGGTTTCACCGTTGAGGCGTTGCCATTCTCGGACGAGCTAACCGTCACCGGCAGGGGCGTTGGCCTTGGGGATTTGCCCGATGCTGGATGCCGCTGTTGAGTCGGCGTCGGCTTCCCGTCCCCGCCTTGACCCTGATCCAGCAAGAATGCCGACTTAGCTGCAGGGACATATTCTCCGGCACGCAGCGTCCTGAACAGGCCGTTTTGGCACCCCTTCTCCAGGCATTCGTCTGCCGAGAGGCGCTTCTGGGGGTCGGGCTCCAGCATGTGGCGCAACAGGTTGATAAGCTGATCATCCTTCTCGCCCTCTTCGTCAACTTTTCTGAGGAGCAACTTACACCACTCCTCGTTCCACTTGTGCCAAGCGCTGCCCGTCTTCCTGTAGGGCTTGGTATTAGGGAGACTAGGCAGCCCATTTAGGTAGAGCTCCACCATGATGACAGCGGCTGACCACACGTCCGCCTTGGTCCCGTACGGTGATGATGGTGCTGCTCTGGCCCCGGGAAGACCTCGGGAGCTACCGTCTCCAATGTCCCACAGAAAGTGGTGAACTGCCCGCCCTCATCGAACTTAGATAGCCCAAAGTCGGCGATAACGATCTGAAAGGGCTCGCCGACGAGCAGGTTCGCGAGCTTGAGGTCACGATGGACGACGCCGCGTTGGTGGAGATGACCAAGGCCGCGCAGCAGCTGTAGTAGAATCACAACGCAATGGTCTTTGCTGACGGGTCCGTAGTCCTCAAGACTGCCCCTTCTGTAGTAAGGCATGACGACAAAGGGGTCATTGGGCCCCTCCTGGAAATCCAAAACGCGCATCACGTTAGGCTGTAGTGCGCCTGCTATTAGTTGCGTAAAAATAAGTAGTTCTGGGGAAACTATTACTTACATGAGGGTTGTCCTTCATAAGATCGTATTCATTCTTTACCCCGTCCAACCAATCTCTCCAAGTCGAATCGTCCCGCTTTCTCTTCTTGCCTCTTGCGTCCGCCGTCGTCATCATCTCATTACGTTTCTTAGCGCCATCCGTCTCCTGGACGGCCTTTGGAGGGAAGAACCGCTTCATAGCATACAACAATCCGTCGCACACCTTAATGACCCTTCTAACCTCGCCAAAGCTTCCCTTCCCGATCAAGCTATTGCCGATGTAGAGTGGCGGCCTGTTGGGCTTGCGAGGCATGCGTGGTTGGCTCGGCACCATCGTCGACACTCTACTACCTTTGTTTAGGGTAAGGTTGAATGCCATCATCGCGTCCTTACAGCGGTTTCGGAAAGCCCGCAGATTTGCCACATAAGCGGGCGATGCCGCCGCGTGGTTCGGGAAAATAACTTGGAATTGCAGGCCGCTCACGTTGACGATGATTTCCTCCCAGGGGGCTTTAACGCCGGGTGCGTAAGCGAGGATCCAGCTATCCTGGCAACGCACTTCGTCCCCCAATACACCGTCGTAGCCGACGCCGGTACCGTACGTGGACTCATAGTCGTGCAACCATACCCAGAGGTTATCATCAACGGCGATGGTGCACTGGTGCGCGCTGACGCCCCGCGTACCGCGTAACCCTAAAAAGACGTCGGACTGGGAGTGGGTGCCTAGCTGGATCCCTTCAGACGGGTCTGTCAACTCATCGTTAAACCGCAGGACAATGAGGTCAGTCTTTTTGTCCTTCTCCTTGGATGACGATTGTGGAGGCGGGGTCGGCTCCCTGCTATCAATAATATTCTCGACAGCCACGTCGGAAGAGTCGTATTTGACGAATCGGCTTTTGTTTTGCTTTAGAGCAAAGGCTGCTATGGCATTCTCTTCTTCCGGGACAAGAAATGCGAAGACGTCTCGATCGTCGACGACTTCAGTGACGCTCATGTTGGTAAAAGCACCAAATCACGATGTCAAGTTGGCGTGGCTAGTTTTATCCCAGGATTCTATGGCTAGCTAAGTTTAAGGGGAAGAAGGGATCAAGGCAGTATTTCACCAATTTGGCTACAACTAATACGCGCCCGCAAATGCCCACCCCGGAAAGCTAGGAGCCAAACGTTTGTTTCCTTGGGGACATGTTTCCACCAGAGCAGCTTGATTAGCCCTTGATAGACGTGACACGACACTTTCAACAGACCATAAGGCGGTCATTTACAAATGGACGAATTAGCCAAACAGCAAGATGAAAATCGGGGGTTAACAAAGAGCAAATTAAATTAGCTCGGTCAGATTTAGACTGTACATGCAGGAAATGGTGATAGTTTGGTGTCCAGATATGGGTCTCATTAACAAAGACGACCGCAAATAGGTTTCAAGCATTCCAGATTGCCTTTCCAACAAAGCATGCCACCATCCACCACCTCCGCCATTGCCTATAAGCTACCAACTGTCCCTCCCTCGTGCGGCACTTCACGACTCCTCTTCCACTTGAAATTACCATGGATTTGCTGGACGACGCTTCTCTTGATGCCATAGTCGCTACGGCCGAGTTCGGGGCCCACTCTATTCCTACGTATGTGCCTATTAGGACCTGTATGCAATCTCGACAAACATGCTAACGCTTTATTCTCTCCCAAAGCTTGGTGACTTTGCCCGGCTTCTCCGACCTTACCCGAGCCCAGCAGCTTCAAGTCGCCGAGAGGTTAGAGTACGTTACCATCTATGGCCCACAATCCCTAACGCGACGACCGAGTTCCGCGGCTGGGCCAAGCTTACGTATTCTAATCCATGCTTTGCAGACAGGATCGCCCCCAAACCCCGTTGAATACCGATGCGTTCGATTTCCACACCCCGTTGGATGTTGATGCGCTCGACCGTGCCCTCCAATCCGCAATGCAGTAAACATTCCATCCCTTTTCTCCTTGCATATCTCGGCCACCACACTTATCTGTAAAACGATGCAGTGTTCCGCCTAAGGCGTTGAATGCACCCCCTATGAGCGAGTCAGAGTACGGCATCGTTACGCCGCCGCCACTTGATGATACAACCGAGCAAGATCGTGTTTTCGAGAACAGAGCTCGCAAGGAACTCGAAGACGATGGCTGTCCTCCTTGCTACCCACTCGAGATTGAATACCCTTGCCGAGATCCTCCCGAAGAATACCGAGATATTATGTTGTATTGGGAACGGAAGTTAGGCATACATCAATCAACCCCTATTCTCTTCCAACAGTGGCGTAATTGGAAGGAATTCCGCACCACACAAGTGGGAAAAAGGCTGAGGTATCGACGCGGACGTTTTCACGAGTACGAGAATGCGGTTCGCCAACTTCTCCAGGAAAATGGGGTGTGTACAGAGATACACCTACGGTTTGACCACAGACAACAGACTCGGTTGGAGAACTGGATTGAATTTCAGTATTTCCATTTTTTTGAGCATTCCACTTTGGTAGAAGATCTTTCCGATTTTACCAAGAGTGTAGAGAGTATGCCGGAAGGAGAGAGGGACAAATTTAAACATACACTTCATTTCAGGAAGCGACGTATCCATGAGCACGAAACTCTCCTACACTGGATCGAGAAAATCCGTGTCAAGATGGAGGCCGATTTTCCGCCTTCCCTAGATAAGGAAGACCAACACCAAAGCCATGTCGAGGACAACGATGTTTCCAAGCTGGAACGGAAATCACCCATTCCCGACCGCCGGAAAAAAGGACATGCGAAGAGTCGCGCTGTGCTCGATGAGGCCGGCGTGTCAAAACCCAAGCGGAGCATGCGGTCTAAACCCAAAGCGTTTGGTACTTCGGCTATCGCTTCACAGGCAAGTAGCGTCGCTCATATGACAGCGACACCTCGGCGAGGCAAATCACGACAGGCAAAGGAAAAAGCCCTACGTCAGCTCCATCCGCAGAAGGCCGTCAAAGGGAAGGCAATAGAGCCTCGCAAACCCTCGCAGCACATGACCGAGGTCCGGACCAGGAGCGGACGAATATCGCGCCCGCCAGCGAGATGGACTCCGAGCCCATGGTAATCGAGCAGGGTTGGCGATGATACCAATAGAATTACATAAACCGATAAATAGCCGACCGATAGTTGGACCGATAGATATCAGTACTATTGATTAGCTAATCAATACTTATCAATACCCTGCTTTACTGAAGAAGATTTCTAAGAACAGCCTTACATTAGGGAGAATATACAAATTAAGCTATCTGCTAGCCAACTACGTGTAGGAAGGGAATTCCCTTCTAGTTTCTATGGAACCTAGGGTTGTAAATGGTAACAGCCTAGTAATTAGCCATATTAGCAGTAGTAGAGGGGGAGAAGGAGCATTAGCTTGTTAGGACTAGCGTACCCTAGACTATAGCTAACCAATGTCACGAAAGCGGTAGAAGCGGTCGTAAGTCGCTGATGAAGAGCGCTCAGCGGCGCTAACTGGACTGATTCGCGATGAGAGGGTGCTCAATTAACAAGACGTTGCGTGAAGAACTATCTACAAGTCGGCGTGCGTGCGAAGAAAAGGTGGGCGACAGTCGCCTAGGCGGCTGTCGCCATGTCAACCAGTTACGCACACAACAGTATGGTGGGTGCGCAGTCGCCTAGGCGACTGTCGCCATGTCAACCAGTTACGCACACAACAGTATGGTGGGTGCGCAGTGTCACTCCGTGACAACCAACTTGGCCAAAAGACTGGCACAGTATCGCACTTCAGTGCGATGCTACCGGCTAGGAACTATATATACGCTAATATAGCTATTTTAGAAGAAAGAGCTCAAGGATTTTTTTGGTAGAAGTAGGAAGTTTTTGTACGAGAAATTTTATATAGGCTAACGTACTTCACAAGCGAACCGACCACCCAAGCGAGCCGACCACTTTTGCCAAGCCCCCACTAAAAATCATCTCAACTACTATGAGTCTAGCTACCTACGCAGAATCGTCCTCTCACGAAGCTAGAATACAGCTTGCCCTCTCTGCTCTCCAGACTGGCCAAATCCAGAGCGAACGACGCGCCGCAGCTACATACAGAGTCCACCGATCAACGCTAAAGGACCGACGCGACGGAGCGACTCAAAGGCGCGAAAAGACACCTAATTCAACAAAGCTCACTGCGAACGAAGAGCAGGC
>MU001679.1:837917-1044808 GCA_010093515.1 Lineolata rhizophorae | reverse complement strand
CTTATCCAGATTTATCTCAAGCAGCTCGGAGTCAGAGCAATCTGAATAAGATGGCGGCTTTTTGGTGGGGGCTTGGCAAAAGTGGTCGGCTCGCTTGGGTGGTCGGTTCGCTTGTGAAGTACGTTATAGGCAAAAACTTTTTTAAAGTATAAATAGCATAAATTATATGCTAAGGTAGTAAATGCAGCGAAGCCGGAAGTATTGATAATACTACCGATAGATACCGATAGATACCAATAGTCGCTAAGTATCTATTGGTCGCTATCGATACTATCATCGACAACCCTGAGCAGCAGTAGCACGTGAGCTCAGGCCCACGTGACGCCGACGCCGGCTTCGCTCCGTGTTAGCATACTAGATCGCAGAGTAGAGCTTACTTCTTTGCAGCCTCACCTAATACATTCTAGTTGACACCGCAAACGCTGTGACGCCTCGACAGAAATAAGCGACAGAGCGTCATCGTACGAGAGTCCGGAGAATCTCTAACCACATGGCACTCCGACTCGCCGCTCCCCTCGCCGGAACAAAAGCAACTTAGGATGTGACAGTCCGCAAGGAGGTACGACAAACTTGTCAAGGACGGTAGCAGGCCATGGTATCCAATCCATGTGCTGGAGAAGGTTACGCGGATGGACTGGCACAAGGGGTGCTACGTAGGGCAGGAGCTCACGGTCAGCTCGCACCACCGCGGCGCGCTGCGGAAGCTCGTCGTGCCGTGGTTACTGTATGGTGAAGAGGACAATGTGCTCGCGGTGCTAGAGCGTCGCGATGCTCTCCGAGGAGAGAACGCCGAGGAGATACCGGGCGAGCATGGTATTCTTGCTGTCTCCAAGGGAGTAAGGATGGGGAGGTTAGTACCGTGGAGAAGAGTTCTGAGAGCATGAGTAATAGGTCGAAACCCAGATCTGAGGGAAAGTGGTTGGCAGGCGTTGGCAACATCGGCTGGGTGCTGTGCAAGTTGGCTATGATGACCCCCGTGACAGCCGCGGAGTATATACTAAGATAGGATGACTACTACGCATACTACAGGCTTGGATTTGGGGGCTGTTGGATCCCTATGGAGACCTAGAATGACATTGGAATATTGGTGCTGAGACCACATACCTAAATAACAGGCGGGACTCCTGTCAGGGGCTGGCAAACTAAGCCTAAATAGGAGACCTGATACTGTTACATTCCGGTGGAAATCTGGAATGGGTAGGCCAAGCAGTGCGCAAGGCCATAGCTGGGTAGGATAACGAGAGACTTGGCATTAAGCGAATATTCTTGCGTCAGTTCTCGTGCCGGGGAAGGTAGCTTTCTCAGCGTCATTGATCCAGGCATGGATGCTTCGATTTGCTAAACCTGTGATTTAGACCTGTTCACAAAATCAGTGTCTTCGGAACCTTGCCTAGTAAAGGATATGCAATTGCAATATTTGCCGGCTTCTCTTATTTGAAGCGCCTCAGTCATGGTGCCCTTCAGATCATGCGTGTTGTTTTTGTCGCATTCCGTGGCACCCAAGTGTATGTTCAACACAGAGCAGTGTAGATGGGGGTTTCGTTGTGATGCGGGTATTTGGAGTGCAGACAGTTACGTGCGATGTCGCGTGTCTGGCGGACGCAAGGCTTGGCGGCCCCAAAGTTCGCGTCCGGGAACATTTTCTGCTAGGCGCGCTGTCACCGCCTACTCGCCACCAGACTTCTTTCTTCAATACACCGCGGGCTCGTCCAGCCTTGATATCGAGCTCTTGCGTCGCAAAGATGATCATTCCCGTGCGCTGCTTCTCGTGCGGCAAGGTACGTTCACTAGTACATCCTCGTTACTTTAGCGTAGGTAGGGTTGACATGTCCGCTTTAGGTTGTCGGCGACCTTTGGGAGCGCTTTCTGGAGCAGATCAACAGTGGAGTTCCG
Organism: Lineolata rhizophorae; assembly: GCA_010093515.1. Classification (NCBI taxonomy): domain Eukaryota; kingdom Fungi; phylum Ascomycota; class Dothideomycetes; order Lineolatales; family Lineolataceae; genus Lineolata; species Lineolata rhizophorae. Next base: position 1,042,915 of record MU001679.1, on the reverse strand, counting down.
GATGGGTATGCGCCTGCGCTTCGATTCTGGCATTGACAAGACTAACCACGCTATAGGACTGCCATGGATAACCTCCACCTAAACCGGTATTGCTGCCGCCGCATGCTCATGACACATGTCGACCTTATCGAGAAACTGCTAAGGTATGGGCCAGTTCCCTGCGTATCGCATCCATCGCACGTCTTCAGTGACACGAGTCCGTAGATACAATCCGGCTGAGCGCGGCATTTCCCGACCGTCTCAGAGCTAGACTTCGGACTCTCGGACGTATCGGTGGGTGTTTTCACGGCGTCTTCCAGGATGATTTCAGCACACAAGGAAGCGGAGTCATGGTACACCGGCGTTGCCATCTTCTACTACAACCGGGTCTCTCAAGAGGTGGTCGCTCTTGGACAAGCGTACAAAGCTGAAGTCTGTACGGGTTTCGGCGAAAGACTCTACTTGGCTCCTTTTTGCGGTTCAAACTTCCTTCGAGAAGTTTTGATTGGAATATTGAATGTCACTCGTTGAAAGACTCCGTGGCGTGCTCATGTGCCCAAACCAGGCTTCGGCGATAAACGCCAATCTCCTCGTAGGGTATCAGCTTTGCGCTCACTTAGTCGTATATGGACGTTCTGGTTTCTTTCCTGAAGCGTGTCAACGGTGCCACCTTTTGCGCACGGCCTTTGCTTGCCAGAGCGACCAAGCGCTATTCGTATAGTCCCGCAAAGAGCCTCACGATTTGTTGACACTGGAGCATGTGCCACAGACGTAATAACCACTTGCGCAAGCCGTACTGGCGTGGGTACCGTATGTTTGCTGCGTGACATTTGCATGGAACGGCTTGCTATTCGACAGCTTTGCGCCAAGGCTCCCGCAGGTGCCTGGCGCGGGGCGCACCCGACGCCTGGACAAACTGCTGGCCAGGATCTATAAAAAAGTTCTGGGTCGCATCTGGGAAACAGCCACAGCATCGACACACGACGAAGCTTATTTCCGAGTGCGAAAAGACCGACATCTGCCGTGCAGCCCTGCAAAATGGTCGAAAAGATCTACGTCACCTACAATCAGGTACGATGCTCCTCCCGTGTTCTATGCTGTGGGACGTAGATTTTGCCCCGCAGCAAAATCATTGGCTTGCACCCGTCGTTCAAATCTCGGTGCTAGCCATGCCGTGGTTATGGGATTCGTCATAGGCCGGCACCTAAGTAGCTGCTGGGGCATTTCGCTCTACAGAATCCTTTTTTCTTACTTCAATGCTCCCGCCTCTAGGTCCACAAACTCTGTCAAGAGTCTGCCGAACGCATCCTGAATGAGGTCAAGCCGAACCTTATGATCGCCATCGGCGGCGGCGGTTATGTGCCTGCCCGCATCCTCCGGTATCACGCTTTAAGGATGTCAGTAGCATTTCTGAAGGGTTTTGTGCTCTGACCTTTTACTCAGTTCCTTCCTCAAGAAGCCTGGGAGTCCGAACATCCCCATTCAAGCCATCGGTCTTTCCCTCTATGAGAGCCTTGGAACCGACCCTGTAGAGCAGCCGGGAACAAAGGTCACGCGGACCCAATGGCTCGATCTCAGTAGTCTTGAAATGGCCAACCTGATTGGAAAGAATGTTCTCATCGTTGACGAGGTGGATGACACGAGGACCACGCTCGAGTATGCCGTTCGGGAACTGGAGAAGGACGTGCTTGAGGCGCAGAAGCGACTGGATCGTCAGGGAGAGAAAACCACATTTAGCATTTTCGTGCTCCACGTAAGATACACTTCTTGGCGTGGTTCGTAGAATGATAGCCTAACGCACAACTCAGAACAAGGATAAGCCAAAGAAGGGTAAGCTGCCCGAGGATTTCGATACCAGTCCCAGTAGGTACCTGGCGGCGAAGACCGTTGGAGATGTGTGGATTAACTATCCGTGGGAAGCTACGTATGTAACTCTACTACTCCTTCTTGACCGCGTGGAAGCACTTCTAACCGCTCCCACAGGGACATTGATGAGCATGACAAGTTGGCAACGACGCAAGGTTCCGAATAGAGGCAGCCATTATTTAGGCTGGGTAGATTAGAAAGTCGGCAATTCTAAGGGCCTTCGGTAGAAAAGCAAATGATATTTGAACGTCTTTCAATTCAGGACACGAATCCCCCAAAACACTAGTCCTTGATAGAGAATATGCTTGTCCGAAAAAAAAAAAAAAACAAGAAACACAACTTAGCACGTCTGGCGTGATTCCTCAGTGGCGAAATATGGACTGAATGATACACAGATGTATTTGGTTCAGGACTCCAATCTCATGACCAAAAAATAGGATAGTAGACCCATCAGTACACCACTTGCATTGCAACTATTTCAAAAGGGTAATGACTGAACAAGAAAAGGGCTTAATTCTAGAAGGTGCATGTCAAGGGGTAGCATAGAAATACAGCCGACCGCTCCATACTCGCACCAGTATCTCCGAGCAGCTCCCACTCCCACGCCAATTACACATCTGGTCTTAGAATAATGTCCATTTAAAAGCAAAGAATCGTCGCAATTTATACCCTCAACAGCTTCGCCGCGTAGTCCGTAATCAGTTGCTCAGTCGGGAACGACATCTCCTCAAGTTTCTGGGCGTACGGCGTTGGGACTTCGGCACCAGTTACACGGACGGGCGGGGCGTTTAGATAGTCAAAGGCGTACTCGCAGGTAAGAGCAATGAGCTCCGCCCCAACACCGAAAGATGGGAAACCAGACTCGACAGCCATCATGAACCCGGTCTTCTTCACCGATTTGACGATGGCCTCGACATCCATAGGCTTGATAGAACGAAGGTTGATGACCTCCGCCTCGACGCCATACTTCGACTTGAGTTGCTCGGCAGCTACAAGGGACTGACCAACGCAGCGCGACAGAGTCACCATAGTCAGGTCCTTACCAGGACGCTCAATTTTCGCTTTGCCAAACTGCTCGGTGTGAGCGAAACTAGAAATAAATGTCACTGGTGCGAACGTACCGGAAGAACGAAGTCAGGCTTCTGAGCTTCTGGGGTTATAGGAAAGGATTGACCGTAGAGAAGTCTAACAAACTTTGTTAGCCATAACTAGTAGGCTACTTTGGCGAATTTCTTACTCGTTCTCGAGCACAACGACCGGGTTCGGATCCCGAATCGCAGCCTTCAAGAGACCCTTGGCATCCTCAGAGCTCCAAGGCGAAACGACCTTCAAACCTGGTATGCTCCCATACCACGCAGTATAATCCTGAGAATGCTGGGCGGCAACACCTGCAGCAAAACCGTTCGGGCCGCGGAAGGTGATGTTGCACGGCTGAATACCTCCGGACATGTAGTGAGTCTTTGCGGCGGAGTTGACAATCTGGTCAATTGCTTGCATTGCAAAGTTGAACGTCATGAATTCACACTGGTGTGCAGAGTTTGGTTAGCACCATCCACGATCACGCTCAGATATGGATACGTACAACAGGGTGAAGACCGGCGAGAGCAGCGCCAACAGTGAGACCACAGAAGCCGGACTCCGTGATAGGGCTATCGATGACTCGCTTTTCGCCGAAGCGATCGAGCAAACCCTTAGTAACCTTATAGCTGAATCAATCTTGGTCAGCACCGGATCTCTACCAGGGATGTGCCAATGGTACGCAATTTGCAAGGCAAAATCTTTTCAAGTTCACGAAGGCATTCGCTTGATCCTCTGAGAAGGAGCCTCAAAATTTCCTGTCGACTTACGCTCCGTTATACTGGGCTACCTCCTCGCCCAGAATGAACACCTTTTCATTTGTCTCCATCTCCTCAGCCAAGGCATCATTGAGCGCTTCTCGGACCGTTAACTCTTTGGGGGCGCCAGCTGTCGCGTAATCCCTCCTCCGGACGTATTGCGGCAGCGCGGCGGCTGGTTGGCGAAATGACTTGAGGGACACCGGTGATTGGAAGGATGTTGGTCGCGAAGCCGACAATGCCCTCGCCGCCGGGCGAAAGACTCGTGAGGCCGACATTGCGCGCCGTCGCAGCAGTACCGACAGCGGAGGAGAGGAAAAGGACAGATGAAGAACACGAAAGGAGAGGATGGAATGGCGGAATTGGGGGGAGAGGAGAGCTGATGAGGGCGCGCGGAGGTCCGTCGGGCGGTGTCGGGGATGATTTTCGATGGCCCGGCTTGGGGTCCCGAACGACGGTCCGTAGCTCTCGTTGGGCGCTAGGTCGCCCGTTGAGCCGCACTCGACAATCTTGCACCTTGCGCCAATCACGACGCCTTCTGAGACTGTATGTAAGCAAGGCTTACTCTCTCTCGAGCAATGAGTTGCCGCCTTTTAAATCACCACGTTCATCCCATGTACAGCTCTGACGAAATGCTGCACTTATTACTCCTCTGTCTCTTGTTCACTACCCTATGCTCGCAGCGGACGACTACGCCGCTTGTACAGCTACATGTAACCCAACCAGGCTCACTCAGCCACCAGATATTAGTGCAGTCGCCCTTTCCCGGCTTGCAGACTTCGATGAAAATGCGCCGATATGAAAGACTATGGGTACAAGGACATGGAGTCTGTACTTAGCCTGCGACAAGAACATTCGCGCGAAACAAACATTATGAGCTGATGGAGCCAGAAGAGGAGGAAGCAAGCGGATCAGGCTTCCGACCGATCATCAAATACATCGGTGTGAAAAGCTTCAGCCGTCCACCTTCGACAAGGGCATCAGCAGCCTTCGCCAAGCTGTCGGCCGTCTTACGTGTACCCTGAGGAATTATTCCAACCGTCTCAAGGCCTCCCAGAAGAGGATGGACTATTCCACGACCGAGCTTTGTCATTCTGACGACAGTGAAGATGTCCCAGACACTGCCCAAATACTTGAGATCACCAGCAAGAGGCCAGTACCAGGGGATTGGGTCGGGACGTTCTGCGAGATCCTCGTGGTGCTCCATCTTGAAGCCGGCAGCCTCCATGGCATGGAGGCCCACCTCGATCTTCTCCATATTAGAGATTCCATCGCCCTCTTCAATATCCAGTCGGATCTGGCGGTGCTTCGGGTTTTCGTTGTCGTATTGATCTGTCATAAGCCATTCATAAACGCCGAAGATACCGCCGGGCTTTAGGACACGGGAGATTTCGGAGTAGATCCCCTCCAAGGACGGCGCATGGACGGTGGCTTCGATTGCGTAGACGGCATCGAACGAGTTGTCGGGGAAAGGCATTTGCTGTACGACATTGTCAAGCGTTTGACTAGCAGTTTAAGCCGCAGTTGAGACGTACCATGAAATCGCCCTTCACAAACTTTAGCTTATCCGACAAACCCTCTTTTGCGGCATAATGGGTTGCGCGCTCGATTTGGTAGTCATTGTTGTTAATGCCGATGACGTTTGCGCCGGAAAATTTCACGATCTCGCGCGCAGGACCTCCAACACCACACCCAACATCCAAAACCCTCATGTTTTCCTTCATGCCCATCGAGTGAACCAGATAGTGCTCGTGGCGGGCAATGGCCTGGCGGAACGGCTCGTTGGATGCGAAACGGCAGAAGTGGAATGAACCGCACCAGCCGTACTCGTACAGATCAGTGGCAAGGTTGTAGTAGCTGTCAAACGATGAGACATTGAAGTCATAACTAAGGCACTTGATGCGAACTTACTGCCTTGTGAGAGTGGCATATTCGGCTCTACGAGCCTAGATATGGATTAGCACGTGAAAGATAGGACTAAAGAACTTAATATTAACGGCAACCGACAGCGCGGATTTCAGGAGTCTCCTCTGCGGCGAGTTTGTCGTCAAAGTGCTTGAAGTACTCGTCGACGGCAGCCTGCTGGGCATTTCGGTCCTTCCGCATCATGGCCCTCATACCCGCACGCTCCTCGGCGGACTTGCCGTGCATAGCTTTGTTGAACGCCGCATCGCGGGCATGGTCTTCCTTTTCGAGCGCAATGGGAGACATCGTGGCCAGTATTGAGGGAACACAAGTGTTCGCACAGAAAGGTCAAGTCGAGTGGAGGTGTGTCAAACCGCCAATTGACCGGGAGAAGGGGCAACAACTAATTTCCTTCTTGGACGGTTTGCCAAGAGGGGGCTCGGCTCGCCTCCTCCCGAATAACGTTATAGGTTCGTCCCTGGTGACTTCGCGGCCTGTGCAACGCCACACCGCCTTCGCCGCGGACCAATCGCAACCGCAACCGGGCTGCTCAGGCCGCGCCGTTTCGGAACTGGGAACGCCCGCTCTTCCGAGAAACCTACTACGTACGTACGTAGTAGGTAGTGCGTCGCAGCCACGGTTCTCTGCCACACCCCGCAATCCTCTGACCTACGCATACCCGCGCTTTGTTCAATCATGCCGCCGCAAGTGAAGCACGACGTTAATCGAAGCGGCCACGAGAGTACCGATTTTCCCTCCGTCTGGTAGGTATTGATCTTCTCTACCCTTGTTGAAGCTTTGGGCTAACTATGCGATAGCGAACGATGTCTTCCAGATAACCCGTACGTGCAAATGCTGAAGGAAGATTATGGTGCGGAATGTATGTCTAACACATACTTTTGGCTACTTAATGAAGGTGCTGACAGTTCGGTAGGCAAGATATGCACGCGCCCATTCACGATCTTCCGGTGGAAAGCCGACCGCACGTCTCGACAGAAGCGTACCAACATCTGCCTGACATGCGCTCGCCTCAAGAACTGCTGCCAGTGCTGCATGCTCGATTTATCCTTCGGCCTGCCTATCGTTGTCCGCGACGCTGCTCTGAAAATGGTGGCGCCGGGACCGCAGAGCGCCATCAACCGTGAATATTACGCGCAAGTACACGAAAAGGAAATCGAGGAAGGTCGCGGGCCTATGGACGCGTATGAGAAAACGGACGAAAAAGCGCGGGAGTTGTTGAGCCGGTTGGCAAGGAGCGAGCCATACTACAAGAAGCAGAGAAGGCTGGAAGAAGCGGAGACATCCGAAGGCGGCCAGAAAGCCCTTCCAGCGCCAGAGAGTAGCAGTGGACCGTCACATCTCCCGGGCCCAATGCGTACACGCGATACGCGAGAGTTTGCTAGGCTTCGTGGATACCGCGGGGCTCGCAGGGGACGTGGTGGTAGAGGTGGGCGGATGGGCCTGCCCTCAATAGAGCCGACCCCTCAGGATATCCTCCCGCCTACAGACCCAAACATCACCTCCCTTTTCATCACTGGTGTGGAAGACGACCTCCCGGAACATGAGATTCGGACATTCTTCACCCAACACGGGCAACTTAGGTCTATTGTCTGTTCACATCGGGCGCACTGTGCGTTTATCAACTACGCTACCAGACAAGGGGCTGAAGCGGCTGCAGAGGCTTGCCAAGGCAAAGCAATTATCAAGGGATGCCCACTTCGTGTTCAATGGGGCAAGCCTAAACCGTTGGATACAATGGAGCGGGAACAACGTTTGGCCTATGCAAAGGAGGGGCGAGCTATTGCTGGAAACAGAAGGGCCAGAGATGGAAGTACTGCTGAAGGTGCTGGAGCTTTGGCTGAACAGCCTGCTGCTGCGGAAAATGATCTCGACAGCTTAGCGGCAATTGCAGCTCCGCCCGGTGCTGATGACAACGTCAAATATGCTAGCTTAGCTGGCAACTAAGGTTTGCCAGCTTTGTACGACTGCATTGAGCTGGTGTTGGTGTATCTCTACAGCCATCGACGAGGAGCTCACGGGTAATGGGTATCAATACAGGTCAAAGGAAGGGCTAAATAGCCGGCTAAGATATCATGAAGAGCATTTCTCCGTTAATTTATTCCTTTGTCCCGCAGTTTTGACAGTCTCATTGTCCCCAAGCTCGGTGTATTCGTGTATCCTGAGTCCTGCCACAAGTCAGCCTGGTTCATTCACTCTGGACCCAGGGAACATACTATAGCGCCCGTCCTCAACAGATCGCCCTTGGACTACATTTTCCCTCAGTACCTTTGCGACTTCCCCGGCGTGATCAACACTTTTCTGGGCTTCCTCGCTTCCAGATGAGAGTGATCGATTCTGGTCAAATGCGCTTCGTGCTTGCGCTCTAGCAGCATTCAGCATGAATTCGTCACCTACGTCGTATGTTAGACATTGAGCGAACTTCCAAAAGTCAGGGTTCGTGGTTTCGCACCTTGAAATGCTACGCGAGTCGATCGCAATAATTGGCGATAAGCGGCCAATGCCATTTCCTTTGTTGACACGAAAGCAAAATTAAAAGGATTTTTGATAAAAGAAAGGCGAAGGACCCCGGGGGTCTTAAAAGTAGAAGCGGCTTTCTAGACGGGCATTAACGGAACCCGGAAAATTAATGATCCGGTGGATGGAAAAAGTTTGGCCAAAACGGATTGGTCTTACCTTAGGCGACACCACAGGAGCGTCCGGGACACCGCAACCATTTCGCTATGGCCACAATACAGGTTTCCATCCCACTCCCGGTACTCCCGGAGGGTTGGGCGGCTGAGAAAGACTTCAAGGCTTTGAGCTCTCTCTCTGCGCCGACTCAACGGAACGTCGAACCAGTTGGCCCGCACTTCCTAGCTCACGCTCGCAGAGTAAGTCGTTTGCATCGCATGCATGAATATTATGAGCTTCGACCAACCACATATTCGATCTTTATAGAAGCGTCACAAACGTACGTTTTCCGAAGACGAACGCATCCAAGCACAAGAAAATGTCAAGAAGGTGGAGGATGAAGATGAGGGTGACATTAGTGAGTCGGAAGACCCACTGATGCTCCAGCGTGATCCTAAGGATTGGAAGGTATGGTCAAAGCGAAACACCGTAATATTTTAGAATCATCTGACGCCTCACAGGGTCAAGATCACTACGCCGTGCTTGGCTTATCTAAGTATCGCTACAAAGCCACCGAGGACCAGATCAAGCGTGCTCATCGCAAGAAAGTTCTAAAGCACCACCCGGACAAGAAGGCAGCTGCTGGGAATGCAGATGACGACTCTTTCTTCAAGTGCATTCAGAAAGCAACGGAAATTTTGCTTGATCCCGTCAAACGCCGCCAGTTCGATTCGATCGACGAGAATGCGGACGTCGAGCCTCCGACAAAGAAGGAGACTCAAAAAGGCAACTTCTACAAGCTCTGGGGTCCTGTGTTCGAGTCTGAGGCCCGATTTTCGAAACGGCAGCCCGTCCCTAAAATTGGCAATGATAAGAGCACAAAAGAGGAGGTCGAAAAGTTTTACAATTTCTGGTATGATTTTGATAGCTGGAGGACCTTCGAATATCTGGATGAGGACGTGCCCGATGACAACGAGAACCGCGACCAGAAGAGGCACATTGAGCGGAAGAATCAGAATACTCGCAAGAAGAAGAAAACGGAAGATACTGCGCGGCTGCGAAAGCTAGTTGACGATGCCCTCGCCCTGGATGAGCGGATAAAGAGGTTCAGAAAAGAGGAACATGCTCAAAAGAACAAAAAGCGCTTGGAGAAGGAGGCTGAGGCGAAGCGACAAGCCGAGGAAGCCGCCAAGGCGAAGGAGAAAGAGGCCCGCCGAAAAGCTGAGGAAGAGGCAGCGGAGAAGGAGAAGCGCGCCCAGGACAAGAAGGCTAAGGAGGCAGTCAAAACTGCCGCCAAGAAAAATAAGCGCGTCATCCGTGGCAGTGTTAAGGAAGTGAACTACTTCTATGAAGGCGACGATGCCCCTCCCGCACAGGTCGGTGGAGTCTTGAATGATGTGGACCTCATAATCACAAAGCTTGACAATGAGGGCATTGCAGCCTTAACCGGCAAGCTCGAGGGCAAGAAGGACGCGGCGGAAATCAAGAGCATCTTTGCCGTTGAAGTAGAGAGACTTGTTGGTGCTGGGAAATTGAAGAAGGGCGAAGCTAAGACTTTGGAGGGCTAGTGGAGTGAAGATTCGCCTCGCATATGGGTCCTAAAGTCTTGGGAATGATGGTTATACTATAACCTCTTCTATAGGAACGCGGCTGTGACGGCTCGTAGTAGTGGATGCAATAAATGATCGTCTATCCCATTATTCTTACCAGTAGTGACAGTATACTCTTTAATACGTCGGTTCCACTCCGCGTGGGATTGCGCCGGGTACCTTCCCACCGACCCAGCGGGACTCGGGATACCTGATAGACCGCCGGGCCTGCCAAGCCCACCACCGTTACGCAACAGCTGACTGCATGCAGGCTCCAAGACGCTGAACCTCCAATGAGAGCATGACTTTCATGGTAGTGCGGATGCGGTTTAGCCCCAGTGCTCCGCAGTCGCTTCGAAGGCCAAGAAGTCCCAAGACTTCACCGGGGCAGAAGCCCGCCCTTGACGTTTGCTGATCCAGCAAATAATAAAGGCTAGCTCCGGGCCTTTTTCCAGTCGCGGGGGTACAGTAGAGATGCCCAAAGGCCGTCCTCGTTCTCCTGTCGACAAGTCCCAGCATCTCTCCGGGACCTAACCAGCCCTCCTCGACCGCCGGCGAGGCACCCGGGGCGAGCGCCACGAGCGAGAAGCAACGCTGCAGCAAGCGCGCGCAGCGAGAATCTGGGCCTGCAGACATATCGTCACCCGGCGCTCGCGCACGAACCCCCGACGGATCCGTCCACGGGACTGAAGACCCCAAGCTCGACACTGCTCTTCTCCAAAAAGGCTACTCCACACGAAGTCGTGCCTCGTCCGACGGCAGGCGCATACCAATCAGAGTGCGATTATGGCCGGCTCCCCCACGCGCGAGGAGGGGTCGCCGTCCCCTACGAGCCGCCCGTCTGCACCGCCAGGGCAGCCTCAGCACGCTCAGCAGACCGTGAGCCCGTTGCTGCTTCCCGCCAATCCGTCCGGCGACGGCATGCAGGAGGGTCGCCGGCCGTCCATCCAGTTCCTGCCGAACGCCCGAGTGGGCCTGCCCACCGGCAGCCCGAAGGCCACTCGGCCACGCACCGGACGACGCATGTCCAGTCCTCCGCCTCCCCCGTAAGTACTTACACTGCGCATCGCTCGCGTGCTCTCTGTCTCGTTCTTTATTCTCCAAGTCGTCTGCTACGCGCGTCCCGATGCCGATCGTGCCCTCGACCGCGCCTTAATTTGCCCTACGAGCCTTCTACACTACCCCGCAATCCCTCCCCACGATGTCTTCCCCACCCAACTCTCCCGATTCAGCGCAGGGGTCGCCCGCTACAGAAGAATTTCTCAAGCCGCCAACGCCGTCCAAATCGCCCAAAACTCCAAAGTCTCCAAAACTGACAGGAAGGACCCGGGGGTATGCTCGACACGGGCCAAGAATCTCTCTCTTTTAGACTAGACGCGAATTGTCACGTGTCCGTCATTATATCTACTGGCCATTCGATGTTCGTCACGCGCCGGAACAGGCATGGCTGACAATTGGAGCCTAAAGGCAGTTTCAACCCCGGGTTTCGTTTGACACCTTTGACACACGAGACTCGCTCGTCGAGGAGAACTCCTTCACCCTGATCAGAAAGCACAAGGACTATGAATATTCGAAGCGATCACGAACCTTCTTGTGTGGTCTGGACTCGAATGACTACTCCGAGTATGCCCTCGAGTGGCTCATCGATGAACTGGTCGACGATGGCGACGAGATCGTCTGCCTACGGGTGGTCGAGAAAGACTCAAGCGTCGCGGCGGATCCTAGCGTTGACGAGGGCCGGTATCGGATGGAAGCCGAGCGTCTAATGGAAAAGATTCAAGAGAAGAATACCGAGCAGAAAGCCATTAACCTCATCTTAGAGTTTGCCGTCGGCAAAACAAATAAAGTCATAGACGAAATGGTATGTTGGTCAATTTAATTCTCAGCGGACGTCATTCATGCTGACAACTACAGATTAATCTTTATGAACCCGCAATGCTTATCGTAGGCACCCGAGGCAGGAGTTTGGGTGGCTTTCAGGGCTTGCTACCAGGTTCAGTATCCAAATACTGCCTACAGCACTCACCGGTGCCGGTAATAGTCGTCCGGCCGAACTCAAAGCGAGCCAAGACGAAGAAAAAACGACTGGCTGATCCCGCGCGCCAAGGCTACCAGGAGCTGCTCAGGAAGAGTGGTGGGGATCTAAGCCACATTCTTGACAGCAGCCATCGGAACAGCCTAGTCGACCTCACGCCCACAAGTAATTCGCAGCAAGAAGCCGAAGCAGTCGCCGTAGCCGCTGCAATAGGAGTGAACGCGAAATATCAAGAAAGCCCTCTCTCTCAGATGCACAGGGCGGAGCCACACACACCGGTCACAGAGGGACCGCCAGACGATGTATCTACAAAGAGCCCTGGGGTGGTGATGAAGAGTCCAGACTCCGAAAATCTGGACAGTCCTATTTCGAGTAGTGTGTCAAGCAGCGAGCCTGATGAGCTAGACGGGCGGTTCGACCACCAGCCCTCGCAGGGCGAGAGCATTCCAGTTCCGCAGTCGGACGATGTTAGTCCTCGTACGCTTGCGGATGATCCCATAGCCGCAGCATCTGCCACGTCATTGCCCGCAGACTCTAGCAAGCCGGAGGAAAGTCCTAAAGCTGAGGCAGGCACAGGCTCGGCTGGGGTGCCCAAGGAATAGATGAGCGACCGCTGTCTTCCGGTGTAATGTGGGCGGTGGTCTATGGGCAGGTATGCCATTCTTACAACCCACGAAATTACTCGGGTAGTTTAAGAATTGAAGAAATGCTATTTCGAGGGCGCAGCGTGATATTAACGTGAACTTTGCCCTAACGACTTTGATTTTGAACTCCCCGGGCACTTGTGCGTCAACTCGACATTGGCCTGCAGCTTGGCGCAGGCACCCACAGGGGCCGAGGGCGGGAGTGCCCCGGGCCACACCCTGCCCTATTATGTAGGTAGTAGTACGCACTACGTACTGTATGTACTAACCGCACGACCCTTCTTCAACGCTCGCGGCTGACAAGTCCTCCAAGTGCGCCGCAACGCACAAATGAGCGTGGAGTCCACGTCCTACTTTGGCGTCTCCTCTTGAGCGAGTCAACTCTTCTATGTGCACCTGCTTTGCTCGACTTCAGCTCGAACAGTGGTTTGTCCGCTAGAGAGCACCTTGGCAATTAACCCTCCCCCGACCGTCTTGCGCAAACGCGCCATTTATCGATAACCCGTCGTGATATCCTCATGGTCCCATCAGACAACGTCTGCGATGACGACTGCATTCCAGCATACGTGATGCAGCGCAGACTGCCAGTGGTTTTGTTCTCGTCGCTACCCTTCATTCTCACCTTCCTCATCGTCGCCACGGCCGTGTCTCAGAAACTGTTCCCTCTATTATCGGGCCAGCAGTCCCGAAAAGACCACAATGACCAGTTGCCTTCGCACAACTTCAGCTTCCAGCAGTCCCGATCGCCGAGCCAACGCCTCCTGAGACCATCCGCAAAAAGCCTCGCGGCCGTCACGTTCTCGGCTAACATTGCGCTCTCCGCCGTACTGGTCGAACTAATCTTGTGCGAGATTTCGAACACACTGAATCCAGTCGCCCGCTCTGTCGCTTTCAAGTTCACGCTTATGTCGCTACTCTTCCTCCTCATACTCGCCGCACCCGCACTCGAGATCCAGTCCGTGATCTCCGCTGCCGGGTGGACGTTTTCGGGAAGTGGTAGACGGCTACGGGCAGCTTGGGTCCTCGAAACCCTAGGATTAGTGTGCTGGCTTGTGGCCTTCTGGTATCTAGGGCGGGGCTTTCTGGGGCAATATTTACATGAGGAATCATACGTGCGGGATCATAGCTTCAGTGAAGGATGTCTAGAGCGCATTGCGGTCATCGGAATTGCCTTGATGGCGTCCCTGGCGGGCTTCGCCGCGGTTAGCGCACTTTGGCAGACTTTTGGCGCCAAACAAAGACCGGTATGCATCCCCTTCCTATGTATATTGTATCAGAGACAATGTTGACATTGGTGGCTGCTAGGTTACCGAAACCGATGTGACCCGCAAGCACGCCGGTCTCGACGCTACAACCGAGATGCTCCAGATCAAGCGTAGCCGGCTACGCGCCCTCCGGCGCAAGATGTCTGAGGCGCCCCCGCCCGAAGGCTTCGTGGTGCGTATGATGAACACGTTCCGTACGAACGCCGACGCGCAGGAGCTACGTGCGCTCGAGCTGGAAGTCAGCGGCCTAGAAACGATGCAGACGTCACTCAGCCACTCTCTGCTCTCCCTGCAGTCGCGCCGTTCCTCCCAACTACGCGCCCGCACTCCATTAGGTCGCGTCTTGACCATTTTCTCGTACATATTCGCGTCCTACTGCCTCTACCGGATCATCGCGACTAGCATTGCAACTGTACGCCGCATGTCGGCCCCAAGCGCGTCCTTTGCCGCTTCGGACCCTATCAACAACATCCTCGCCCTACTCGCCAAACATTGGGACCCCACCATCGACCGGGCTGCGTGGAGTCGCCAGATTTCCTTCTTGCTCTCCGGCGTCATGCTATTGCTCTCGTTCAACAGCGTTCTGCAAACCTTCTTGCTCTTCGCCCGCCTCGTGCCCGGCGTGCTTCGCCACGCCCATGCCAATCTCGCCCTCATAGTCAGCCAGATATCTGCTACATACGTTATCAGTTCAGCGCTGCTGTTGCGGTCCAATCTCCCGCAAGAAGTGGGTTCGGTCATTTCAGGCGCGCTTGAAGCGCCCCTTGAGCCAAGATTTGTGGAGGCTTGGTTCGAGGGCTGGTTCTTGGCCGTGAGTGGGTTGACTGCAGTGGGTATCTGGATCGGAAGGAAGGTACGAGGTAGTGGGTGGGACGATGAGGATGATGGATTGCTGGACGATGATATAGAAATCGGAAAGAGGAATTAGATGGGTCTCGGGGCCTCAGTCAAACAGGATTCTCACACGCTTGTTTTCCGTTAAGATCGCATGCGGTTACCGTGTTTTATGCATGGGTTGGGTAGGCGGCGTTGGTTGCCACGTTACTGCATTTTATCGTTCTATAGCACAGTTTTGTGGTTATCATACTCTAATTCCGAATAATGTCACATGAACGAAATTGATGGTAATGACCATACGTCACATATCTTAGAGCCTAAACTCGTGGGGAACACCTCAGTTGATCTTATTTTCAGGTATCTAGAGTTGTGCCTACAAACTCCTTTGATCCTAGCCATAAGAACATGCCTCCTAGCCCTCGTATCGCCCGTGCATACCACCGCCCATTATTTACTTCTTCTGAGCAGCAGCTTCCTCGGCCTTGGCCTTCGCACGCTTCTCCCGCACACCCACGAGACGAGCGTCGGAGCGCGCAAGGCGCAGCTTCCGAAATGCGTTCTCCTCGCCCTTGACCTCCGACTTGGTGACCTCCGAGACCTCGATTGGGTTGGCGATGGGGAGGATGGCGCCGAGGTCACGGGTGATGCCCTCACCGCTCTTGGCCTTCTTGACCTCCTCGGCGGGCGCATCGCCGTCCTTGACCTTGCCAGCGCGGCGCGGGAAGATGATCAGGCGCTTGCGGTACTCCTTAAGGCGCTCAACGTTGGCGTTCAGGCCCTCCTCAGACAGATTCTGACGGCGCGGGTCGACAGCGATACCGATGGTGGGCGCGAGCTTGCGGGGGATGCCAGCGAGCTGGAAAAGTTGAAGAAGTCAGCATCATACAAATGTGCACATAAATTGTTATCTCGCCGGTGTTGCGTGCATACCTTGAGCTCCTCGAGGGAGAAGCCACGGCCGGGACGGACGCGGCGATTGTACTTGATGGTCGGGCATCGCACAATCGGGCGGAGCTTGTCGACGGGGCGCGGAGCTACCGCGGCGGCTTTGGCACGACGAGCCTCCCGGCGACGGTGCTTGCGACCAGGCTATAGAATTTGCAAGGAGGAACCGAGGGTCAGCTTGACGACGGTCACTTTCCTGACGGTTTGCCTTTTGTACGCAGGCGCCACTGCTCTCAGCGGGCTGAGAGGGGAATTACCTGGTCGAAGTGGCAGCGCACGCGGCGCTGCCAATCCTTGCGGAAATGGTTGTGCGGGATCTGCTGGTTGTGCTTGATCGCCTGTAGAAGAAATTAAAGTCAGCATTTGCAGAGGATGAATAGCGAGCTCGCGTTGGCACATACCATGACCCGCGACGTTGAGGTTGAAGGTTGGGGTGGTTTTGGCAAGTCTCGCTATCAATTTTGTGTGCGGCTTGGTGTGGGTGGGTGTGATTTCGCTACCAATGATGAGCTAAACTGAATGCAGTATAGCGTATTCTGGTCTGCCCGGTGCTTCGTCGGTACCCACTACGTAGTCTCGCTGCATGCGAATGTGCCAACCTTCAGGCATCGAATTTGAGGCTTCTTTTTATTTGCACTAATTCATTCGCAGAAATGAGCAGACATTTATGTAATGATTCTTGTATCTTATTACTGGTTGATGTTGTTAGGGTATATCATTTTTGCATTGTTTCGGTCTGTCTAGCCATCTTTAGCTATTTAGCGTATTACAAGCGGATGAAACAGATTTGAAAGAGTTAATTAGTAAAAGCTCTTTGCTTGTAGTAAATATATTTAGAGGTGCTAATTTTCAGCCAAATTTTGAGCTCCCATTTGCCACGTCTGATGTTGCCTCTCATCTTGTGTATTGAGTTAGGAACCAGATAGAAGAAGATAATGATCTGGTCATTTATTCCAAAGCAATTTTACTTCACGTAAAGTCACACAGTGGTCGCAGTTTAGAAACAAGATTGCAATTTAGGCTCTAAGTTCCTATGTCAACCGCATCTTCTAAAACATACTGCGTAGAAACAAACTGAATGCCGTAAGAGTGGCGGTAAACTATGGTGATGTAGAGCCAGCAAAATGCCCCGGAATCAACAGACGACCCTAGGTACGGAGAAGCCTCGGGTGATACACTGCTTGTAGTTACAAGAACGCTACACATGTAAATCAAAGAAAGACTCTTGTCTAGTGGTAGTATTGCTCAAGTTGTGCAGCAACTTTGGAGACGACGCGGATTTGATGAACCTTAAAACATGTTGTAAATTGTAGGCATTATCTTGCTACAGGTGACTATCTTCCTGAAGCCTCTAGAGGGTTGTTGGAGTCTAGATTGCAAATTTCGCGCACCAACCTCTGTATCTCTCGGTCCGACTACCTGGAAATTTGCTCGTCACCACCTTGGATTGGCTTTAGGGAGGTAAAGCCTCCCAACAAGTCGACCGATCCGGATCGTGGTGAAATTGTCGGGTTGGGTTGGGTTGGATGCATCAACGGACATGCAGATTGAGGGCGGCGAGAAGTCGTAGCAGTTCCATGGCCAAGTTTTGTTTTGTGAAGAGTGTGCAGAAAAAGAATTGAAATGCTCTGGAGGATGGGGGGCACTACTACGCAGTAGCTTACCAGGGATAAGTATCAGAGACGACGACGCCTGAAAGCCCGGCCTCCTTATATTGGAAATTCACTAGCTTACCATTAGACAAGGCATTAAAAAGCATCACAACCAGGAATGAAAGCGTTGGAAACGTGAAACATGGTAGTGAGGGGAGAATGGCAGAGAAAGCGGAGCCTGATGGATGGATGCTGGTGGATTATCGAAGTCTGGTGGTTAAGGAACCAACATTCCAAGGGTCGGCGGGTCGCCAAGGACCAATAAGAGCGCGCGATATGGTCTGAGTGCATGCCTTACGCGGCGCGATGCCGGCAATACAGAAGCGCCGAGCGTCGCGTCGCGTCTACGGAGCTCCGGAGACACCAGGGACTCGTTGGGAGCATCACAGCACTACTGCGGAGCGTCCATCCGAGCGCCCCTCCCTTGCCGGCGCGCGTGGGGCGCGATCGATCCACGATGAACTTGGGCGATCCCGCTCTGCGCAGCATCAACTCGATCCAACCCCGGCTCACACACAATGGCGTCCCGCTGTCGAGCTTCCACCCGCACCAGGCCGCGATGGCTCACGCCGCCGCTCGGAGCGGGGGCCCCGGGCCTCCTCCCGCTCCGCCGCCTGCGCCGTCCATGACGCCCGCGCACGTGGCCGCCCAGCAGCACCAGCAGCACCAGCAACAACAGCAGCACCAGCAGCCTCATGTGCAACAACCGCCGGCCGCGCCGGCCCCACCGGCGACGGTAGGCGCCACACTGAATGCGGCGCGCGCGAATGTCGGAGGCCACCACAATGGCACCACAGCGACATCCATGGGCAGCCTAACCACGTCCGCGCCGCCCCACCTTGCGCCCAGTCTGTCCACGCACGCCAGCCACAACACGTCGACCTCGTCCGGCGTCGGCCTAGAGCACGGGAGCGGCGGCAACCATTCCAGGGGCAACAACGGCGGCAACAACAACGGCGGCGGGGGCGGTGTTGGCGGCAGCAGCAACGTGGAATGGGACATGGCGCCGCCGCCCGAAGGCATGTACCCGTCCAAGGACGCGCTCCTCCAGGCGGCTCAGAACCACGCGGCGCAGCATGGCTACGCACTCAGCATCAACAACTACTGGAAGACGCAGCAGCGGGTCAAGATCGCGTGCGTGTGCTACGGCACGCCCAAGAACACGCGGCGGCTCACGGATGCAACGCGCGTGCGGAAAGGGCGCGGCTCGCTCAAGACGGGCTGCCGCATGTGGGTCGAGGGCAAGATGCTACCAAATGAGGGCGACCGCTGGCGGCTGACGGTCAAGGAGCCGCGGCACAACCACCCGGGCGTCGAGGCCGAGCGGCTCTCAGTGCATCGGAAGCGCACGCAGGGCGAGGCCGTCGAGCGGTGGATACGGCGACTATGGAAGGAGAACAAGAAGGCGAACGAAACGGTCGACATACTGAAGTGCAAGTTCCCCGGCGTCCGCATCACGCTGCGCGATGTGTACAACGCGCGGGCTAAGATTACGCGCAAGATTAAGGAGGGAGCCGATTCGGATGACGACGATGATCTCGGGGCCAATGTGGATGACAGCCACATGAACGAGTTTCCTAGCGGGTTCGTCGGCAGCGATGATGACGACGACTTAGGCGCGGGCACTGGCGACGACGCTTTTAGGGCGGCTGCCAGTGAGGATGCGAGCATGCTTGACCCGGCTCTAGTGGGAGACGCGGCTGGACCTCCGTCTCCCCCATTTCCGCAAGCTCCGCCGCAGAAGCAACAGCAGCAACAACCGCGGCCGCCGCAAGCACCACCGCCGCAGCCACCGCCGTTACAGTCACCGCAGCCGTCACACTCTAATCAACATCAACATCAGCAGCAACATCAGCGGCAACATCAGCAGCATCCTCAGCACCAGCAGCATCAGAATCAGTCTCAGCCTCAACGCCAGCAGCAGCACCGACAAAGGCACCAGCAGAGACAGCAACATCAACAACAGCAGCAGGTGCAGATGAACCAGAGGGAGAGCAACCCTAGCCAAGACCAGGAAGTAGCGAGATTACGGGCCGAAGTCTCGCGATTGCAAGGGATGCAAAATGATCAAGCGCTGCAGATCGGACGTCTGCAGATCGAGAACGAAGGGCTGAAGTTCGAAAAGGAGCGGCTGCAAAACGAAGTGGTGAAGCTGCGGTTACAGCATGGAGGTGTTCCAGGAATTTCTTAAACTATGTATGGCTGGTGGTCTTGGTTTGGTGTCTAAAGGTCTATGATTCTCGTAGGAAATGGACATATAGGAACCATCGTACTACTTTTCACCTGTATTTAATTCTTGTAGATAATAAGTCTAGCACTAGTAGCTTTAAAAGGACATCGTTCACGAGGTCATTAGAGCCCGCAATCAGAGAGAATTGGGAATCGCTAGAGGAATTGGTTTGATTACTAGCCGAAGGCCTTAGAAGCATACATATATATATTCACAGTACAACCGCATGAAAAGTATCACGACAAAGCCGCCGCCCGGACAAAAGAAGGCCTGCTACTACCTACAACACCCGCTTCGAATGTACACAGTTTCCAAATACACCTTCTATCAAAGTGGCCCCCATTCATCCTCCATCACCGCTCCCTCCTCGCCCGTCCGCTCCGCCGGAATTTTATCCCTCAACCAGGACAGCACCGCCTCAGTCCCCTTCGTCAACACCGCATAACTCGGCACACGGAACCGGTTGCCCTCGAGCTCCAAGCTAGTCAGCGTGTCGGCCAGCAGGCCGATCTCGGGCGGCAGGTGCGCGATGTCGTTGTTGCGCAGGTCAACGCTCTTGAGGCCGTCGAGGGCGGCGGCGTCGACGGCGGCGACGCGGTTGTCGGCGGCCGAGACGAAGCGGAGCGCCGGGAAGCGGGGCTTCAGGGGCGGCAGCGCGCCCGACAGGCGGTTCGTCGCCGCGTCGAGGTGCTGCAGGTGCGGCGCCGTCAGGTGCTCGAGGACTGAGGCCAGCGAGGGCAGCCGGTTGGCGGCGAGGCGCAGGTCGCGCAGGTGCGGCAGCGTGACGGCTGAGGTGAAGGCCGCGCTCAGCTGGTTGTGGCTGAGGTCAAGCACGGTGAGGGATTGCGCGAGGGAGATCGCCGGAGGGGTCGAGGTGAAGCTGTTGTGGTGCAGGGCTAGTTGGCGGATGTCGTGGGATCCGGCGAAGGAGGCGAAGGCGGCGTCGTCGAGGGAAGAGAGATCTTTAGAGGAGAGGTCGAGGGTGCCCGACGGCGAGAGGGTCCAGTCGTCGGGCGTAGCGAGTGCATCGGGCACCTGTTCTTCGACGTCGACCGGATCGGTGGAAGACAGCGCGTGAGATGGTGGCGCAAGACGAGCCCGCAGGTCGTCTTTCATGTCCTCCGTCGCCATGGTAAGGAATTTTCGGTCCCTAAGCGGATTCGCCGCAATCTTGAACGTCGAAAGGCTGTCCATGAAAGCGATGCGCTCATCTACCTTCGAAAAGTCATTCCCGGTCAAATCCACCTGCCTGACGGTGGGCAGGCTGGTGAAGCCGTCAGGAAGCGAAGACAGCTTATTGTCTTCGGCCAGAAGTGTCACAAGTGAAGTCCAGGATGAAACGTCCTGCAGCGCTTCGATACGGTTGGCAGAAATGTCAACGCTGCGCAATGCTGGCATTTCAACAATGGAGCCACTCAGGGCAGATAGCTCGTTGCTCGCGACCTGCAGCACTTGCAGACGGGGAAGTTCAGTTACGGAAAAGGGTATCAACGTGCCCGAAATTGAGTTCTTGGACACTAGAAGCTCCTGGAGGGACAGGGTGGTGAACACGTCCGCCGGCAAACTAGAGAGTCGGTTCGATGACGCATTTAGTATTTTTAGCTGCGTTAGGTCGCACAGAGAGGCCGGTAGCGAAGTGATTTTGTTCTCCTGAAGTTCCAGAGTTTCGAGCTGCGTGAGCTTGCCAATGCTGTCGGGCAAGCCGCCTTCGAGCGCATTGGTGGCAAGCTTTAGGTCACGAAGGCTCTCGACCTGCGAGATGATGTTGAACACATCACTAGATAGTCGATTGCGTGACTGAAGACTTTTAGCACGATCATAAGGAAGCCTTAGTAGAAGATCAACTTACCAGATTCAACGTGGTCAACCGCTCCAGCCGGCGAAGACCTGTAGGCAGGGCCTTCAAAAGGTTACCGTGCAAGTCCAAGAATTCGATGCCTCCAAACTGCGGTCCCGCGTCATCATCCCCCAAGGATGGGTCGCCAACAGAGGCATCAGGGAAAACAGACTCCTGAATGGCCTCGATCTCATTGTCAGCAGCAACAAACCGAACGAGGTCAACGGCTCCAAGCATGTAGTCGGCCCTCGTGGGATCGTACTCGTACATCTTGAGAACTTCGGGCGGGATCTCGTTCAAGCCCATGGCGGCGATGTTAAGCCTGCCGTCGCTGCGGGCGCTGTCGACTCTCCTCTTGATCACGGCGCTTCCGGCTTTGGGTTGCACATTGAACGGGTCAGAATCCAAGTCAAAATTGAAGTCATCTGCACCCGCGGCGCCCGCCATAGACTCCCGCGTAGATGACTGCTTGATGCCGGGCTTGACGTTGGCCTTCTTCGCCGCTTTCGCTTTGGCAATCTGCTCTCTGAGGGCGACAGAAGAGTTGGACACTTTTCGAGACGTTGCGGGCTCCTCTTCCGCCGCAGCGGGCGGTGCTCGCCTTGTCGGTGTCGGCGTCGACGGCGAAGAGCCTTCGACCATAGAATCCGGCCTGTCAAAGGCACCGGCCAGAGATGCACGGGATTTGGACGGTCTGGCCGCTACCGTTTTGCTGCCAGAGAGACCCCCGCGCGGGGCATTTTTTGTCACCGAGGAACCCAACGAAGGCCTTTCCGTCTTCTTCCCTGCCGCATTCTTGGAACCCAGGTTAAGTTTCGAGGTACTGCTCGCCGACAAACCACTCGAGGTGCGTCTCGGAGTAGACGCCACGGAGGAACCACCTCGGCCAGTCGCGACGCCAAAGTTCAGCTGGGGCCTCTTTGACCTGCCGGACACAGATTTGGAGAAGGAGCTGGCCGCCGGGGCCGGAGGGCCTTCGCTCGTTCCCGGCCGCGAACGACTGCTGCTCATCGCGGACGCAGGCCGCGAAGGCGGGCCCATGGGGCTCTCGGGGGAGAAGAAGCTCGACCGGCGCCCGCGGCCGGGAGCAGGGGACGGCGGAATCTGGGCCAGGCTCTCGATGGTGCGCTCCGAGAGCGAGGGCCGTGACGAGGCTGAGGACTTGCGCTCCCGGGAAGCCATCGGGGCAGCGGCAGCCGAGTCGACGGCGTCCTCGGGCGACGAAGGGCCCGGGTCCCTCATGCCCTGGCGCGATGACGCCCTGAAGCCATCCAGGTCGCCCAGGCGGTCCTCGACGTCCTCTTCCGCGGCGGTGGAGGGGCCACGCTGGGCGGAGCCGCGGACGGACTGGGCCCGGCGGCCCGTCTGGCGGGACGGCGGGCGGCCAATGGGTTTCTTGAAGACGCCGTCCTGGCTCACCGAGGCCCGGGGGCCCGGGGCGGACGATTTGGACAGCGTCCCGCCGGCTGGTTTGGTTGCTCCCGCGCCGGGGCCCGTGGAAGACGGGGTGCGGCCGCGGACGGAGCTAAGCGAGGGCTTCTTGTTCAGGCCCAACGAGGTCTGCGAGGGCTGCTTGCGGAGTCGCTCCGACGACGCGGCAGGACGGACCCTGGGCTGCTGATGCTGCTGCTGGTGCTGGTGCGGCTGATGCTGTTTCTTTCTCTGCTGCTGCTGGGCCTGCTGGTGCGGCTGCGAGCCTGCCGGGTGGTGCTGGGGCGCGGCGGCCGACGCACCCGTGGGAACGGGCAGACGAGACGGGCGCGGGATGCCCGAGGGCCGCGCCGGGCCCGGTGCTGCGGGCGGCTCCATGGGCGGCGGAGGCAGCGGCGGAGGCGGCGGCGGAGGCGGGGCGCTTCGCAGCTTTGCTGGTGCGTTCTCCGGGCTCTGGCTCGTGGGAGGGACAGCCCTTGGGCCTGGGAGACGCCGGGCTGGGGCGCGCGCCGCGGGCCGGAGCGCGTGGTGCGGCGGCGGCCGGGGACGCGAGCCCGGCGCGCGCTGTGGCGCGGCCCGCGGCGCGGGCGGGCCCCGTTACCCCGGTAATGCTGGCGGGCCTTGGCGGCCGCGCGCTCCCAGCCACTCACTTCTTCGCCGTCTCCGCCGTCGCGCGCCTCCAACCCCGTCGCCGCACTCCCGCCTGCGTCGCGTCGCCAAAACCCGCCGTTTCCTGCAGCTTCGCACACGCTGCACGCCGCGAGAGACTCCCCACGCGCGCGCGCACACGCGCGAGCGACGCACGCCTCCCCCGCCCGGCTCCGCCTTCAGCCCGTCGTGTCTGCCGTTCTGCTGGCCCTATACAAACCGGCCTGCGCCCGCGCGCTCACCCACCCCACACAACCTTGCCCGCCCTTTCCGCCGCATTCAACCTGCAACGCCACCAGCGCAACCACGACGCTCGTTCAAGCTCACGTACACGCTCTCTCGACACGCGCGAAATTTCCCCGGTGCATGCGCCACGTCGCAAACGCCTCGCACCGTATCTGACGTGGCATTGTTTAGCCCTTCGTCGCATTCCCGCCGGCAACCGGTCGAGCATTCGGCTCAGCCGATCAGTCGCCTCGCACGGGCCGACAAAGGAAAAATATAAAAATAAAAATAAAAATAAAAATAAAAATAAAGTAAGAAAAAAGAAAAAACAAGATTAGAAACGAGCCTACCCGGCATCATGTCGCTCCCTAATGGCGGCGACCTCATTCCGCCGTCGTCTTCGCAGCGACCGCCTTCGCAACCCGTGACGCCGCAGCCGGCGCATGCTTCCTTGCCTGACGATATCGCGGCAGACCCGGAAAGGCTGTCTGCCGTCACCGACGTCCAGGCCGCCCGCGTTGCTGGCGCTGTTTCCGACGGAGCAAGCGCCAAGCTTGCGTCGCCGGCTCCGCCCATGAGCCCACCGCCATCTTCGCAAGTGCCGTCGGCGGCCGCGAGCCGGCCTTCGGCGGCCGTCGCCGTGGCGCGCACGCCCACGCCGGCGACGCCGCATCTGTTATCCTCGCCGCCGCCGACCATCAAGGATCCGGCGATGGCGCTGTTGGGGACAGCGGGCGTGGGCGTGGGCTACGGTGCGGCCGGCGGTGCCGGCAGTGCGATGACGACGGGGCCCTTGTACTCCCCGGAGCAAGTCGAGAACGCCGACGTCGAGGAGCTGCGCATCATGGTCGGCGAGCTGATGCCGGCGTTGCGCGAGGCCCGCACCTCGGCCGCCCACTACAAGCTCCAGTACCAGATGCTCTGCATCGACAGCGCCGAGACGCAGAATCGCATGGCGGTCGAGCTGGCCATGGTCCAGCGCGAGGTGGACGTGCTGCAGGAGGCCGCCGAGGAGCAGCGGCGCCAGCAGCAGCGCCAGCAACGCGAGGGCACCGCCGGGGCGGGCATGACGCCCTCTCAGAGCTTCAACGAGCCGCTATCGTCATCTTCGTCGGCGCCCGCCACAACCATGGGCTCCGCCGCCAACGCCGCCGCCGCCGTCAGCCCCGCGTCCGCCAACGCGACCCTGATCAACGAGCTCGGCCGCAGCGTGCAGGCGCTACAGCAAGAGAACGCGCAGCTACGCGAGCTGGTCGAGCAGGCCAAGAAGGCGCTCGAGCGTCGCGACGGGGACGCGGCGGCCCTGGCCGAGGAAAACGAGCAGCTGCGCGGCCGCATCCGCAAGAACCGTGAGCACGTCAACAGCCTCGTCGACCAGCTATACGACCGCACCCCGCCTCAGCGCGCGCCCGGTGCCACCAGCGGTACCCCACGCACCCCTGGCTCCGCATCGCGCGGCCACCATCATCACCTCTATCACGGGAGTGCGTCCGGCTCCACGGCGCGCGCGCCTCCGCTCCTGCGCGGCGAGTCCTCTTCCGCATCGGCCGCCGCCGCCGCCGCCGCCGCCGCCGCCGCCGCAGCCTCTTCCCAGCGCCGGGAGCAGCCCTTCGAGGCCCTTCTACTCGCCGACAAGGTCCTGAGCCAGGAAACGACGTCGGCGGCGACGGCGCCGTCGACGCCGACGACAGCCCGCTCTCACCACCATCACAGCCACTCGTACCATCAGCCGCCCGGCCACGCGCCCCACGCGCCGTCGACGCCGACGCCGACGCGCAGCGCGGGCGGCGGCGCGCGTTACGGGCACACGCGCGCCACGCACTCGCTGTCGTCGCTGCCGTCGACGCCGAAGCGGTCACGCGCGGCGGGGCCCGGGTTCGGGGGCCGGAGCGGCGGCGGCAACGCGGCGGCCGGCGCGGCGGTGCGGACGCCGCCGGAGGATGCGGCCAAGCGGGGCGCCGTGCCCGCATCCGCGGTCGGGGCCTCGCCGTATTCGCCCGCGGGAGGGCCGCAGCGCCAGCAGCAGCAGCAGCAGCAGCAGCGTAGGCGCCGGCGCGGTAGCTCGGATAGCACGATCACGGCAAGCAGTGTCGAGGAGCGCGGCGAGGAGGGCCGGGAAGGCGACGAGGGGCGGCGCGCCGAGGTGTCGGACGACGAGGTCGCGGAGAGCAGGGCGAGCCAGGCGGCGACGAACCTGCTGCGCAAGAGCTCGGTGCAGAGGGGCAACGCGGTGACGCGGGGGGCGGCCGGCGGCGGCGGCGGCGGCGGCGGCGGAGGAGGAGGACCGGCGTCCTCGTCGTCGTTCAAGAGCGTGGGGAGCGCTGGCGGGACGTCGGGAGGGCAGATGAGGCTGTTTGGGCAGATCAGGAAGCCTGGTGTGAGCGGTGGCGCGGCGGGCGCGGGAGGTAGGGCCCAGGAGGCGCTGGAGAAGAGGAGGCTGAGCGAGAATGGGATGGCGGGGGCGGGGGTGGAGGGGAGTCCGTCGAAGAGGGGCAGGGTGGAACATGGTGTCGGTCTGGGGATTGGGGGGTTGATGGGGAGTCCGAGGAGGTGAGCGAGCGGTGCTGGTGAGTATGGTTCGATGGGTGTTTGGATTTGGCTCTTGTCTTGTTGTTGGTTCTGTCATGTGATATGAAAGGGATGGGGTTCTACTTGGGTGGAGTACTGATGGGTTTAGGTCAAGGTGCTTCTAGGTGTGTAGGGGGGTATATGTTGGGCAGGCTGAATCAGAGTTCGTAATGGGCTAGGGTGAGGAATTGGGCACTGACGAGTGATGAATGGTTGGGATATTCCATGGCGGGTCTCTCTGGAGGGCGGAGGTGAGGGATTGCTTTTCTTGGATGCTTGTATTGCGCTGGACAGGGATCGTTCGCGGCGCAAATGGACTGGGAAATGCTGCAGTTTTTGCCACGATTGTCAGTGTGAAGTGAGGACCTGCGGATTAAGCATGGTCTCGATTCAAATAGTATTGTTCGGTAGATACCACTGTGGAATGTAAATGCAGAATGCTTAGGACAGTAGCATAGTAGTGTTTATATCGAGTGACTGTCATCGTGCGTGTTAGTGGAGCAAGCTGATTGGGCCGCGTTAGCGCATCCCCACAACGTACATCACTGTTGATATGCACCACACTCCTTGGCCTTAGTTCTTGCTTTCGATGATCGATTCCTCCTACGCGTGAACTCTCTTCTTGGAACCTGCTAGGCATTTGCTAGGGTCCCTTAATCCTCATACCCGGTCAACAGCTTACAAATTGAAAACGTCAGCCTAGGAGCAGTTAGTAGAAGCGTTAAGCAAGCACACGTAGATCTAGCGCTTACTCGCTAGATAAGTGTAGATCACTCTGCCTTAGAGTATACGCCTCTCTTCTCTTCTATATGTCCATGCCTCCTTATATATTATAGCAATTCCACTCTTGCCCCCACAAGACCCCGGAGAAATGCTATGAACACATAATGTGAGACCTTTCCTATACGCTGATCGATTATATTGAGCCGGTGCCCAGCCGAGCCTATGCGGGGCGCTAGCTATCCTTCTCGGTGCCCATCATGTACGCGCGCTAGCTCTCGAGAACAGACTTAGAGAGCTTTAGAACACTTCCCTTGAAGCTGCGCACCGCGCGCGCGTCGTCGCTGCGGAAGTGGAGTTTTGATATACCCTGCCCTCCCTATACTACGTGGCATATCTATACTGCGTGCTTACCCTATACGCTATACGACGTGCCCCTGCCCCCTCCATATTGGGTATTCCCTTTTCCGCCCCAAGACAGCTCTGCCTGAGGTGGATGACGCATCTAGAGGGCGAGCGAAGCTCGACCCGTGAAAGCAAGCATCGCTCGTGATATTTGACCCCAGCTGAACCGCGGACCTGCGTTTGGAAATAGGACCGCCGGCCGCCCAATTATTCCAAACTTGCTTGTATCGATGACTAGTGCGACAAAGATGGAGTTGGACCTGATTTCTTTCGAGACTCTTTGGCATGGAACGGGCTGGAAGGCGGTCTTGTGGGTCGGACCGCTACTGGTATGTCTGTGGATCCGCTGGCAGATGACATCGAATTTGGAACCCCGATAGAGCTGAAGAGCACACGGATAGAATGAAATCGCTAACGGACTTCGATATGTCCTCCCCAATTGCCTTGTAGATCACGGCATGGTTCCTCTGCAACGCCATATACAACCTATACCTAAGCCCTCTGGCCGCCTTCCCCGGCCCTGCCCTCAACGCCATCTCCCGCATTCCGTCGGCAGTCTCCGTCTTGCGCGGCCACGGGCACCTCGACGTGCTCGCCCTCCACGAAAAGTACGGCCCGGCCGTGCGCCTGGGCCCCAGCGAGCTCGCCTTCGCCTCGCCGCAGGCCTTCCGCGACATCAACGGGCACATCAACAAGGACCCGTCCTTCGCGCGGCCGCCGCCCAACGGGGTGCCGCACATCGGCGTCGAGACGGACCCGGCCAGCCACGCGCGGAAGCGGCGGCTGCTCAACCCGGCCTTCTCGAAGCGGGCGTTGCGGGAGCAGGAAGGGCTGGTGCGGGGCCACGTGGACCTGCTGGCGACGAAGCTCCGGGGCCGGCTGGCGGGCGAGGCGGACAGGGTCGACATCAGCGGCTGGATGAACTACGCCACCTTCGACATCACGGGCGACCTGACGTTCGGCGAGTCGTTCGGCTGCCTCCGCGACAGCGCCTTGCATCCGTGGGTCGGCATCATCTTCGAGACGGTCAAGGCGCTGGCCTTCGTCGGCGCCGCCGGCCAGTTCCCCGCCCTGACCGGCCTCTTGGACAGGCTGATCCCGCGGAGCTTGCTGCAGAAGGCCAGGGACCACTTCGGCCTGTGCGCCAAGATGGTGGATCGGAGGCTGGAGATGGGTGCCGAACGGCCGGACTTCTTCTCCGCCATGCTGAAGAACGGGCTTAGTGAGAAGCCTGGGCCGTATACGGCCAAGGAGAACACCATGAGTCGGGCTGAACTCCATTCGACTGCTTTTGCGTGAGTTGCATTTGTGTTTGGGGCAAAGATACTGGAAGGATACAATGAGGCTAAAGTCGAGCCTAGATTGATCATCGCTGGGAGCGAGACATTGGCGACTCTCCTATCGGGAGCCCACCATGAAACGGCTCCAAGAAGAGATACGTTCTAGTTTCAGCTCCGACGAGGACATCACATTCGCCAAGGCAGCGAGCTTGCGGTACCTCACCGCCGTCATTCAAGAGACATTCAGGTTGTATCCTCCCTTCGCCGGAGCGAGCCCACGGCTCGTCCCCCCTGGCGGTGCCGCAGTCGAAGGACACTGGCTTCCACCGGGAGTAAGCGCGTATCCCACAACTACTGCAAATCTCTTGCAGACCTTCGGCTCATTATTTTACTTAGGCAAAGGTGGCCGTCCATCACTACGCCTCATATCATTACTCGGGAAACTTCACGTTCCCAGAAAGCTTCATCCCTGAGCGCTGGCTCGGGTCGGATTCACGCTTCGCGTCCGACAAGAAGGACGTCCTCACCCCCTTCAGCTTGGGCCCTAGGAATTGCATCGGCCAGACGTAAGTGCTACGCCCGGTTCAGGGCGCACCGTTCGGGACGGAGAGAGATGTCGTCTAATCGTGCAACCCAGCCTTGCAAATGCGGAGATTCGACTCATTCTCTGCAAAGTGCTCTTCCACTTCGATGTGGAACTGCGCCCGGAGAGCTCGCGTTGGATAGACCAGAATTGTTATGTCCTGTGGGACAAGCCGCCTCTGTGGGTGCGAATCAAGGAGCGAGAGTGGGAAAGGTGAGTCGCTGAGGACGTTGCCCTCAGGCGTTCAGCTGGACAAGCGCCGAGGGCGACTGAGAAGCGCAAGTAGTTGGCGTATTTCAACATGGCTTGTGCCGGGGTTCATTGGACTACACCTGCGGCAATGCAATAGGTCATGTCCTTAGATCAACTCATCATACGGTGGTGTGGGACAGCCCAAGCGGGTCCTCATCAGTGTCGAACGTGGAATTTTGTCACGGACTCCAGTTCTTGGACAGACTTTTTGTTTAAATTTATCAAAGCAAACACCCTCAGCTACCCCCACCAAACAGTAATATGTAACCAAAACAAATACAGTACATTCGTGACGGTGTTTTAAGCCGCCGATAGGCCACATGCCTAGGCAAGTAGGTACACATGATTCGACATGGCCGCGCCGTGGGCGACGGTCTTATTTCTCGTTGGCCTCCTTGACCTCGACCTCGACCTCGACCTCTTTGAGATCGGCCTCCTTGGGGACGTCCCTCTCCTTGGCGGCTTTGGCGGCGTCGGCGGGAGCCCCCTTGGTGGCGGTCGCCTCGCCATTAGTAGCCTTTGCGGGGGCGGGGGCGGCCTCGTCGTCCTCGGGCTCGCCATCCTCAGGCTCGCCATCCTCTTCCTCGTCGACCTCGGCCTCGGCCTCGGGCTCTTCTTCGTCGGAGACGGCCTCAGGCTCCTCCTCGTCGGAGACGACCTCGGGCGCAGCGGCCTCGGTCTTCCGCTTCTTGGCCTTGGGAGGAGCTGGTGGCCGGTTAGCATACGTGGCGGGAGCGAGGTAAGGGGGAAACAGAACGTACCGGGTTCTTCTTCGACTTCTTCGACTTCCTCGTCTTCCTCGTCGTCAAAGGAGGCCTCGGATCCCTCACTTTCTTCGTACCTAACCAGAAGAGCGTTCGTTAGCGGCCGAAGCAAGATACTGGCGTCTCATCCCTGAGGAGTCAACCGGCACGCAAAGAAAAAGAAAGAAAAAAGAGCGAATGGTAGAGAAATGAGCCAAAGCGCAGAAAGAAGAGCACGAGAAACCATCAGGTGATGGAGCACGAATGCAGGTGCGAAAACGCGACCGAGCGTCATTGGCAGTCGGTGATGCAACTAGCGGGAGCTCCCACCCAGCCAGACGAGCGAACGCCGACGAGCTCGACCTCTCGTGTGCGGCATCGCGAGCAAGGGACGCTCCCCCGGCGACTCGGATTCGCACCTGCATGTTTCGTCGGTCGCATGGAGTCCGCGACGACGATTCAAAGACGCGTCCGCCGACGCGACAGGAGCAACGCGGTTCTTGCGATTTACATGGGATGACGTCAAGCGCGCGCGCGCGCGGGAGCACTCACTCTTCACTCTCGTCCTCGCCTTCGCTGGGGAGAGCCTGGAGCTCCTCCTCCTCTTCGGCGTCTTGCTTTCTCTTTCGGGTGGACATTTTTTTGGGGAGGTGTTGATGGAGACTGGAGGGGTGGATTGGGCGCGACGAGGTAAAGGGGGGAAGGAGAGTAGGGGATGGGGAAGAGGGAGGTTGCGAGAGGGAAGTGAGCGGGAGGGCTGGGGGGGGCGGCTGGAGAGCTGGGGGAGGGAAAAGGCGACGAGGCACGGAGGTGGAGGGCCGAGGGAAGGGGGGGGGTTCGCACTGGGGGGAGGGGGAGGGGAGGGGGAGGAGAGGAGAGGGAGGTTGGAAGCTGGCAAAGCTTGCTGCCCCTTGTACGCCCGTCCATGTCCGTCGTGCCGTCCTGCGCTCCAGTCGAGCTGGGCCAGGCCGTCCCGTCCGATCCCAGGCCATCTCATCCCCCCTTCCCGTGCCCTTCTTCCCCAGCGCGATGCGCGCTCGCCGTCTGCGGTAAGCCGGGCGGGATCAGCCTCGAGCGTTATCGCCGGCCGACGGCGCCGAGACCTGACCGGTCGTTGCGGGCGGGTTGGAACAGCGGGCGGGCGACGGCTGCCTCGCGGCCGCCGTGGCTGGCTTCGTCCAAGTCCCCCCGGCCGCCTGCGCCGCCGCTTGCGCGCGCCCGCGAGATGCTGCCGCTTCGCTCGGCACACGCGTAGTCCGTAGGCACAACCAGCCAACCGCCGCCCCCTTTTTCCCTCTTCGCCCGGGGACCCGCGAACCCTGCGTTTAAGCGCGGCCATTGCCATTAGTGCGGGCGGGTGAAGTTGGCCTATGTAGCTGATGGGCACTCCCCTTGCCGCTTGACGCTCTTTTCAGCCGCCAAAGCCGGTGACCAAACTCCCCGGCCGGGTGCGCCAGGACAGTACGTAGGACAGCGAGGCCGACGGGGCAAACCCCGTCTCAGCCATGCGTGCTCTCCAAAATAGCACCGTCCGAGGTGCGCTTTTCCGTCCTCGTCGCGCGTAATTCCCGACATGGCCATGATGCGATGTGATGAAGTCGGTGACAATGCTTCTGCCGCTGGACCAAGGTGCATGTGAGGTGGAGCACCCGGCGATATCGGCCCAGGGACGCCTGCCCTCACGGATGCCGACCGAGGTAAATCTCTAGTGCTTATTCGCAGGAAGGCGATGCGGCGCGTTGGATAGCAAGGCCCAGAGCAGCGTCTCTCTTTGCCAGGAAACCGGAGCATGGCAACCTGCGATATATATGTTCCGTAGGTACATGCCCACCGCGCGGTGCTGCTCGGAGGCTCGGAGCTAACACGGACGCGCGGCCCGAGCTCGGCAAATCTGATAACAGCGCCCGCCTCCGGCAGCGGCGTGCGCGTGTTTACCCGCCTGCCTTCGAGCTTTCTTCACGCTGCCACATCTTCGTGCCAGCCTCCCTCCAGCCCTGCTCTCCCACGCTTTCGCCCCGAACGAGCCCGAGAATGGCAGACACGGCAGCTCAGGCCCCGGCGCCCGCGCCTGCGCCCGTCGAAAAGTCCGAGGTTGACGCTGTCGACGACAACCTCGCCGCGCCTGCGCAGCAACCGCTGCCCGCCGTCCCTGCTTCGCCGGAGACCGCGCCCGCCGCCAAAGCCGAGCCCAACGAGAAGGCCGAGCCTGCCCCCGAGCCAAATGCCAACGGAGTAGCTGAGCCAGCCGGCGTGGCTTCTGGCCCGTCCTGGCCGGAGCTTCCTCCCGACCATCCGCTGGCCAAGTTCGTCGCCGAGCTCGGCGCCATCCTCGACGAGGTCGGCCACGACGAGATGTACGGCGTCAAGCTGGACAAGTCCGGCCCCTTCCACACCAAGCTCGTGCTCCAGAAGTTCCTGCGCGCCAACTCGAACGACCTCGACAAGGCCAAGGAGCAGCTCCGCAACTCGCTCAAGTGGAGGAAGGAATACAACCCGCTCAAGGCCAAGGACGAGGTCTTCAGCAAGGAAAAGTTTGGCGGCCTGGGCTACGTCACCGTGGTTGAGGGCGTCCCGGACAGCGGTAATGCCAAGGATGTCATCACGTACAACAACTACGGCGCCGTCAAGGACTTCAAGGTCACCTTCGGCGACCTCGATGCGTGAGCTATATCCCCTCGTGTCTGGGAAAAAGGCCGGCAAGTAGCAATGCTCTCACAATCCGTCTTCTAGGTTCATCCGCTGGCGCGTCGGCCTGATGGAGCTCGGCCTCGAGAAGCTCGACCTCGCCGCCGCCGCCGCTCCCATCCCCGACTTCGGCCAAGGCAAGGACCCCTACCAGGGCATCCAGGTGCACGACTACCACGACGTCAGCTTCCTGCGCCCGGATCCGCTCGTCAAGTCGTCGTCCAAGAAGGCCATCGAGACCTTCCAGAAGTACTACCCCGAGACGCTCGGCCGCAAGTTCTTCGTCAACGTGCCCGTCATCATGGGCTGGTTCTACTCGGCCATGAAGCTCGTCCTCGCAAAGGAGACGGTGCGCAAGTTCACCATGCTCAGCTACGGAAACACGCTGGCGGCCGAGCTCGGTCCCAACGTCCCGGCCGCTTACGGCGGAAAGGCCGAGGGTCTGGACAAGATCGGCGAGACGCTGAAGGTGGAGTGAGACGGGGGGCGCGCTGTCGTAGGAGCCTTCTTGGACGGCAGTTCTCATCCCGGCAACTGCCAATTCTGCTGCCGGGGCCCCCTCTTCTTTCAGTTGGCTAGAGCGTTAAAAGATACCACAACGGCGGAGCACCACTGCATAGCGACTACTAATTCGCCTCGTTCGAGGCCTTAATACGAAACTTGAGATTTTCTTCACCTCTTGAACTCTTGAGCATGCCATTGACGCTTTTAGCTGAAAATTGATGTAGCGGATGAGCTAGGCTTCAGCATTTGGTTTGTAATCACCGCCGAAACTTGGTGTGATCTTTATCTGTTCTCTCTTGCACATCGCGGCAGCACCAACGAATCATGGAAGGATTCGCCTAGTCCGTCCGGATACATAGGCAATCATGCTATCTTGACCTAGTATTTGTGCGCAAGAGCCTTAGAATGGCGCAATATTGCGGGGGTCCAATCAGGTGGGCCTTTATTTGATATTTCGTTGCAGCAGCAACACGATCTTTCGTCTCAAATTACCTCGAAGGACTATCAAATGTTTTTCGTGCCTACAGGAGCGCCATGTCAACTAAACAAATTACTAGAGCAGGCAGGGATGACCTTGATCCATTTTAGTTAGAGACCGTGACCATCCACCCATCGTCCGCAACTTTACCACGCGCATCAACACCACCCCATACCACGACGCTCGCACCGTCAACTTCGGTCCCGCGCGCCGCAGCGAACATGGCTCTGCGTCCGCACCCCTTCTCGGCCTCGGATCCCTCGCTCCTCCTTACCGTGCTAACATCCTCGTCGGGCCCGTTAACGTAGCGATACTTGACCTCGGCCCACTTCTCCTGCCTCGTCTCCTGGCGCAGCCCCTCCCTCATCCTGTCCTTGATCTTCGCCGCCGTGACGTTTTCGGGCGGCAGCTGAACCGCCCAGATGTCGTCGAGCGCCATGTCCTCGGCCTCGCTCCAGGCCGCCCTGCACCGCCCGCCGACGAGCAGCAAGTAGCGCCTGCCCTGCCCCGTCGAGACCTCGAGCAGGGCCGCGCCGTGCCGGCCCGCCGGCCCGCCGTCGTCCGCGAACGGCACCTCCTCCCAGCCCCAGCCGCCCAGCGGCGCCGCCGCGCCCGCGTTGGGATCCACCTCGTCCGACGCCTTCCATACGCCGCCCACGTCGAGCGCGTCCAGCGAGCCGCCCAGGTCCTCGCCCGACGCCGCCCGGCCCCCGAACCGGTACAGCCGGTCCCCGGCCACGGCCAGGCCGGCGCCCTCGCGCGCCGGGCCCGGCCCCGGCGGCAGCCCCGACCACGTCCGCGAGCGCACGTCGAACGCCCACGTGTCGGCCAGCGGCCGGCCGTCGAGGCCGCGGCCGCCGTGCACGAGCAGCGTGCCGAACGAGTCCTCGGGGGGGGGCTCGGGCACGACCTCGGCGGGGTCCGCCGGCCGCTGGGGCGGCGCGGCGGCGGCGGCGGCGGCGGCGGCGGCGGCGTCGTCGTCGTCCTTGCCGCGGCGCTCGCGCACGACGACGTGCCGTCGCGGCGGCGGGCGGTCCGACACGGCGAGGGCGAAGCGCTCGCGCGGCGGCGGGGCGGGCGATCCCGGCGCCGGGTCCAGCGCGTGCCAGGCGTGGCTGTTGGCGTTGAAGACCCAGACGCGGCCCGGGGGGTCGGGTTGGCGGTCGTTGCCGTTGCCGACGGTGACGACGCCGCCGAAGACGTAGATGTCGTCGCCGAGCGCGACGCTCGCGTGGTGGATGCGCGGCGCGGGGAGGAGCCCGCCGGGGCGGCGCGGCCGCGCGGGCAGCGTCTGGTAGTCGGCGCCGGCGACGCCGGACGAGGGGAGGATGACCATGCGGACGGCGTTGTCTGGGGTAGCAGTGTCGGTAGCGGGGGCGGCGGTGGCCGACGGGGACGCGTCGAAGCTACTCGGGTCCCCGGCGGTGCCGCCGAAGATGTAGGCGCGGCCCTTGACGACGGAGAGGGAGTGGCCGGCGCGCGGGACGGGCGCGTCGGCGACGCGCGAGCACGTGGCCGTGAGGGGGAGGGTGGCGCGGCGGAGGCCCTTGGCGATGCCGACGGCGCCCGAGAGCAGCGATTCCGCCGTCGAGAGGATGCCGACTGTGGCGGGCTCCATCGTGCCGCGGGGAAGGGGGGGGGGGGGGTTGGTGCCGGGATAGGTTTTGGAACTGTCGTGTTCTGAGGTGGTGGAAGGCGATGGAATAGGAGGCTGTCGGTGCAGCCTGTCTCTGCGTATGTATAGCGCAGTGGGATGGGGAGAGAATGACGTCGGCGGGGTACCGAGGGCGACGGGCTTACCCAACTGGGAGTGTGGGAGATTGGGCAACGGTTCCAGCTACTGTACTACGTAGGTAGGTACATGCATACTACGTAGGCGCTGTACCTACATAGGACTTCATGGCGTAGCCGTTGCGGGCGAGGGCGGGAGAATTCTCTTGGCACTGGGGCACCAAGCGGCGGCGCGGCGACGCGGGCGGAAGCTGCAGTCGGAACGCGGTAGCGCATCTCGTTCGCGCGGTGGTACGATTTGTGCAGGTGTGACGTTGGTGACGGGGCCCCGACCGCGTGGGTGGTAGACGCGCGTCAGGGCTTACCAGCACCCGCTATAGGCCGGTACGTACCAGGCACGAGGCTGCAATCTCCATCGGCCGGTGCTACTACGTGGGTACCGGGGATACGGCACTCCGCACTGAATCTTTGCTGCCGGAGGATTCATATCGTGTAGGGACTGGGTAAACTGAAGTACGTAGATACCTGCTCCCGTGGGTAGCGTGGGAAGTATGGAGGCTCCCGGCGGCCGAAGTGTGGCAACTCGGTTTTGAAACGTTTCGACTTACCTACGTCAAGTAAGGAGGAGGCATCTTCAAAGATCTTCAATCTCACACCTCCAAATCACGATCTGGCGGGGCGAGGCAGTTCCCCCGCCGCCGCCCGACCTACCCGAGGTGGTGAGACATGAATCACAAGCGGCAGGCTCGACAGAATTCTGGGCCCGTTCGTGCGTTTACCGCCATGCGGCCCGAAGCCAAACCACGTCTACCTGGCTGCTGCTTGGGACGAGCCACGAAGTCCTAGATAGTTCGCGTCCTAATTCGTACATGTGTCGTCCCACTAATTTACGCGGTAGTGCGGGGTATGTAGTACATGAGGTGCCCGAGCGGTAGGTACGTACTGTACATGAGGCCATCCCGGCCTGGCTGGGGCCTCGGGGCCTGGGGAGGGGCCGCGCATTTGGCGAGCCCTGTTCGTCGAGCGACGGGCGGGCCAATTGGGCGGCCGCAGCAGTGGGAGTTAATTTGGGTACACGGACACCCGGGGCATTGCCGTGAAAACATCCAAGCCCAGAGGGCCGCTCGTGATGCAGAGACCCGAGTGGTTTCGTTTTGCGCCAAGCCGACGGGAACCACGGTCCAAAACTTTGCCCTAATGTCACACGATTCGCGCCGGGAGCACAGCTGCCGGGGGCGGACGGAACCTGATTTCAATTTCGCCAGGCGAAGGGTCCAGTCGAGGCGGCCCTGGTGGGTGGGCGTGGAATCGTTGCGAGTGGCCGGGCGCGTCGAGGCACGCGACGGGGCGCGGTCTAGAATCGCGGGAGGCGGGAGAGATGGGTCAACGACGGCGCCGAAGCCGGCCGTCCGGGCCAGCCGCGGGCGAGAGGCGCCATGGAGTCGTTTTATCGGCCGGCTTGGCGCGCTCTCAGCTGTCGCGCGTGGGTAATCGCGCGCTGCGGAGGCACAGCAGTACGGAGTAAGTAGGCTCGTGGTATGTAGGTCGGCAGCGCCCGCCCGCTGCTCGTTGCCCGGCCCTGCTTCCAAGAGACCGAGAGTGGACCCTGAGCGATCGCCTGGCGCCACCCCCCGGTCCCCGTCCGCTCTGGGCCCTGCCTGCCGCTTGGCCGCCCACCCACGCACCCTCCAGAGTCGATTTCCAACCATCCAGCTCCACCGGCTCGTCGTCCTTCTTTCCATCGCCCTCGGAGCCTCCATCTCGCCTTGGGGCCGCTTCTTCAACCTTCACCGGCCGGGCGTGCTGCGCTGCCCTTTTCGCTCGCCGCGACGCGCACCGCCTCGCCCCTGGTTTTCTGACTCCCCCTCGCCACATTACATCACCGGCGCCACCGCGGTGGCTGCGCTCTTATGCTCGTCACCGTTGCGCTGTCCGCCATTTGGGCCTCGCCAGCCCATTCTCGAGCACTGCGATTGCAGCCGTCCCCATCCAACTTGTGACCATGACGACGGCATCGCCGCAGTCCCCCCATATCTGGGAGCCGTCGTCGCACCCGCACCCTCAGCCTCGACAAGATCGGCCCCCGCCCCAATCCCGGCCGACCAGCTCGCGCACTCCGTCATCGTTCGTCCCGCCGCATGGGGCCGCGACCGAGCTGAGGACGCCCCTGCCCCGCGCCCCCAAGGACTCGACGACCTCTAGCCCCAATTATTTCGGCATCGCCGTCGACCCTGAGAGAGAAACGTTTAATTCTAGCGCCAACCAGCATGCCAGAGCGAACTGGAGCCCACCGACGTCCAATGTGAGGTCGACAGCCGCCATGTCGCCTCGCGTCATTCCGCTGGAGCACAACGCCGAATTCGAAG
Source organism: Lineolata rhizophorae (assembly GCA_010093515.1). Classification (NCBI taxonomy): domain Eukaryota; kingdom Fungi; phylum Ascomycota; class Dothideomycetes; order Lineolatales; family Lineolataceae; genus Lineolata; species Lineolata rhizophorae. The sequence continues at coordinate 1,005,046 of MU001679.1, read as the reverse complement.
CCTTCAGGCGCGAGTCTGAACGCAATTCGTACGAGCGGAGCACCTTGACGTTCCCGCCTTTTGGTGACTTTGGCAACGTCGACAAGCCCCTGAACGTCGCCCCCGGCCGTTCGTCGCGTTCCTCTTCCAGTCCGTTGAAATCACAAAAGCCGTCTGCTTCGCCGGTATCACCAACGACTAAGGCCGAAGGTAACGGTTCGAGCACGCAGCAATCCGAGCAGATGCCACATCCCCGCTCTCCCAAACGACTGTTGTCATGCGATTCCGGAATTCTAGATCGTCCTAGACGGCACTCCCCTGCTAGCTTCACCGACAACGAGTCTGACAACGGCCTTCGTGCCTCTCCGGATCCGCGACATTCTCGGCTTTCACTACCTTCAGACCGAACGTCATTGATGCTCGGTCAACACCAGGGCCGTGCCGAGACTTTGCCTTCGCAACTAGAGTCCGAGCATAAGCCCGCAGAGCCGACGGTTGTGACGCCGCAGCATGTCATTGGACTTCTAGAAGCGTTCCACGAAGAAGTGCTGTTGCTTGATCTGCGCGTTTCAACTCAATATTTCCGGTCAAGGATATGCGGCGCTCTGAATCTCTGCATTCCGACCACTCTTCTCAAACGGCCGTCATTCAACGTGCAGAAACTCGCCGAGACGTTCAAGGACGACGAGCAGCGCGACAGGTTCGAGCGGTGGAGGAGTAGCAGGTATATCATCGTATATGACGGCAATTCTGCCACATTGAAAGACGCAATATCCTGCACGAACATTCTGAAAAAATTTGTAAATGAGGGCTGGAACGGCGTATCCTACATCATCCGCGGTGGCTTTGTCGAGTTCTCTAAGAAATTTCCGAACTACATAACTCAAGACTACGACGTGGCTTCGAGCTCGGCATCGTCACGGACTTCCTCGGTGGATTCGGAAGGGCCTGCTGTTGCCCAAGTTTGTGGAGGTTGCCCGATGCCAAATGTCAAGAGCGCCGCAAACCCCTTCTTTGGGAATATCCGACAAAATATGGACCTTATAGGCGGCGTGGGGCAAATTTCTGTGAAGCTTCCAAGCACTTTCAGCAAGGAAACGGAGCAGAGTCTTCCGAAGTGGATGCAAAAGGCTATCAATTCTTCTGATAGAGGGAAATCCATCTCAAACGGCTTCCTACAGATTGAACGTCGAGAACAGAAAAGGATGCAGGACGCACTTAATGGGAAAGTGGTATACGGTTCGCCGACTCCAAACGTTCGGAGTTCTATCCAGATCGCCGGTATCGAAAAGGGCTCCAAGAATCGGTACAACAATATCTGGCCATACGAGCATACCAGGGTTAAACTCCAGGGGCCTTGCGAGGGTGGCTGCGACTACATTAACGCCAATCACGTCAAAGCTGCGTGGTCGAACAAGCGGTACATTGCAACCCAAGGCCCGATGCCTGCGACTTTCAATGTGAGTTGAACTTCTTTCGCCTATCTCTCTATGCACGAGCTCACTATGTGATAGGATTTCTGGAACGTGGTCTGGCAACAGGACATTCGTGTCATTGTTATGCTCACTGCGGAGAAGGAGGGCGGGCAAGTCAAGGCCCATAATTATTGGAATGGGAAGCGTTTTGGCCACATAAACCTAAACTTCCTTTCAGAGCACCGGGCGTCTCTCGAACCATCAAGGATCAACCGTCGCCGGGAGAGGCCTTCGATGGGTCACCGCGCCTCTCACTCAACCGACAAGCTCCCGAAGGAGTCGTCCGCATCGCCTTCCACTGAACAACCCTACGTTATCGTCCGCAAATTCACGTTATCGAATGACGACTGTCCGTTTGAGCGAATGAGGGAAATCACTCAGCTACAATATTCGACTTGGCCGGACTTTGGCGCCCCTGCACATCCAGCCCACTTGCTGGGTCTGGTCGAGCAGTGCGATGCAGTGGTTCGAGCCGCGAACGGTGCTCCGAGCCAGTATGCTGCACCTGATCCTCCCGACGCACGTCCAGTGCTTGTCCATTGCAGCGCGGGTTGCGGCCGCACGGGCACCTTTTGCACAGTTGATTCGGTCATTGATATGCTCAAGCGGCAACGAATGCAACGGTCGACTCGTCAGGGTACTCCGATGGACCTTGATACGGGCGGAAGCAACCCGTTCTTCGACCATTCGCTCGACACCACCTGGACGAGCCGCGATGACGTCGACTTGATTGAGAAGACAGTGGAAGACTTCCGGCTGCAACGGCTTAGCATGGTGCAGAGCCTGCGGCAGTACGTCCTCTGCTACGAAAGCGTGCTTGAGTGGCTTGTGGAACAGTCCCCCAAGGCCGCATGAGCATCACGTACACACCTATTTGATATTGGCAACGGAAACATGTATATTCTGCGGGTTCTGTCTTATTGGATAGCCGAAAGGTCGGTATTGTCTTTTTTTCTTGGGCCAAGGCGTTGGTATTCAAGTTTTGCATCGGGTATGGTGCATGGATGGGGAACTTGGAGGGGTTGAGCAAGTGGATTCACTCGCTTTTGATGGACATCGGGCGCCCACTCCTATAGATGAGCACACCACTCCTGCACAGATTCAGCATTCGTGTCGTTTGAACATGCTACCTAGAATTCCTTCCTTCCTGCACACGTGAGTAAATCGAGGGCCTTTGTTGTGGTCTGACCCTTTTAGGGTCTGCTTGTCCAGATCGACGATGAAAACGGATATATACGTCACATGTTACGTTAGAAGACAATCTCTACCCCATGGAGTTGAAAGAGATTCAGATTGAGTTCTGATGTGCGCCTTGCGTGGTCTAGAACTTTATGTTGTGCATGTCCCGGATGCCCGCTGGCATGTCTAGATGTACCTCATACTTTGTGGTACAGAAAAGGGAAAGTTTCGCCCAAGGTCCAGATTAGGAAAACCAAGGTAGTACATGCTGTCACGTGCAGATAAGGCGCGTGGTATCTCGACGCGTCCCTAGATCGGAGTCTCGCGTCCTTTGGTCCCTTATGACAAGCTGTTCACCTACTACGGGGTATTTGGACCACAATCCGTTGCTCGCACGAGCTGTTTGAAGTAGGGTCCGACCTCGATATCTACTATGTCCGAAGAGCCAGATGAGGCCTACGACACCACCCATCGGGCCTTTTTACAGGCATTTCTGGCGCGCCCTGCCATGACGTTTGAGGACGCCAAACCCATACTTGCGCGAATATTTTCAATCAAAGGTAGGCGATAGCAGACGATGCGGCCACGCGACCTCGCGCACTCGTTCCCCAAAGACAAGCTGACCGAGGGGAAACGCGACGTCGCAGAGGAGCGTTCGTTCCTCGTCAACGACGTGACGGAGGCCGACTTCCGCAACTACGTGGGCACGCTGAACGCAGCGCTGGGCCCGCTCGACTACGAGGTGCGGTCGGCGCTGCCGCAGCACGGCGGCCGGGCGCGCGTCTACGCGCTCGTCAACACGACGTCGGACGCGCTGACGCAGCTGGCGACGGCACACTCGGCCGACGAGATCGCCTTCATCAAGCGCGTGCTCGACGCAATGTTCGAGACGCACAATAGGGAGAGGGCGGAGATCATGGCGGTCAGGGCCATGGATGCGGTGCAGCTGCACCGGCCGCCGCTGCAAGGGGGCGGGGGAGGAGGAGGAGGCGCCACACAGCGGTCCTCGGTGCCGGCGGACGAGTCGCAAGCGGGGCTGGAGGGCGGGCAGAGTCAGTCGGTCAAGGCTATCACGATGAAGCAGGCTGAGGATCTCTTGGCTAGTCTGAAGGAGGAGGGTTGGCTGGAGCGGAGCAGGAGGGGGTATTATAGCCTGTCACCGAGGGCGCTGATGGAGCTGAGGAATTGGTTGGTGGACACGTATAACGATCCGCCGGATGAGGGCAATCCGAATCAATGGCAGAGGATCAAGATGTGCGAGGCGTGCAGGGAAATTGTGACGGTGGTATGTATAAGTGGCTTGGAATCTGCTATATCCGGCTCAACGTATCGACTTCAATTTGTGTCACGGAACTCATGAGTCTCATAGGGTCAACGCTGTTCGAAGCGAAGGTGTAATTGCCGTCTGCATAACATTTGCGTGGAAAACTTCTTCCGCACGCAAACGGAGCGGAAATGCCCCGTGTGCAAGGAGGACTGGACAGGCCGGAATTTTGTTGGAGAGAAGGCCGATCCGAGGGTCAATAATAGAAGTTCGGGTACCAGCAATTCGAGGAGGACTCCGCGGACTAACAACGGAGACGATGCTACAATGCTCGTTGAAGACGACGAATAAACAAAAGTTTTAAGTATTACAATTTCAGCAATGCACGGCGTGCAAACCTAGAGCCATGTAACCGTGGGCCACTATCTACCTTGAACTAACACAAGCTGGAGAGTGAAAATAGGCAATGTCTGTACCTTCTGCAAGATTGACAATTCGGTTGGACCTAAATGACTCAATTGACAACTGCGACTTTGCTTCACGGCTGCCCATCCCCGGCGCGGTATATCTCGACTCCAGCTCTTTTCCTTGCACCCCCGGCTTTACTGCTGTTGCCTGACTACCTACACGTTCTTTTCGGAACATCCACTTTCCCACTTTTAGGCATTGCAAGAATGCAGACTTATCGTGCCGTTACTACCTTCCAGTCCTAAACCCCGTCGGAGCACTGTCTCGAGTAAGTAGGACGGGAGAAAATGCGGGCTCGAAGCTAACTATAGAGGAACGTGGGATGTTACTAGAATGTGCACTCACAAGCAGCTTTGAGAGCATCAGCCCGGACTCACATTGAGTATGGCGTCACTTCAGCATGAAAGAGTTGCATAATGTCAACACAAATATGAAGGTTAAGGATATACGTCGGCCAAGAAGGAAGCTGGTTACAACTGAACCGCAGGTGAGTAGCGGGCCTGCGACCCAAGCCTCCAAGGCAACAGTGCAACCAGGGTGGCTAGTCTAAAAGAGTGTGGTAGGCGGAATACCAGGCGCGCAGCCATTAACCAGAAAGGTAACTCGATCGGCGTCCATGCGTTTACGACTCTCGGCACGAGAAACACCTCTGCACGTAAAGCACCTACTTGGAATAATAGGTGAGATAAGCTTAATTCCCACACAGCACAAATTAAAGCAGTGGTGAGATGGCTCACAAAGTCGAAACAGGAAAGAGAAACGGCCCTCAGACTTGGGAACGAAGGGATGATGCAAGGACTTATGTAGTGTAGTATTCGCCGAGCGTCCAAGAATTCCCACCATCCAGGAATCCTCGCGCATGAAGCGCCGGGACTCAACACCAAGCTTTGTGGCCACTACGGGATCGCTCTCTAAAATCCAGGTTTCGAAGTAGCATTCCCCGGGTCGACTGGATTATGCGACAGGCGTCGGGTGTCTTGGCCTTGTTTGGTGTTTACAGATGTCTTTCGAGCTGGAACCAATCACCTGGCGGCAAGACGGTACCTGCACAAAGGGACGGGACGCTCACAACCAGTCGGTCCACTATTGGTTCGGCCGCACAGATTCTGGAAGGCGAGAGGGCTTCGACGATCTGGGGTAGCGCCACGGGAGGTATGTCAGTCACGTAACTCGGCGAATGCTACATACTGGACTCCCAGCGAACCGCAGGGCTTTCCTCAGCAGCACACCTTCGGTCCAGGAGAGCGCCAAGCCCGTAATTTACAGAATAGGCAGGTGCGGCCAGCTGCCCGTCCCGGCCCTGCTAAGCCAAGGAATGGCCGCGGCCGCACATTTGACGGCGGCGGGCGCGACCTGAAGCCGGCGATCCAATCTATTTCGCATAAGCCGGCCAAGGGGGCGCGCCGAACCAGATTCCGGGCGCCGCGTCGAGAGCGGAAACACGCGGCCTTCGCACGCGCATTCGGCAGGAGCACGACTTGGAGCCAGCCTACGCCCAGCTTCCATATCTAATCGAGGCGCGTTGCCCTGTACGGCCCGCGACCTGCCAGTCGTGCGGCGCCAGGAGCGGAAGGTGTGGGATTCGCTCCGGACGCACGCGATTCTCCAGCCTTGGGGTGCCTTGGCTGCCCGTGATCGCCGTTGCACATAAACTTTCCGCCGCCGCCGATCTTGGCGTGCCTGCTCCGCTCGTCTTGGCGCGAGGTCCCAAGAGCGCCGAGTCCGCCGCAAATGAACCGCCAGGCTCCGGACCACTCGCATCGCTTCAACTCCTGGGCCGGACCGTCGCTCGGCGAGAGCGCGCGCAATGTGTACTCGGCCTTCTCCGCCCCCGCTCAAAGAATGGGCCTGGCAGATTCTACTGGATCAATCGGGAAGTTGTGCAACGGCCTTGTTATCAAAGGAACCTAACCGCCGGCGCTCGGGTATCTAAGCCTCGTAACAAGCTTTGAGGCCGTGCAGAAAATAAATTGCAAACCAGCATTCCAGGCATACATGGATATCCCCGAGCTCACATGGACTTATAGCTATCCAACCAGCCAAGGCTACCCAGCTAACCATTCGGGCAGCCCGCATTTCAATCCCACACCGTCAAGGACCCTGTCGCCCGCGTCTCTCCGCCCGCCACCAGAGAGAGGCACACGAGCCCTTGGCGTCAAGGCGGTGCGACCTCTATCTCTGGGCGGTCGGCAGACCCATGCGCATTGTGGAAGGTGTCTGACCCTGGCGAGCAAGGTCCAGGTTGCCCAGCACCGTTGTTTTCTTTGAAGTGTGTAAACGGGATTGAAGATCTGTTCAATCTGTGTCCCCACTTCGCGCCTGGGCACAGACAAAGGGTAAACATGACCGCCACTCTCAACATGCCGACAGCCGTCCCTGGTGCGATGGACAAGGCCACTGTAACGGCGATGGCCCGTCCGGCACTCGATCTCAGCAATATATAAGGCGCTGTGCCACACTCCTCGACCCAGAGAGCATCAAGGGCAATCACCAAGAACACTTCACTGTTGTTCTTTACTCGTCCAAGCTGTACGCAGTCTCGTCCTCCTCAACATGAAGGCCTCTATTGTTACTCTCCTCGCCCTCACTGGCGCCGCCCTCGGCGCCAACCAGATGGCCATGGACCGTCTGGTGAGCATCAAGACCTCTCAGAGGGCCAGCCAACGCGAGCGGGGCATGTTCCGCTCTCAAGCATACCCTAGCAAGAAGAACGTCCCTTGTGTTGACGGAATGGCCGGCGAGTACGCTTGCGAGAATGTTGACCTCATGGCTTTCCTCAGCCACGAGGACATGGGCAGTGTGGAACGCGAGGGCAATGACATCTGGGGTACGGAAATATCGAGCATTCAAAAAGCAACCCCACTAAATACTAACTTGGTTTCTCATTTCAGGCTGGACTTCTCCCGATGGCCGCGAATTCGGTGTCATTGGACAGAGTGATGGCACTGCATTTGTTGAGGTCAAGGCCGACGGCTCTCTGGACTACGTTGGCCGCCTGGCGGTCCAGACCGACAGCTCCATCTGGCGCGACATGAAAGTGATCGACGGCTACGCCTACATTGGCTCCGAGGCGGATGACTACGGCATGCAGGTCTTCGACATGCGCAAACTGCTCAACATCAGCTCCTTCGAGAAGCCGAAGGCGTTTGCTCTCCGGGATTTGACTGCTCACTTTTCCGAATTCGGCAACTCCCACAACATCGTCTCCCACGAAGAGACCAACATGATCTACGCCGTCGGCACCAACCGTAACGGCCCTTGCGCCGGCGGTCTGTTCATGGTGGACGTCTCCGACCCCGCCAACCCCGTCTCTCCCGGGTGCGCCTCGGATGACGGGTACGTCCACGACGCGCAGTGCGTCATCTACTCGGGCCCGGATTCGGAGTACGAGGGCCACGAGATCTGCTTCGGCTACAACGAGGACACCTTCACCATCTACGACGTGACGGACAAGAGCAGCCCCGTCACCATCTCGTCGACGCCCTACGAGGGCGCCGCCTACACGCACCAGGGCTGGCTCGTCGACACCGCCAACATGCAGTACCTGCTGCTCGACGACGAGCTCGACGAGATGGACCAGGTGGGCCCGGCCGCCGACGGCAACACGACGACGTACATCTGGGACATCTCGTCGCTGGCGTCGCCCGTGAACACGGGTCTCTACTTCTCGCCGGTGCACTCCATCGACCACAACCAGTACGTCGTCTCGGGCCTGTCGTACCAGGCCAACTACGGCTCGGGCCTGCGCATCGTCGACGTGAGCAGCGTCGCCGAGGACCCGACCGGCGCCGGCTTCAGCCAGGTCGGCTTCTTCGACGCCCACCCCGAGGACGACGCCATCGGCGGCGAGGTCGAGTTCGTCGGCACCTGGGGCGTCTACCCCTTCTTCAGCTCCGGCTACATCCTGCTCAACAGCATCGAGCGCGGCGTGTACTCGCTCAAGTACACGGGCGGCAGCGCCTACGCCCAGTAATTTTCTAAAATTTTTTTTTTTTTCCTTTTTGGCACTCCCGAGGGTGGCGAGGTGCGCGCTCTACCTTTGGGCATCGTAGACTATCTACCATTTACCCCTTCATGTGAATAGATTGTGTAGAACGCTTTTTTGAATGAGATTATGCACCTGCATGGGTCGAGGAAACCAATCGCCGCGCGTCTAGACCGTGACTAGTGAAGGGCCGAAAGAAAAAGCTGCGCGCGACGCAATATGGCGCGAGTGACGACGTACAACAGGTGAAGTGGGACAGGGCGAGAGGATCGATCAGTTGCCGAAAAGCGGTGGCGGCGAGATGGTTGGGGTTGGGTGGCAGCGACCCAGACGTGCGGATCGCATTGTGCACGCAAGGCAAGGAGCAGTATATTAATATTAATCCTTCGAGGCCGGCCACGCCCGTTCGGTCCCTCCCGACTTTGGAAAATCGTCCGATTTGTCAAGCTGCATGCTTCTAGGCCCCCTAACTGGCCGGTGCTTGTCATTTGATCGGTTTCTTGGGAGAAGACGTGCACAAAACAAGTAATCACGAGGCTCTGCGACACTACCAGTATATCTCGGGCACTAAGCATATGCCGACATAGGTAGGTCACTGGCGTCTAGCCCATGTCTTGGATTGATAGCAGAATTAGCACGATGCGTGTTATAATTCTTTGGCCCGTCGGGAAATAATGTGCGCCGAGCTATGATACAGTCAAGACAAACGCGTGCAACAAAACGTAGGAGCCCGATATAGGCTCCACGAGCCTACCCATGGTCCAATTACCGTCGTACTCACCCCTGCCCCAGTCCATTTTACTTCCACAACTTGGTCAAACTCATTTGCTTGTCGTCGTGCTTGTTCAGAACCTTGGCCGTGGCCAGGTCGAAATCCTCCTGCGTCACGTGCACACGCCTCTCCCGCAGAGCGTACATGCCGGCCTCGGTGCAGACGCCCTTGAGCTCGGCGCCGGAGCACCCGTTCATCTTCTCTGCGATCTTGGTCAGGTTGATGCCGCGCGTCAGGTTCATGCTGCGCGAGTGGATGCGCAGGATGTCGGCGCGGGCCTCGACGGTCGGGGGCGGGAACTCGATCTTGCGGTCGATACGGCCCGGACGGAGCAGGGCGGGGTCGAGGATGTCGAGGCGGTTGGTGGCCATGATGATCTTGATGTTCTTGGTGGGCTCGAAACCGTCGAGCTGGTTGAGGAGCTCCAGCATGGTGCGCTGGACCTCGGAGTCGCCCCCGGAGCTGCCCTCGACGCGCGAGGAGCCGATGCTGTCGATCTCGTCCATGAAGATGATGCTGGGCGCGTGCTCGCGGGCCATGACGAAAAGCTCGCGCACCATGCGGCTGCCCTCGCCGATGTACTTCTGCACCAGTTCGCTGCCGCTGACGCGGATGAACTTGCAGTCCGTGTGGTGGGCGACGGCTCGGGCGAGCAGGGTCTTTCCTGTACCAGGAGGTCCATAGAGAAGGACACCCTTAGGCTGGGCGATACCGAGCGACTCGAAGAGTTCCGGGTGCTTCAAACCCAGCTCAATGACCTCCTTTATTTCCTTGATTTGCTGGTCCAGGCCACCAATCATATCGTATGTGCTGTCCGGAACCTTCTCCACCATCATAAGCGACACAAGCGGGTCGACGGACGACGGGAGCATCTTTTCGAGCTTGTAGGAGTCGGAGAGCAAGGTGACACGCTTGCCGACGGTGAGTTTAGAGATGTCGACACTTTCAGAAACATCCACGACTTAAGGTGGCGGTTAGCTTCAGTTCGCGAAACAACTCCCAGCAGTCTCGAGAAGGCATATAGACGGATCGGAAGGGTCAAAACTCACCATATTTACCCTCCGGATGTACCTTCACCAGCACTTTCTTCGTGCCCATCACCTTGACGACCTCCCCGACGTACGACCCTGGCTGCTGCAACAGACCCAGCTCCTCCCGCAGCAAGCGCACTCGCGAGTTGTAGTCGTTCCGTTGGGCCTCCAGTCGCCGCAACATCGCCTCGCCCTGGATGATCTCCAGCTTCATGCTCTCGATCTTGTTCCGGTAGAAGCTGCCGAGCGGCGCGTGCGCCGCGCTGGGCGTCTCGACGGCGGCCGTCGCCATAGCGCGTATGTGTCGAGGAGAAACCGGGGGCAGAGCTTCTCTTGCAGAACAGCACGCGGCGAAGTACTGGGGCTCTCGGCGTAGAGCGATGGCGGTCGGATGGGCTCGATGTGGCGGGGAGGAGGGGGGGGTGGATGAATGTTGCTGATGCGGTAGAGCGATGGCGGACAGCTGGTGAGGCTCAAGTGAAGGCGCAGAGAAGCTAGGGCGGGCGACGCGAGCCTATAACGCTCGGCGCTCGGGGCCCGCGCGCCCGGTCTGCCAAGCCCGGCGCGCCGCCGTCAGCTCGACTTCCCCGGGGCCCCAGCTTCCATCCGCTGACGCCGGCTCGGAGCTGTCTCTCCATGTCACCTTGGCTGATTGCATCGAGCGCCTAGGGGAAACAGCAAAGTGCACTCGACAGTAATGCGTTGTTTGGTGCTAGAATCTAGGCCGGCCATGCTACATAGCCGCCTGATGTATCGTTCTTGAGCTTTTGGAGTGGCATGCTGCATATGACGATGTTGTATCACCCCAGTCGCGCCAGCAATGCGGCAGCGCGCTGCAGCAGCCAGCTTCTAGCAGTCTGTATTGGAAATTAACAGGAAATTTTGGTTTGAACCACGATAAAATATATCGAGCTACTAGGGCGCTAGTTCGACGGCGCAGCTGAAGCCACAATTATCAAAAAGTAAAAACAGGGCAAGTTAGCTGAGGTAGCGAGGCCCACGTGCAAGCGCATCACAAGGCCGATTGCCCCGGATACCGCGCATCTTCGTCCGCCCGGCCGCTGTCCACAGTCAAGTCATCTGCGCCGCGCTGCGCACCTGCTAGTCGCACTCCATCGCCCCCGCGCTCTCCTCTGGAGAGGCATGCGCTTGCCTGCCGCTCCGCTGTCGTTTCGCCCATTGTTTGGCGACTTCTCTCAGCGCCCGTGAGCGACAACCGACATCCCATCGGCGCAGACCCAACAAGGGCCGGCCCAGCCGATCTGCTAGCGGGAATCCTGACGTCCACCGCGCCGCGACCTTGGGCCCCGCCGCCCTTCACCGTCTCTTAGCCCTGCAACCATGGCGGACAATGAGAGATCAAGGGGCGAGAGCAATGCATCGTCGCCGACGCGCCGCAGTTCCAGCGCCGCGGCAAACACCGAGCAGCAGCAACAGCAGCAGCAGTCTCCGTCGCCCGAGGCCTCGCGTCCGCGCGGGCAGACCGTTCGCCAGAGCTCCGGAGGATATGGTGTGATACATTTGACCGCCCATTACCTATTGTCACAACGCTAACGGCGACGTTTATTTGCCAGGAACAATTCCGTCGAGCACTCCTCGCCAAGTCGTCGGGTCTCCCGAAGCTGCTGCGCCCGCCAAACCGAAAAAGCCGGGCATCGGCCGCAGGATATCGTCCCATGGACCCCATAAGGGTCAAGAGTTCTCCGTAGATGATGCCGAGGAGGAGGTCGAAGAAGTCCTTGCCGAACAAAAGCATGCCAAGAAGGCCACTGGCAGCCTTCGCAGGATGCCCTCGACCATCCGGCGTCGGCCGGCCGCCCAAGCTCCGTCGCTATCCAAGGTTGATTCTGCTGAGGATGACGAGGCCGCCGAAGAAGAGCGCCCGGCGGCGCCGACAGGTTCGCAGGGTCAGGGAGGTACAGCTGACGAGGAAGGACCCATGGGAGAGTCCGAACCCGCCGAGCAAGAGGACCTTGTTGATGATGAGGATGAAGACGACGGCGAACTTAGCGAGGCGGAGAGCTTCACGCTTAGAGATCGCCAGCAAGCTATCAACGAAACGCATCCCTTCGGTATCAGGATCTGGAAGCCAGCTTTGTACAAGAAGGACCGCTCCGTCCAAAAGACCGCCGAAGGTGATATCCATTCGACCCCTGGCGGCTTCGTTAGCCATTGGTTGCTCCTCTTCAACTTCGCTTGGACTCTTCTTTTTGGTTGGTGGCTTGCGATCATAGCAGCCGCCGGAGGATTGATATGCCTCTTCTTTGGCTACGGTGAAGGCTGCATGGATTATGGCAGGGTGCTTTGGGGCCTTGCAGGCTACATTTTCTACCCTTTTGGGAAGTATGTAAAACTCAAATTGGACGAGGCATACGCCGAGGAAGATGAAGGTGAGGGCCGAAGTATCAGCGAGTACGAGCAGTGGCAGAGTGGAGACATCGAAGAAGGCCGTCTCTTCTTCGGACCCCTCAACATCAACAGGTCGTTGATTGGGAGGAGGCGGAACAGTGTTGATTCCGGCGCAGAGACTCAGAGCCTTTTGGACAGGTCAGGGCGGGGTAATCAAACAAATGGCCAGATCAAATCCAAGAGGAGGCTCTTTGGACGTGGCAAATGGAACATGGGCAGAGTCATCTTCTTCATCTTCTTTTATGGCTTCTTTACGCCCTCACTATTCGTCGTCTCCGGTATCTGTTGGCTCCTGGTCTTCACGATACCTATGGGAAAGGTCACGCTGCTTTTGTTCGATCATCTAAGGAGACATCCATTGGCGCTCTCGTTTCACTCGGACCATGCGGAAACTCGGCAGCCTGGGCCTCCGTCGGCAATTCTTTTGTGCACCTATCGGGCTGCTGGTCTAAGATACTGGAAGTATACCATTGATGGTACCAATATCTTTTTGATCAACCTGCTGGCCATCGTTGTTTTCGCCATTTTCGATTACTTCGTGCTTGGAGAAGCACTTGGTATTGAATCGCCAATTACCAACTCCGGATTGCTTTTCATCCTCGGCCTACTAGGGGTAATTCCTCTCGCGTACTTCATCGGCCAAGCAGTTGCTTCGATCTCGGCTCAGTCGTCCATGGGAGTGGGCGCTACCGTCAACGCATTCTTCTCCACAGTAGTCGAAGTCTTTCTGTACTGCGTCGCTTTAAAGGAAGGTAAAGCACAGCTTGTCGAAGGGAGCATTGTAGGCAGTCTGTTCGCTGGTGTTCTCTTCCTACCTGGACTTTCAATGTGCTTTGGTGCCTTGAAGCGGAAGACTCAACGATTCAACGTGAAATCTGCGGGTGTCACATCAACGATGCTTCTTTTCGCTGTCATCGGGGCTTTCGGTCCTACTTTGTTTTACCAAATCTATGGAAGCGTAAGTATTGCAACCCTATATTTGCTAGAAATTGTCTAACGTTGCTGTAGCATAAACTCAATTGCCACAAGTGCAAAACCGACCAACCTCCTGAAGGCCAAGATTGTAGGAGATGTTATTTCGAACAAATTCCCGCCGTAAACAGTCGGTTCTATCGTAGCGCTGTAAGGCCCTACATCTGGTTTTGCGCGATAATGTTGTTCCTATCCTACGTGATCGGGCTATTTTTCACGCTGAGAACCCACGCTGCCGTGATTTGGACCACCGAGTTGGACGAAAAGAAACAAGAAAGGATGGAGTCATCCACTCACCAGATGAATACCAGCGCTTCACTAAACACTACTAGCCAACAAGGAAGTGGCCAGGACTTTTTCAATACGCCTTTAAGTCGTGCAGCCACGTCCACATCTACCGGTGCCCCGCCTGCAAGCGGCCAAACCCTGAGTAACCAACCGCGCAACGATATCCGTGAATCTCAACTATACAAGCGTATTCTCGGCCACTCACTACGGCATTTTGGACTCGGCGGCTCTACCGAAGCAACGTCTCAGATGGACAAATCGCGGACCCACCCAGGAGATACACCGCATGTGGTGCCGCCTCGAGGTCAAGGCGAGGACGACCGCTTTGCTCTCCAAGGTTTGTCTCCCGAGCAAAACCAACATCTTGTGCGTGGTATCACCGAAGTTGCGGCAACCGCGGCGGCCGTCGCGGCTCGCGACGCCACGAGGGCGCCCCGCAAGATGACCCAGCTTTCCTCAACGCCTGTGAAGTCCACTACCGAGCGGCCACACGTCACGAGAGCAGGAACGTTTATGGAGGAGCCAGAGGAGATGGGCAGCGGGGATGCGGGCCAAGCTGGAGGTGGCCATGACGCGCCCAATTGGAGCAGGACCAAGAGTACCATCATCCTGCTGACGGCCACGGTGGCGTATGCTGTGATAGCAGAGATTTTGGTCAACACGGTTGACTCGGTGCTCGAGAATGTCGATGTAGATGAGAAATTCTTGGGTATCACCCTGTTCGCGTTGGTGCCGAATACGACCGAGTTTCTTGTAAGTTTGTTCGTTGAAAATTGGGAATAAGATCTTAAGTTTGGGCAGGGACTAACGACATACAGAACGCCATTTCTTTTGCCATGAATGGTAACATTGCATTGTCTATGGAGATTGGCTCGGCATATGCACTTCAGGTGTGTCTGCTGCAGGTCCCCGCTCTCGTGCTCTTCTCGGCCGCCTATATGCAATTTCTTGACCCTACCGAAATCGTCAGCCACACCTTCAGTAAGCCGCCTATCATTCACTTACTCAATAGAATACGCAGCTAACAGGACCTGGCAGCACTAATCTTCCCTCAGTGGGACATGGTCACCGTCATCCTCTGCGTCTTCCTGCTCTCGTACATGTATGGAGAAGGCAAGAGCAACTACTTCAAGGGAAGTATCCTTTTGTTGGCCTACCTGGTCGTCGTTGTCGGCTTCTACTTGACGGGATTCAGCAACGTCGATCTTATGGACGTTGATATGCAAGACACGTTGGCGATAAAACCGCAGGTGGAGTCGTTCATGACTGTTGGCCGGTCATCCAGTGGTTTCGCTGCTCCCCTCGGGCCAAGGGAACTGTAAAAGGGGCAGTGGAATGCGATGCGCCTAATCAACGCTGGAATGCCGTGCGCAAGTAAGGACCGCGCAGCTTTGTCTGCCTCGGACGTCACATCCCCTCGGCCCTGGTTTGACTCTCCCTGAGACTCGTCTTTCCTAAGAAGCTTATCCTTCTACATCAGCAATCACTATTCTCTCCTAGATAGTTTCTCTAAAGGGCAGTGGGGCATCGCGCACACAGATTTTTACAGGAGCATAGCGCAGGCGTCGATTGGATCCAGATGCATACGTATTATTTTGTTCCAGTGCCCGTCCGTCTAGATAGTAATTAGGAACGAGCCGTGGCTCGATTCTTTTGTTCCGATCCCACGCTTCAGTGAGACATACCACGGTAAATGATCTATGCACTTGAAAAAGACCGGAAGAGAGGCCTAGAAAGCTAGACAAGAACACGTTGACGTCGTTAGGAAGATGTGCATGGGGTACGTACTTAGTACGTGTGGGAAACAGGCGCGATTTTCTTGCGCACTCTCGGTCCGCGGAATCTACGTCCTCGTCGGAAAGGAGCACATTCCTACATACTCCGTATCCGCACCAGCCTCCGGTTATGACAGCAACTGGAAGCAGATCTCAATCTTTCCCGCGCGTTCAACTTCAAGAGGGCCGCGCCTGAACGCGATGAAAGCGCTCGGCGCTTGTTATGATTTGTGGGTTCAGTCCCTTTCTTTTTCTCGCGGGTGAATGTAGCCCGCTGCGCCCACCTGCGGAGGAGCAGTGCGCAAGCCTCGGCCGGGTCTCCAAATCCCGCCCGCCAGGGACCGCAGGGACCCTGTGTCCCTGACTCGCGGAGAGAACTGTCAACTCTCACTTGCAGTTGCTCGCGACTCGTCCCGCCCCGCGGGCTCCCACACCCGTCCTTCGTGTTCGAGTAAGGAAAACGGGGGTTCTTGGACTCATTTCGATTGACATAGTCCCCCACTGATTTTCGGTCTGATTGTTTCAAGAGCAGTGTCTCCCTCACGAATGCTCGTTCGATTGAAAATAGCAGACGTAAGGGAGGTCCCAGCAGTACGGAGTAGGCTCGTGACTATCTTGTGGCGTGGTGGAATCACATCAGGCCGCCCGCTCAGATACGATTGATGGTTCTGAATGCCGTCAAAAACGCCCCGTGAAATCGATAGGCATGACAACCAGCGCCATGGCGCCGCCCGCCGGCTGGCAAGCATCAATCCACTCTCTCCCAGGGTTCCCATCCGCCCCCTTAGCAGGCCAGAAAAGAGCTCATCCTCCTTTTCAGCACCGGCTCGGGCTGCCGCGGCGCTTCCGTCGTCATGCCGATCACCACTTGCAGAATGCCAATCTTGCCGTATCCGTAGCTGTCAAGGGGAGGTGGTGAGGGTTGCGGGGACCCCGCGCTAACGGAAAGCGTCCGAAGAACGACGAGGCTATTGGATCTGCGCAAGGGTCCTTCTGCCCCAAAATTACTCGATCGGGTCGAACTTCATTTCCCGGCTTCCTTCGCAAGCCGTGAGGAACGACGAAGGGCACTTGGCTCGCTGGGCCCACACCGTTGTTATCCTCGCCGAGGGCCTGCGGAAATGGCTGGTGGAGCTTGGCACGACCGCCATCGAGCCCGAGCGCCTTCAGTCAGCTCACTGGCTTGCGCGGAATTCTTTCTGGACTTTCTAGCGCTGTACCACAGGATGGGGACCCAGTCTACGTAGCAAGGCTCTAAGCCGTTTTGTGGGCAGATGGAGCTCTTGTATGAAGTGGTTCGAGCTCAGGAGCGTGGGTGGACTCCACCACCATGGAGCCTCGAATCGTGATGTGGCAATGATCAGCGTTTTGTTTCCTTCGCGCGCAAACGCGCACCCTATTTCGTCACTGCCGGATGGAGGGCCTGAAGTATAAAGACGGCTGGAACTCCGACCTGGGAGGCTTCCCGGTTGCACTACAAATAATCGATCAGACTTGACCACGAAGTCCAGGATCAGCCGTTCTTTACACCAAAGTCACTCGTTTTAATCGTCACTCATTCATTCACTCACTCACGGCTCACCCTCATTGAACGCCGCTTTCATCCTACGTACTCACTTTGCCATCCACACATCCATAACCAACGTCCGTCTCCATCTCCCCTGCTCTTTCCCCGGACCCACCCTAACGCACGCAGCAGCAACAATCCAAAATGAAGACCGCCTACATCGCCCTCTTCTTCGCCACCGTCATGGCCCTGCCCCGCCCCCAGGACACCGAGGTGCCTGCCGGTCTCGTCGACGCCGTCGTCGACGACGTCCTAGCCGCCGTGGGCGACGTCGTCAGCGCCGTCCCGGACGTCAACGCCGACGTCGAGGTCGAAAATCCGGTGGCCGCCGAGGTCGATCTCGACGTTGACCCGGCGAACGCAGACGTCGACCTCGATGTCGATGCGCCTATCATCCCGACGCTGGGCGATGACGAGGACGAGGATGACGATGAGGTGGCGTCGACCCCGTCGGTGCCGGAGTCCCTGCCTACGCCTACGCCGGAGGTCACTGCTCCTTAGATGCTTGGTCTGACGGAGGAGCGCGCTCGCGAAGTCCTGGCGGTTTCTGGATGGCTTGTTGTCTTCCAACCTTTCAAGCGACCTTTTGGATTGTCGAGGCTCTTGAATACGCGAGACTCGTGGACGTTGAAATTAGATCGCCTGGCAACTGGTGTACATAATTTGTAATTCTAATGTCTCTGGGGAGGGCATCGGAATATCAATATTGATTTTCTCGACTTCCGTCTCCAAAATCCATGGAATTTTGAACTTTTTGAACGTCCAATAAAGTAGGTGCAAAAACTGCTTTGAGATCTCAAGGTCAAACCTGGGCCATGAAAGATTTTGACGTAAAAGGGATCTTCCGTGAGTTAGTATTTCGGGTAACTACGTGATAAGGGAAGCATTCTATGAGAGAAAGAAAACTAAGTATTCGGTTTTCCGACCACCTGTGTTCAGTCCTGAACGTCATATTCTAACTAATTGTTGATCAAGCTGTACCAGAGCCCTACAACTGGGATAACATCCTCAAGTGTTCTTAAGTGTCATTTAGACAAGGGAGTTAATATTTTCGTAGGCTAATCAAGGTCGTCAGATCGGCCACATTGTCTATCATCTTGCAATACTATAGTTTTCTTCAAAGCAAATGACTCGAGGTATGTGTATAAAGTTCCGGCTTCAGAACAGTCTTAAGCTATAAATTAGCACATGCTCATGTGAACTAAATCTATGAAAGTACCTCTGCTAAGTTTAGGGAGACGAGAGCAAGAAGTGATTCAGATTTAGTGTTCTACCCCTACGTAGTAGAATGAGTATCGAATGAGTGTCTACGTTGGTGAACCCCCCCCTAACCCCCTCCCATATTTTTTTTTTTTGGCCAAATGTATCCACAATACCGAGTTTCGACCACGAAGGAAAATCCTTAGGGGTCTGGGATTGTATAGTATTGTGCAAGAAGCGCAATGTCACTGTAGCTATACAAGTGCACTTAAAAGCAAAGAGAATGCTATAACTGAAGTCAACCCACAGTAAACCTGTAGAAAAATGTTGCTGGGACTTGAACTGATGCGTATTCAGTCGCGATCTCCGACTCTGGACAGTTCAGGATCCGGTGGAACAGTATTCCACCAATGTGCTTCCCATAGCATTCAAGTGAGCTATTACGCCAGAAAACATTATAGGGCTTCTTCCCCTATGCAGTCCTCCCCTTGGTTCGGAGACAGGAGAACAGTCAAACAATCTCTAGGCCGTCTCGGGTTTGCTCAGAGCCAATGAAAGGATGCCAACTCATCCTTACACGGCTTCAAAACACACCACTGCCACACATTATGCCGATTCTACGCCTAGGAATCCTTGGTGTGCTGTCAAGACGCTACGATTGACAGAGCCAAATTGTCTGGGTTTGAAGGCTAGGAACGTAGTGAAACAGGACGATGTCTTTGAGAAGTTCTTCGGTAGGGTTTTTGGTTTCTACACATGGTTGAAAGTATTCTAATTATAACGATAGAGGCTGGAAATGGTCTTGTTTGCACAGAGCGGGACGTATCTGTCAGTTCGTGATCTGCGTCTTTGTCGTTCAAGCGCCACATCGTGGCCAGTGTGGAGGCATGAATGTAGCCGCTCAAACGTCCGAGGTTGAACAGAAGTGGAAAGTCTGATGATTCATGGTCGCCAGATGACTGGCTCGCGCATCCAAGTTTGGCTTCCAGAGAAGTCCAGTTAAATCCTAAGCATTGGAAATGTTCAAAAATGGTTGACTGATACCATTTGGCGAGCCAACGGCTATGCAATGCTTTGGTTTTATCCGGCTGAACCGACCCGGAGTCAGGCACGGGACAAGGGACGTCCCTTCTCGATCACTGTGGCAGACTGATGTAGCATGGCGTATTTTGGAGTTACAATGCGCCACGACAGGATACAAATGCTTCTGACATGAGCAACTGCATGTGACATTCTTTCAAGGAACTGGAGTGCTCCGTAGGCTTTGTGTAGTTGAGCGGATATGGAACGTTGCGCTCCCTGCGTTTTACGTGACACTAAACAAAACAACAAGAAAAGGTTACTTTGTTCCCAAAGGGCGTCCAGAGCACACCTTGGGACCAAGACCCCAAGTCCGGGGAGGACAAAAACGGGCTGCACGGCTATGCCTGTTGTGAATGTCCTCAAACCAACGATGTTCCAGCCGTCCGGAAAGCTTCAATGTTCCGGAGGGTCGAACCCGAGAATAAATAAAAACCCCGAGTTGCGCACTTAAGCGAGTCAATCTGGCATGGGGGAAATCGGGCGCATTAACGGCATGGCCTGCCCCCTCTGGGTCCTGAAACCGGTGCAAGAAAAGGCGGACAGCAAATGGGGAAAGGCGGCGACGAAGAAAAGGCAATGATTTTGTCTAAGGAGAGCGTTTCACGGCACGGTGGTCCCGATCGGAGAAATCGGAGGTGAGATGGCCGTTGTGTCGCGCGCGCGATCTGAATGCTTATGCCCTCCATACCTGCTCCGCATGTATAGCTAGGATGCCGAGTTAGCAGCATCGCGAAGACTGCAGCGGATGCTTCGGATTGTTCGAGAGAGAAGTCTACGTTGTCGTCTAGAAGCCGAATGGAGCAAACTGGAATGGTGTACGCGGCGAATACGAAATGAGGTGCTGGCCGCGGTGGCAGTGCCACAGCCCACCACGTGCTGCTGGTCGCGTGGGCGGTCGATCTCACTCAACTCGGGGAGCTTCACCCAGCCGCTTGGACTGCGCAAGGAGGCCGATTTCCGCTAGCGTCCGTCAATCCTCCACCGGACCTGTCCGCCCTTACCCCGTGTCGTGGCGTCTCTCTCCAAGCCTCCAAATGCACACACCGCAGGCCGAGGCACTGCCCGTCTTGGTATAGCGTGCCTCCGTGTTCGCTGGCTGTCCTCTCCACGATGCACACTACGTATGTCCCGGTAGAGTGCCAAGTACCCACAGCAGCAAGGAAGACGTTGCAGCAGGTTGCGTCAAAGGCGGACCCGTTCGGAGGCGGAGATCTGAGCGGCTGGCACGCACTGGGTCACTGGCCAAGCGCTTGAAGGCGGCCCGGGGTCCGCAAAACAATGCAGAGCGGATTTGCAAGAGGCGGGAAGCGCTGCGGGTTGCAAAGCGGTTTCAAGCCTGCCGCGGCCCAAGGCGCCCCGGATTGCTGAGACGGGGCACCCCCAGCGCCTCCAGATCGCGCAGTTCCGCCTCTGCCAGCCAAGAGAGGGCCGTGGAACTGCCGCTGCACTCGGTGCGAAAAGCGGGCATGGATGGTACATACATTGTACCTGGCTGACCGGTGCGAGCGCACTTTCAACGTAGGATCGCCTTGGCTGGGCCAGTCAAAAACAACGACAGTAATAAGCTCGCCCGCCCGTATTCGACAATGACGGCGGAGCGCAGCTTGCCTTAGCCGGGGCCTTCCGCGTTGCCGCGTTCATCCACACGATTCATCCGGGAGCTCGTCTACTTACATAGATAGCACGGGTACTTACCACCTCCAACCCCCCGCCGCCCGCCTGGTCCGCCCACGTCCTACCACCAAGCCCTGAATTATTCCCTCCCTCCACCAGGCCGTCCCAGTGCCGTCATGCGCTCCGGCCGCCCTTGGCTGCCAGCGCTCCGTGCTTCGACTCTCCTTCGCGAACTCGACTCGGTCCCCGCCGTCACCGGCCGGCGTTGCTCCGCGCGATAGCGTCGTCGAGCTGTCGCTGGCGACTTTCTGTTCTTTTCCTTTCCTTTCTTTTTTTTTAACCGGAGAAGGAGAGAGTGAGCGAGACAGGACAGGCGAAAGAAAGAGCGAGAGACGCAGACGCGAACACTATGGCGGCGTCGGCGCGGTCGTTGCTCTGCGCGGTGCTCGCCATGGCAGCGGTTGCCCTGGCCCAGACGGTGTCGCCATCCAACGACACCAGCCTGGCGCCCGGGACGACGCTCAATCGGCGAGAAATCGTCGTCTCCGTCGTCAACCGCATGGGCGCGCAGACTCCCGCCGCCTGGCTGATTCCACTCACCGGAGCCGCTAGAACTGCTCTTTCGGTATGCCCCGACCCTTCAAATTGATAAAAGACCTCTAAAACTTCGACGCTGACATTCTGAATCTCCTAGGGCCGAGCCCAGCTCTCCGGCTTCTTGCACCTCATCAACGACACCGCGACCGACGTTTCCGACACCGACATCTCAATCGTGCCCTGCGACGGCAACGACGCCGAGAGCCTCATCGACCACACGCTGGCCGCCAACCCGGGCCCCATCATCCTCATGTCGCAGCAGTCATACTACTGCCAGTATAATGCGGCCAACACGGTGAACGAGCATCCATTCGTGTACTCGACGGCCGGCAGTGGCAACGCCACCGAGCTGCTCTCTAAGCTGGACCCCTTCACCCAGATGTTCACGGCTTCCATCTCCCGCCTGGCCGTCATCAACGACACCGATGACGACGGCGGCGCTGGCGCGGACCGTGACTCGAGCCCGCTCGGCCCTTCCCCCTCCACCGCCGTCGCCATGATCATCCTCTACAGCATCACCGGCATCATCACCGCCCTCTTCCTCGTCATCATCGTCACGGGCGCCGTGCGCGCACACCGCCATCCGGAGCGCTACGGCCCCACGCGTGACGCCGCGGGGCGTCCGCGCCAGAGCAGGGCCCGTGGCATTGCCCGCGCCATGCTCGATACCATCCCGATCGTTAAGTTCGGCGAGCGCGACGCCGACGCGTCGAAGCCGGTCGACGTGGAGCTTGGGAGCGGCCAATCGTCCGTGCGGGCGAACCAGACACCAAGTCGACCAGGAAGCGCCGGGGGCCGGCGGTCCGTCAACGGTGATGACGACCACGGAACCTTTGCGCAAGGGAGCCAGTCCGGGACTAGTTCGGGAGCAGCGGTGGCTGGAAGCGCCGCCGCCGCCCCGGAACCGGGCAGCGGCGGCGAGGAGAACAATCCCGGATGCACGATTTGCACGGACGACTTCGAGAAGGGACAGGACATACGCGTGCTGCCCTGCGATCACAAGTTCCATCCGGCCTGCATCGATCCCTGGCTCTTGAACGTGTCGGGGACGTGCCCACTTTGGTAAGCATTTCTCCTCCTTCACCTGATGACTTCAAAAGGAAAAATATTCATGGTTGGAAAAATTTGGGTTGAAAATTTCAATCCACTAATCCTCCCCGTCCACCACAGCCGCACCGACCTCCGCCCCGCCGACTCCCGCACCTCCGAAGACGACCACGATCCCACTACCACCGCCTCCCCCAACACCAGCACCACCACCGCCGCCGGCGCTGGCCTCGCCGCCCACAACGCCTTCTACCAACACCACCACCTCCCACCGCACCTCCCACCCCCGCTCGACGACGCCAGCGGCACCGACCCCACCGCGGGCCCCCCTTCGTCCTCCCGCCGCGCTCACTTCCGCGACATCCTGCACGTCCTCCGCACGGCGGAGGGGCCGGAGGAACGTATCGCCGCGCTGCGCCGCTTGCGCGAGGGCCAGCAACAGCAACAGCAGCAGCAGCAGCAGCAGCAGCAGGTGATGGGGGTGGGGACGCCTGCGGTGGAGGATGCGGGGCAGCGCCGTAGGCTTGCGGCGAGGCTGCAGGAAGTGTTTAGAGTGAGGACGAGGAGGAGCGGAGGGAACGAGGAGGAACCGGCTTCGGCTGAGGCGTCGGGGCAGTCAGGGGTGAGGTAAGGGGAGTTGAGGACTTCTCGTAATGCTGAACGCTGTACGGTGAGAAGTATGAAGCGAGTACTTCCCCCCCCTTTCTTTTTTCTGTCTTCCTATGGCGAGTAGTACGTAATGCGCATGACGAGATGGTTGCGACGAAGACGTAATCTCCTTTCACTTTTCTGTTATTCCCCCTTCTGTTTTCCTTGTCTTTCGTTTTCCTCGGTTGGATTGAACTGTATACGAGGACGAAGCCATGGCGTTGTGCGTGCCCTTGGTTGGATATCTTGAAGCATTTCATTGGCGGCCGGAGCGAAGTCTTTTAATATCTGTTGGATACCTACCTGCCTTGCTGGTTTTGTCAGTCATCATTGTCATTTCACTGGTATGGCTATGCTGCTTCTAACGGGGAAGGCATTGGTGCCGCGCGCTTTGACGGGTTTCCTGTCTTGTCGCTCTTTTGAGGGGCCTGAGCGCCACGTAACCTCTGTCGAGGTACTGAATTTGAGCGGTGATCTGGGAGGCGTTGGGGTAGGTGTCCGGGTGCGCGAATAGCTTATTAGTAGCATCCGAGAGGCAGAGTTGTACATGTTACCAAAAGATAGATCTGTACTGTCTTCAAGAATATTGTCGGCCTGTAGTTTGCCATTGCTTGACTCCTTCCGCTGTGAGCGTACTGCGGTCACGCTCTAGTACGCAATGCTTGTGGCTAGATTTCATTATAGTAGCTTGTCACTGAAGCATTGGAATGTTACTGTATGCGGAATACTGAGGTGCCGGTAATGGGAGATAGTATCTTGAGTATGTAGGACGGGAGATCGCTTTTCCGTTGTTTCAGTCGACGTTTAATACCAAAACCTACAAGTGGTTTCTAGAGCCCGCAGCCTTGGGTTTCGGTATTTTAGTTTTAGGTTCTTGGGTTAAATTTTCTTTAACCATTAGAAATTTCGCGGGAGATAGGAGGATCGACTGGATCGTAGCTCGGTGTTCAGTCCAGCCAGTCCTTCGAGATCACGGAAATCGACGCAGCGACTCCCTACCAGGCATGCCAGCCTCACCTTCAATATCTCAGAGCACACGACCGAATAAGCCATTGGCCAATCGTTAAACTTTTCGTTCCTTTGAATTGGGCTGCCGGACTAAGGCCGTTCTAATGTGACAAAACAGAAGAAAGTGAGGACCAGGCGCAGGCCGTTCCTCGCGTAATTGTCATCAGCATGTCGGACCAGTCCACAAACACCACAACCGATTCTTCCCACAACCCCCACGAAGGAAGAGCAGCAAAAATCACAGACGGCGACCACGGCGACCGCCCTTCCGGCGCGTCGAGTCGGACGGTGTCGGCGTCACATCTTCGATGCGGCCGATCTTCATGCCTGAGCGGGCTAGGGCGCGGAGCGCGGACTGGGCGCCGGGGCCGGGCGTCTTGGTGCCGTTTCCTATCGTGAGACGACGTTAGGTATCCGGTTAGCTACTAGGTTTCAACTTGGAAGGTATGGGGAGTTGGGCATAGCGGAATGGGAAAACATACCTCCGGTGGCCCGGATCTTGACGTGCAGGGCGGTGATGCCGAGCTCCTTGCAGCGGGCGGCGACGTCCTGGGCCGCCAGCATGGCCGCGTACGGCGATGACTCGTCGCGGTCTGCCTTGACCTTCATGCCGCCCGTCACTCGGCTGATGGTTTCGCGGCCGCTGGAATCACCCAGGATATTAGCCTTCATCGGCCCCTTAAAAGCTTTGCTGCCCGCCCAGCACCCATGTGTATGTGGTAATCCGGACAGATGCTGGGCTTTGTTAGGCTATTGTTTTAGACGGACCTCAAATCGGTGACATGGACGAAGGTATCGTTGAACGACGCGAAAATGCGCGCGACGCCGAAGACAAGCTCGCCTGTAGGAGAAGAGTTACGGAGTTAGAAGTCGCATTTAGCGAAATAGCAAAATAGGACACCAATTCGCGAACCAACCTTCGCGGACCTGAGGGCCCAGGGAGACGTTCTCCTGGGTGCGCTCGACCTTCTTCTTCGGAGGCATTTTGATCGGCGCGTTGTTTTTGGTGATCCGTATGCGCTGGAATGACTGAGGGATCCTCGGAGGTGAGATTTCGCGTGGTGGTTTCCGCTGTGCGTGCCGAGCGGTGAGACTGATTTTCCGGGAGCGCTAAGCGTGAAATTCTTGGCGGCGCTAGTATCGAGCGGCCGAAGGCTCGAGCTTTTCTTAGTTCTTTCTCTCTAGCAACGTTGATCGCCAGCACCCTCTTCTCAACTTCGTGTCTGCCGCGGATCATGGAGTAGTGTTGCCTCAATCTCTCGACATTTCTCGCCTCCGAGGTCGAGAATGAAGACGTGCTTTTCGCAATCTCTCCTTACTGCAAGTAGAGGGAAAGGTTGAACCCTACTCGCCTTCGTGGCTGGGAGCGTGCGAATAAGCCAAGAAGATGGCCGGCGGTTCCGTCGGGCTCATTGGGATGGGAGACATGGGGAGAATGTATGCTAGGAGGATCAGCGCTGCCGGTTGGAGGTAATATCACCCTCAGGTTGTCTGGGTCTCATTGCAGTAGTTGCATATGGTACGTTTATTCCTCCGTTCTTCCCTGACTGGCGATATGATGACTTGAGTGCATTTGGCTCGAGCATGGCCCTCATCTAGCTCTTTGGTCGTACTGGCCCTCGAGTGTCGGTGACTGGGCTGTCAATGATGTAAACTCTCAGCTACCTTTTTTCTTTCTTTTGTCTGATAACATGCTATTTTGACGCCTGTTTGCTATCAAATGCCATGAATCAATGCCGCTAACATGTTCCTGTTAGGCTTGAGGTAGAAGTTTGCGAATGCTTCTAACTGTCTCTGTTTTATAGAGTCAATGCTTGCGATATCCCCGAGAAATATGGTATGTTGAAGGAGGAATTCGGGCACAATGTAGGAGACCGTGCAAATTTGTTGTAGAACGCAATTGGATGTAGCTAAGTAGTAGAGCTAGGCAAATGTACAAATCCTTGCCAATGGTCACTTAGTGTCTCGATGTAGCGACTTTATTATCTATAGCGTCGAAGCGAAAAATATCGACGCTGTTGTTGCAGAATTTGGTCCTTGTAGGCTTTCCCATCACGCGGAATCTTGCGTTGGGCACTGCTGAAGTGTCAAATTGCGACTAGCAACGAAGCTTGGAGCTATTGTCGGTGGCCAAACGTCATGCAAAGCTCCGGAAATCACCGCATTCGAAAGGCACCTTCCTAACGACGTTGATATTGTTTCTTGCCATTCTTTGCATGGCCCGGGTGTGGACCCAAAGGGCCAGCCTCTGGTAATCCAAGCTCATGCATATAGCTTGACGCCTCTAACGTTACGCAGGTTTTGATCAAGCACAGGGCTTCTCAAGGAAGCTTTGACTTCGTCGAAAAGATACTTTCGTGCTTAGGCTCTAAGCATGTCTATCTGACGGCTGAAGCGCACGACCGTATCACAGCAGACACGCAGGCTGTGACACATGCGGCCTTCCTGAGGTAGGTGGTCCCTGAATTGAGACTATGTCAAGCGTGCTGAGTAAACCTCGTCAGCATGGGCGTTGCATGGGCGGCGAACAACCAATTTCCGTGGGAAATACCACGGTATCTTGGAGGAATTGAGAACGTCAAGATTAACATTACCCTCCGGATCTACTCCAACAAGTGGCACGTTTACGCCGGCCTTGCCATCTTAAATCCAGCTGCGAAGAAGCAGATCAAGCAATACGCCGAATCAGTGACCGAGCTGTTCAAGCTGATGTTAGCAGGCCAACGAGAAGAATTGACCGCGCGCATCATGGCTGCGCGGAAATCAATTTTTGACCCCGGCCGAGGTCACGACTTACTATTGAAAGACGATGTTCTGGACCGATTTTCGCTCGGCGACATTCCGCCGCAGCGGGTTAAGAACAACCATCTTAGTCTACTCGCCATGGCAGATTGTTGGTACAAGCTGGGAATTGATCCTTACGAGCATATGATTTGCGAGACTCCGGTAGGTTACGTTCGCATCACTCCCTGATTGCTAGAGTGCTAATGAGCATGAACCCAGTTGTTTCGGCTATGGCTCGGTGCGGTACAGTATCTCTTCCAGGACTCTGAGTTGCTCGATGAAGTGATCGATACCGCGGTCGAGGATAAGTCTTTCAGGGCGGACGATCTGGAATTTACCTTTGCTGCTAGGGTAAGTGGCGCACGCCTAATTTGTTCGGGAACTTTGTTTAACGGAGAACCAAAGGACTGGAGCGAGCGGGTTAGCCTTGGGAATATGGATGGATATCGGGAGCGTTTCGAGCAGATTCAGCGCTACTTTGCTCCACGTTTCCCGGAAGCCACTCGACTTGGGAATGAGATGATCAAGACGATATTGGAGAAGACTGGATAAACGTGGGATGTAGTCACGTTGCTTTATAGAAGGCCGTGCTTTGCCCGGCAATATTTACAGCTGTGCTTTGAATAACCTCTAGGGTCTTGTTTAATAGCGAGTCCTATAGCTAAATGTCCGAGAAAGGGCCCCTGGAGATGTTTACTGAACGCATCCGGTGGATCCGGACCGGGCTCTCACAGGTCATCCAGCTGCACCACAGCCACAAAATTTAGGCAGCAAAATTTCTTTTGCTTAATTTGGCGTGTAGTGCGAGTAGTGTACGTCACCACACTTCGTTATTTCGGTATGGAGATGTAGTTTTGCTAAAGTCCGAGAGCGTCGTCCGCGCGCGCCCGAGAGGCCGATGCCCGGCCGAACATTTTGGTGCTACGGACGAACATGAGCGCCGTGATCCGCCACGCCGGCCGAATTTCCTCCCAAACCGCCGTGTCCGTACACAGCCTTTGCTGCGAGCGAGCCAGGGCGCCTCAGGGCGTGCAGCTCATTCGCTGGTCGTCGCTCAATTGCAGGAAAGCTAGTGCGAATATAAGAGTCCGCCACTGTCCCGCCATTTGTGCCATGCGCTCGCTCCCGCTCACTATTCGAAGCTCTCCATCTCTCCCGCCGACTCCCAGTTGTTACCGCACTCGCATAGCCAGCAAGAACTTTCACGCGTCGCGCAAGATGGAAGGTGCCTCGACCGCACCCGCGCTCTACGCCGCCTCCGTGTCGGCCTCGCAGGTCTTTGGTGCTGCCCCCGAGGATGTCAAGAAACTGAAGCATCACCTAAAGGATGGGAAGGGCTTTCGCAATCCCTGGGACTCGTACATTGAGATGAATGCGTTCAAGATGTTGCGCGCGTTCCTGTGGTATGTACATTCCCAGCCCTGCAAGACTTGCAGGGTTAGTAAGGAGCGCTTGGCTTTGTCAATCGCTCACTGACGCTGGGGCTGCCGACGTAACAGGCGACGATTAACCGGCAAATCGAACATCCCCGACACGACGCCGCCGACGGTTCCGGTGCGTCCTCCGCAATTCCTAGGTGTTCGCGATGCCAAATCTCCGCTTAGAGCGACGTGGCTGGGCCACGCTTGCTACTATGTCGAGTTCCCCGGCGGATTTCGCGCGCTATTCGACCCGGTCTTCACCTCACGATGCTCGCCGTTCAGTTGGCTGGGGCCCAAGCGCTACACGGAGATGCCGTGCAACATCGCGGACATCCCCACTGTTGACGCCGTCATGATCTCCCACAGTCACTACGATCACCTGTCTCATCCAACGGTCATGGAGATCAATAAACGCCATCCGAACTGCCACTTCTTCGTCCCGCTGGGCAACAAGAAGTGGTTTGAAGAATGTGGGATCCACAGTGTGACCGAGTTGGATTGGTGGGAGTCGCGAGATATAAGTCTGACCCCTTCGGAGCAAAAGGTGGAGTCCCAGACGGGTTCGGCCGAGGGAAGTGATATCAAAGCCACCATTAGCTGCTTGCCGTGTCAGCATACCAGTGCTCGGACGCCATTTGACAGGAACCACACGCTCTGGGCGTCCTGGGCAGTCGAGAGTGCTGGGAAGAAAGTCTGGTTTGGAGGGTATGTCTGCCCTCTGCCCTGACTCGCCCTGGAAGAATCATCATTCGAGGATGCTAACCCATTTCTTACACAGTGACACCGGCTATCGCGGTGTTCCCGAGCTTCCCGCGGACGTAGATGACTATGATCCGAAGCTCAACCTTCCCCATTGTCCCGCTTTCAAGGAGATCGGCAAACTGCGTGGGCCGTTCGACCTCGGCCTGATCCCCATCGGCGCCTACCAACCTCGCTGGTTCATGTCGTCCATGCACGCGAACCCGTTCGACAGCGTCAACATCTTCGTCGACACGAAGTGCAGGCGCGGGCTAGGCATGCACTGGGGCACCTGGGTTCTGACCGAGGAAGACGTGCTCGAGCCGCCCAGGCTTCTGAAGAAGGCGTTGGAGGCCAAGGGCATTGCCCCCGAGGGCGTGTTCGACGTGTGCGAGATTGGCGAAAGCCGCGAGTTTGCCGACTAGGCTGAAAGCGACTGTTATCGTCCTTGGTGTCCAGTTGGGCGTTGCATTGCAGGCGTCCGCGTGTACGATAGGTTTCTTTTCCCCTGCTGCATAGCTTGGAGTTCGGACATGGAATGGGAAGTCTTTGAGGGCTCGGGCCTTGTATGTGCGCTTTGTCGAGGGCTGGATGTCTGCGGTCGCGCGGGCGGCTCGTACGAGCAGCAAGTCACTCCCCTTTTAGGCCCCCACTAGCCTTGCGTTTTGATGGCATCCCTGCATAAGCACTAATGGGACTAGTTGTAACTGCAAATGAGCGGCTTATAGAATTGTATTATCTTTATCACCTACTTGCGAGAAAGAATGTCGGGCATTTTGTTAGCCGCGAATTATACATTGGGCTGACTGCAAAGTAGAATGCGGCACGTGCTTCGAGAAAGTGAAACTTTGGCACGACCCAGCCTATAACTTATAGGAAAGCGAAAACACAAGCCATGCCTGCAGCAGTGACGAATACTGCCCAGACCCGGTAAAAGCCAAACGGAGGCATGGCAGCTCCTTCGAATTGGGCGGGCCCTCCGGTTTGACCTCCGCTGTGAGTTCTAGTGGCTTCGTTAGTCTCCATCGTCGACCTACTCGGCTGGACAGAGTTGCCAGTGGCTCCACCCGTTGACGACCTGGACGGTTGAACAGGATTGCCAGTTGCTCCCCCGCTCGTCGAAGATGACATTGATCGTCCAACAGGCTCGCTAGTTCTGGTGGCTATGGAATGTGTGCTATTGGTCATGCCGGCCCACGAAATGGTGAGCGAGGGACATGTAGTGCTGGACCTGTGGTGTGGAAGACCACTTAGAGTGCCAGTGGTACAGAGTGTCGTAGTGGACATGCGTTGTGCATGACCACTCCGCGTGCTAGTGATGCTAGAAGTCGTAGAGCCTTGGTGCGGATGCTGACTCTTGCTACTGTTCTGGTATAGGGCGCTCGACGAGGAAGAAGTGCTCCTGGGGCAAAATCCCTCGATATTAAACTGTTCTGCCACTGGATGAAGGTTAACAGGCAGACGTAAGGAAAGGAAGATGTCTTCTAAACGCACAGTTCGGTTGCTCCCCGCCGCATTCTTCCCAGATCTCTTCTTGAATCTCATAGACCAGGCCAGGGTTGTTGCAGAAGCACTCGAGACTTATCAAATGGCATGCAGCCTCTCGAAGAACGTTCTCAATGGCATTTGTCTAGGCCGAAGCTCGTGTTAGCAAGTATTAGAAGGGTGTTGCTTGCGTGCCACGCGAATTTCCTACCGCACAACCTGACAGGCCAAACTCCTCTCCTTGTGCAGTGGCCCCAGCAATGCCTGCCATATAAACAACTAAGATTGTCCGGAGATACATCGCGTAGGACGAATGAATCAGCTGCAGGATTCTCAGGCGATTTCACTACTTCAAGCAAAAGTTGCGGCGAAACGAATGTATTGGTCCGTCAGGCGGCATTTTACCCTGGCCCTTTTTATGGACGAGTCCATTGTTTCTTAAGTGCTTAGAGAAATGTCGTTTAGAATGCTGAGCGGGTTTAGTTTTGGTCGAGGAACACAAATTCCGCTTCCGCTCATCTTTGTTTATGACTTTCGTATTCCGCCCCTTGCCTTCCATACCGCAATCGTTCTGGAATGTAACCTACCTACGAAACAATAAACCGGGCGAGGACACCTAACCTCACGCAACCCAATGAGCTAGGCGCACTTGGTGCTATCCAAGTTGAAGATAAATTGTAGTTCTTGTCCTACCAATTCATCTGCATCATCGATCGGAAACCTCGTCGATGTCGAAATGGTGACAAACAGCCCCGATACCGAGAAGCGCTTAGAGCGAACGGCTAGCGATGCGGAGAACGGTCCTACGGAAAACGAACATGAGCCTAGAAATAGCCAGAGTTACGAAAATAACACCTCATCCCGTTCCTGGGCTGTCTCCTCAGACCCGGACGTATCCTCCATTGTGAGCGGCATGTTGCCCCTTGCTTTGTATGCCCGGTATGTTGTCACTAGTACGGTTGTCAACTTTAGTCTGTATTGGGCAAAACTGATAAAAAGTGTTGTTCTATCCGCGACTACACAACTAGACAATTTGCTTCGGAAGTAACCTGGATGACTCCAACCGAAATTGCCGGATCGATTCGCATTGCAATTAGACTGAATACCAGTCTTTCCGGCATATGCTATGGCACACACTACCATTCTTTGGATACCGATACATCTAAAATGCATTCCACCCATGGAATCGTCAGCAAAGCTCGAACGCGTAAATGGCCTAGTTCCGACGATCTTCATGGGGGACCGACAACAATGGCGGAAAAGCTGATCGAGGAAATGCCAGGATGAGACTGGATCAGAAGCAGTGCAGCAGAGTTACTCTATATTCTTGAAAATCTTCCAAGGAGATTAATGCGTTTTGGAGCGTGCAACTTACATAAATTTCCTGGAATTCCCAAACCCTTCGCGTCTGATGCGCGCTATTCGGTGAAATGTTAAACGTGATAGTATTACAACATCATCTCAAATATCGACAACCTGAACGGGATTTCCAAGCTCCCCTGAGTTCTGATACATGAGCGCAGCATTTACGAGGATGCTGCCCTTGACTTCGCCTCCCCAAACCTTATCCCACAGCAAACTTCGGAACCCAAAATAGGCGATTCTAGCGAATCTAAACCAGGCAACGATATCAAACATGTCTCGAATAATTCCTCCTCTTCTATTAACCGCACGTTCGTAGGTCGCCTGCTCTTGGTCCCACCACACGTACTCCCTCCCAGCAGCTGCATGCACGTGACCACACACATGAAGAAGTGGTCGTACCCGCCAGGTCTCCTTCAACAACCATTCGCAGCCGAGGCCAACGGGGAGGTCCAAATGCCACTTAGGCGGCGTATGCGTGATGAGCACATCGGTGTCGTTGGGCACCGTCTCGCTCCAGGCATCCCGGCCGCGCGCATACTGGAAGGCGAACTCGGGCCCGCCGCAGGCGGGGATCTGGGGCGCGCCGTAGAACACGAGGCGGCGGGTCCTGGCCCGGTGCGAGTGGTTCGATGCCTGCGGTGGCGAGTGGAACGAGATGTCGAGGCTGCTGTGCTGCAGGTAGTGCACGCCGGTCCAGTCGAGCAGCGCTGTCCGGTCCGACGCTGGCAGCGTCTTCCGCGAGCGCGGATCCAGGTACGCGTCGTGGTTGCCCGCGATGGCGATCTTGTGTCGGTGCGGCTGCGAGGCGAGCCAGTCGATCTGGGATTGGAGCTCAGCGGGCGTGCCGGCGTTGGTGAGATCGCCGGCGTGGATGAGCACGTCGCCGTCCGGCAGCGGCTGGGTGAGCGTGTGTGAGTCTGATATGCACACGACGCGGATTGGCGGGTCGGATGGCGATGGAGGCGTCCGGAGAGATTGAAGCAGGCGGTAGAGGAGCCGAATTACGTAGTTGAGCGGCGAGGTCAGGATCAATGAGAGCGTGGGCTGGGGATCAAATTCGCTTCGGGCCTGGCGGTGGAAGAATAACATAATGCGGCGGAGGCGAGGTCTAGCGAAGATGAGAGGACCTACATGCTTGGAATCGTATCTTCATTAATAAATGACGTTAATCTACGGTCGACGGCTTGCTTGTCGAAAACAATTGCGGGCAGGGTAACCACGGTTGTACTTGGAAGAAATGCGATGAGGTACGAAGGTAGGATGATCGGCGCTAATGTTAGCCAAGCCACAGCCATCCTCTTTCATGTGGCTATGCGGTCAGCGGCATTTTTGGCTGGACTGATCTCACGGAAATTCTGCCAATTCGGAATAAGCTTAACGCGTTGACCTTTCGCTTAGTTTACTATCTTCAACCTCGTCCGGGCATGTAATTGAGGTAATTGAGAAGGGCTGGACAGCGCCTCCAGCTGTCGTTAGATTATTGCTACATATCGCCATTATCCAGAAGAATACAACACTACAATGTACAATGCGTCCGTAGGACACCACCTTATGTACTGCAGAAGTGGTATCAATAAAACTATGCAATAAAAGCCCCATTCCCTTCCGACTCCGACATGGCTTAACAGCGCGTGAGGAGCACGCAAGCTTTAACGTAAACGCCGTTCAATGCTAAAAGTCGCCGTCGTAGCGATAGTGTACGTGCGTCACTGCCCTACCTCTTACCCACCAAATGCAGGGCTGGACAAGATCGGTGGTACTCATCCACCGTATGTTTGCCGCCATATTAAACATCATGCATGCGGTGGCTGAAAGGTTGGGTGTTTTCATCAACGAGCCGTTCGAGGTCTTCTGAGTCTGGGGGAAGAGTGCGAAATAAGCCGTTGCCAGGCTTTGGATAATGGGCTGGGGGGTCCGTATCGTAACCGTCATAATCGTCTTCGCCGTTTCTGATATGGTGTGATGAGACGCCACCCATGTCATGCGTACTTGAATTAGTATTATGATTGTGGGAACTCGATGATGACACGAATAGATCGATGGACATGTCGGGACGCTGGCTCATTTCCATGTCAACACCTGTGGCCGGCGCGAAAAAGGCGAGGTCGGGGTGACGCTCGCACGCTTTAAGAAGTAGATTAACAAGCTCCACCGACGGTAGAGACAACAAGTAACGACGTTTCTGAAACCCATTAGGAACTGCTCCTATATAGGCGAATTGTTCGGCCAGCACTTACTTGTTCTTCAGTTAAGTCGGCACTAGATATAAGCTTATTAGGGGATTCCCCATCGGTAGTCGCAGTGGGCTTGGCGCAACTTGAGCACAGCCATTCCTTCTCCGAGGCCTGGGAGGCGTCTCTGTCTATTGGCGGGTCGTGACAGTATTGATGATACGGCGTGCTGCAGTCGTCGCAGACTACAACCTCATTGTTTGGCATACTCTGGCTTCTCTGACACGTCTTACAAGCGGTCGCCTCGCCCCGCCTGTGCGATTTACGTCGTTTGCCGGGGGGGAGAAAGGGTGGAGGGATGAATACAGACGGCTTGTTGACATTGCGACCAGATTTTGTCTTGACCGGCATGGGTATGAAATCCGAAGAGACGTCGGACGTGACGCTGTACTGAAAGGATGAACGGCGTTAAAATAACAAGAGCGTCAAACCGAAGGCGGTAACTCACTTCGGTATCAGAGCTTTCTTCCCGTTTCCGCTTTCCGCCCGAGCCGCGTCCTCTCCCGCGACCTCTTGCTCCACCCCTGCCTCTAGAAGCGCTTCCAGGTTGAGTTGGGGTTGAAGTCCGAACTGGCGCCGAGGCGCGATCTTGGGGACATGGCTGAGGCGCCTCGGCCGGCTTACCGCCCGTCGGTACTTCCGAACCAGGAACCGGAGCTCCAGGAGGATTCGTAACACTCTGTGCACGTGGGACGTTGGGCACGGCGGCAGCGGTCCTGGCGGCAGCACCTCCGCGGCTTCGTCGGTGATTGAGCAAGGGTGGCGGCGGCGCGATCTTGTCGCTGGTCTTCATCATGTTTTGCACCTGCTCGCGGGCCGTTTGCCAATTGACCGACGACCCGGACTTCGCGGCCCCTACCCGCCGCAAGATCTCCGCCGTCGCGGGCGAGAATTCTGGGAAGGAAAGACCGCCGCCGACGCCGCCGCCGCCGCTAGCTGCGAAACCGCGAGCATGGCTCGTCGACGTGTTTGCTGGATCGGTGACGACGCCATTTGCTGACGGGAACAGGGTGGATTCCATTGCGTGTTTCATAGGCAGTGAAGCGGCCTCCATCCGGGGAAATGCAGTGAGGAAATCAGATGCCTGGGGCGGAAGTGTGGCAGTATGAGGCGCTGCTGGGTCGGGTCGCTGCGGCGGCGGTTGCGGCTGAGAAATCGGCTGCGGTTCTAGAGCGCCCGTGGTCGTATCAGATTCGGTGAACCAGCCATATTCCGGCCTTGCATCGGACATCTTTGCCGCCAGCACTGTGCGCGGCCGCGGTTCGCTGCGAGAGGCTGAAGCCATGAATCGCATCATGAGCTGCGCTCGCGGCCGCAACTTGTTGCCGACCTGCGCACGGCGCGATACTTGGTCCGAGTCCGAGCCCGAGGGTCCTGAAGTGAGAAATTACTTGAAACGTTCACTCGACATCAGACCGAAGGACACCACTCATTCATCAGCAACTTTGCCTTAAAATTTACTAGAATAATAGTACTCCCTATTTCCTAGAAGTCTGGTCTCAACGCGTGCGCAAAAGGAAGACCAGTCTTCACAAGTCATGAAATCCTAACGCATCCTACGTCACTAAGTGTAAGCAGAAAAAGAGAAAATGGTACGGCGATCACCGAGAGCGAATCAGCATCAAGCCACCACTCCCTCTTCACGAAGCGAATCTATGACTACCTGATCCATCTGGAGGATATCCCTAAGTACTTCTTCCGTGTGCTGGCCTAGAGTTGGTGGGGGGGATCTAATGCTCGGTTTGGCTAGGGAAAACTTGACTGGCGTGTTCACCAACTTCATAGGGCCGCATTCAGGGTGGTCCACCTCGGCAACCATATTTCGTGCGTGGACTGAAGATTGGCATCAGAGCTCAATTTTCAATGAGGTGTATGGGAATCTTACCATGCTCATGATTCAATGTTCCCTGGATATCATTGATCGCTGCGTAGGGCATGCCGCATCCTTCGAGAATTTGAAGCCACTCATTCGTTGTCCGCTTCCTCGTTTCTCTCTCAATCATTTCTTCGAGCAGATTTCTATTTTTCACACGCAGGGCATTTGTTACGAATCGATCATCTGTCGCCCACTCTGGTTTTCCGAGACGCCCGCAAAGAACACCGTACAACCGATCATTGCCGCCCCCGAGGAGGATATCTCCATCCGCAGTCTGAAAGGCACGATACGGCACAATAGAAGCTGCTGATTGTTAGTAGGAACGATACGGTAGTTGGAATACGCCATACTTACGGTGGGCAGTGCCCCAGCGACCAGAGTCCTTTTGCCCACTGATTAAGGCAGAGCTCGCAATATTGGCCAGCGTGGCTACTTGGCAATCGGAAAGCGCTACATCAATGTGCTGTCCCTTCCCAGTCTTCATTCGGCCCAACAAAGCCGCCGTAATCGAATTAGACGTATACAATCCCGTGGTCAGATCGGTAACGGCTACTCCAACTTTGACAGGCGGTCCATCACGTGCCCCAGTGATGTGCATAAGGCCGAATTCGCTGCGGATCAAATCAGCTTGAATAGCGTGTCGGGCATGAGGGTTCTTTTACGCTTCCACCATAACATCGTATCCAGCGCGACTCCTGTACGGGCCTGTTTGACCATAGCCCGTAATGCTGGCGTAGATGAGACTCGGATTCACCTTTGAGAGAGTCTCATAATCCATCGCATATTTCTTCAGAGACCCTGGAAGATAGTTCTCGACCAACACATCGCAGTCCTTTGCCAATTTGTGTAGTATATCCACTCCGGAGGGGTGCGCGAAGGAGAGTCCGATGGATTTCTTGTTCCGGTTAACCTGCAAATCTATCAGTGAGACTGTCAATCCGCTCCCAGCATTGAAGTTCCAGATTCTACCGATAAAAAGTACGCGCTCTCGCCAGACCCGTCTTTGTGGGTGTACTTGGCATATGGGGGTCCCCATGCTCGGGTATCATCTCCACGGGTGGGATGCTCAATCTTGATCACTTCGGCTCTACGCATATTCTACTCAGTCTTCGACTGCAAAGTTGGGAAGACATGCTAGGAAACCGACAGTGGAAATGCATACAGGAAAATCGCAGGCCTACCCGAGATCTCCTAGGATTTGAGTGCAGTATGGCTGTTCGCTTCTCGCTCAGTTTCCGCTATATTGTGAAATCAAGCGGATAGAGCCAAAGGTAGGACCTACTCCGGCTAGCACTCTGGTCATATCCAGCACGCGGATACCGGCGAGTGGGAGGAGCTCCTGCGGCGTTTGAGGCCCGGCGGCCGTTGCCAAGGGGCGGAAGCTTGCGCTTTGGCCATGGGCGAATGAGTTGGTAGCGCCTCGTAGTACGCTACTTGGATGTCTTAGGGCGGGACGAAGCATCGCGGTGGGATTTGGATGGCTGCGTCGAATCCCACAGGAGTGTTCGACGTTAAGCTTATTTTATCGTCGAAGACGGGCGAAGCTTGGGCCACGAATGTAAGACGGGGTGGGGCCCACACCTCGGCGCGAGGCGGGATAGTGTCCGCTCTCTTCAGATTGCCCAGCAAGGGATGCGACGAAACCTTGACAACGCGTTGAGACGTCCGGATGCACCACATCATGTTTACCGGCATAGTCGAAATTGTCGGAAGTACGACTTCACACGAATGCGCGCGTTGAAACTCATCAGCTAAGCTAACTGCAGCCAGCCGTTTCGTCGCTAGATCCTCAGGATGACTCCGCCAGCGGAGGCGGCGGAACGTCACTAACGATATCTAATGCGGAAGAAATCCTTGGGGATGCGCACTTGGGCGACAGCATCAGTGTCAATGGTATGCTTCCGGTAGTATCGCACGTTCGCATGCTGGCCTCGCCTGACGCTGTGATATGGAGGAACCTGCTTGACCATCACCGAACTACCCGACAAATCGTCGTTCAAAGTCGGCGTGGCGCCCGAAACTCTTCGTCGGACAAGTCTGGGGTCGCTGAATAAGGGCTCCAACGTCAACCTCGAACGTGCAGTCTCGGCGTCGACGCGAATGGGCGGCCATTTCGTGCAGGGTCACGTAGATACCACGGCGGAAATCGTCTCGGTCACGCCCGATGGAAACGCCCTCACTTTTCGCCTTAAGCCACGCGACCCGAGAGTGCTGCGATACGTGGTCGAGAAGGGATACATCACTCTGGATGGCGCGAGCTTG
Organism: Lineolata rhizophorae; assembly: GCA_010093515.1. Taxonomy (NCBI): domain Eukaryota; kingdom Fungi; phylum Ascomycota; class Dothideomycetes; order Lineolatales; family Lineolataceae; genus Lineolata; species Lineolata rhizophorae. Next base: position 966,523 of record MU001679.1, on the reverse strand, counting down.
ACGGTGACCCGGGTATCCGATGACGAAGGTTGGTGGGAAGTCATGTTGATTGCATACACCCAGGAACGCGTGGTAACGGCTGCAAAGAAGCCTGGAGAAGACGTAAACGTGGAAGTGGACCAAGTCGGCAAATACGTGGAAAAGAGCGTGGCTGGATATTTTGAAGGGGTTGGCGGAGACATCGCCATCCTTGAGAAGATGGTCGGTCGATTGGTGGAAAAGAAATTGAAGGAGACGACTTCTTAGCTGAAAAAGAGAAGTTTGTCTATGAGCAGCACTGTTTTCTGAATACGAGTTTTGTACGCCCTAGCTGTGAGATGCGCGGAACAGTCTGTAGGGCAAGGATGCTGAGACGGCTAGATTCGCGAGAAACAATCAAGCCCAATCCTAGACAAAAAGGCAGCCGCTCGTTGGTCAAGTGCGGACGAATAGCCAGACTCCAGGTATGTGGGAGGCGGGAACAAGGTCACCAATGCTAGCTCGTCATCCCTCAGGTGTCCCGAAGGTGAGACAATTCAACGCCGGGTCCGCCAGATAGCTCGTATGGGAGCCGTGAGGCGGAGCGCTCGGGCACGTTCGCCCTTCAGCCCTACCTTTTTCCCTACGCACTGGGCAGCAAAAGCTATAGATCTATTTATTTAGGCGCTCGCCCTCACTAAGTGCTCCTAGAACCCTCTGCCCGAAGCTCTGCTGCCTTCGCGAGGAGGTTTTCGGCAAGGATTGGCCTTTTGGGATCTCGACTCGCTTTTTTTTTGGCCTCACGCCGCTCATCCCCGAGGACTGCCCGCCTAGGCTGCCGGCCGGCCGACACGTGTTGCGCAGCACAACAACCGACTCTTCCCACTTGTCGCACCCTCGAGTGGGCGGACGTGCAGCAGACGCGCCCTCACGCGCGACAACAAGGCCACGATGCGTGCATGCCGACCAGCCGTAGGCGGGCCCGGGATGCGTCCGCCCCAGGCGCGACCATGTGCTCGTCGGATGATGGAATGTATCGTTGACGAGTATGCAGACAATGGCCTTGGTGCAGCGACGATTGGATGGTGAGATGCGTTGCGCGTCCGGCCTCGCAGATACGGGCGAGCGAGAGTCGTGGATGGAAGGCTGGGTCGGCGATAAAGGGCCATCGGCTCGCGTGCGGCGGCCTTGCAGTGGTCCGAAGCAACTCCAGACCTCACAGGAAGCGGAGGGAAATTTCTTTGGTGCTGATGCGCTAGGAAGTTTTTGGTGCAGCGGTGCTGCTGCATGCGCCCGGCCCGACGTTCATTGGCCTCCACCCCCATCGTCGCCTTGACACGTCAATGACCTAGCTGCGGAGGCCCACCGGGGCCATTCACTCCCCGGCCTTCCCCGGGGCAAAGCGGCTCAAAGGCCGCCGGTGCCACACGCCCCGTTTGCCTGTATCACGCCTTCCGGCCGGGCTGGCGGCGGGTCCTCCTTCCAACTCCCCACCTCCGCCGCTATAATGACTTCAATCCTTTGAACCTCGTGCGCCGCGAGCGGTCACGGGCATTTCGCCATGGAGTTGCCGGAAAGGATGTTGGTGGAGGAGGTTAAGGACGCAGAGGATGTTGCGGCTGGCCTCCAGGTCTTTCTCGAGCAGGTTCCGCCCCGAGCGACGGACATATCGGCCAACATGAGCGAGCTTTTCGCCATCAGCTCGACGCTGCGAGCTTTCCATCATAGCTTCTCCCCCATGGAGCTCGGGCAGCCGTCTGTGATGGTTGCCCAGAACATTGCCATGACCCTCAACAGCCTCGCCTACACCTTGAAGAGCGTACGGGATATGTTCGGCAGGTCCAAATATACCGCCTATTCAGGGTCCCCTCAATATCGAGCCCTCTGGGATGATCTCGATTCGCAACTCAGAGCCGAGTCAAACCAGTCGTTATGCTCCAGGCTAGAGAACTACCGAATATTTCTCCAGGGACTTTTTGACCTTTGGATGGGGTATGACTGTTTGACTCCCCTGCATGCCGTATTATCAGACTAACCGGCCTAGGACACCTTCGGCGATTGACTTGAGGATTTTCCACTCGGAAATCTCGAGCCTCCTCAGAAGACAAGAACTTGCAGATGATTATGCACACCAAGGAGGTAAGGCCCGTTCTATTTAAGCGCCATGAGAGCCTCAAACTCTTGGTTTGGGGTGTTTTTTGCCAATCAAAGAATCATCTTGCTATGGCATACCTCAAAATCCCCAAGAATTTCTCTTACTCTTTTTCGCAGGTGCCATGGCGAGACCACCTCTAACTCATTTTGCGACCTACCCGTCGTATGCTGGCCGGTCTTCTGCGACGTCTAGCAGCAATGACTACGAACCCTATAGTGGCTATCCTTACTCACCTGAGATTCCTATGAACACGCCTCAATCTCCCACCTTTTCCAACGTTTCTTCGCAGACCTATTCATCATGGGAAACGTACTCGTCCAGCAGCAGCGGCACTCCCTTACATTGGGTGAGGAAAGTCTTCGATGGTCGACATCCCCTCACGCCCTTTCGTCGCGCTGGCCAATCAACCCGATGCGTTGGACGCGATGACCCACAGATCATTGACTTGCTCGAGCGAGATGCATTCATCCGAGTCCATGAAATGCACTTCGAGGAATGCGATGTGCGAGTGAGGTTTTATTGGAGACCATCCGATCACCGCGCCAGGATAGCGTATCTTTCCCATGATCGGAACACTGGACTTGCCACGCGTTTCTGCCTCCCATTCACAGCCCTGCAGATTCGCCGTGCGGATAGCACTCTTCAACTGTGTAGGGCTGACCAAGGAGACGGCAGACTGATCCTTTGGGCGAACTTGAAATTCACCGCATACGAACGTGAGTACACATTTCAAATCTTCGGGAAGAAATTGATGGATGGTGAGCTAAATCTGTACACCAGGAATGGTCTTGTTCTACTGTGCCTTTGTTGCCATGAAGCATCAAGACCACCGATCGAGCTCCTCTTCATTCCAAGACATATGCGAGCCCCCAGATAACGTACAGTTTGCCGGGTAAGCAAGCACAATTAGGCTAATAGCTCCCGCCTTTCAAACGCAAGGCTAACCCATCCATAGCGAGGTCATGGACGACAGTTTTCTACACATCTTCCGTGTTTATCGTGACCGAGATTCTGGAGCTGTTCGTTTTGAGACCACCCCTCGACGAGGGAAGATGAAGGGAACGCCCATTTGGACCGCATTCGTTACCGACAAAGTGGGCGATAGACATTGGATGAAGCGCATTGATTCGAAAACCATTCAATTCCGCGGGCTACGGCCCTACGTCTTTTGCGATAACTACGTGCCACCCCGCACGCCGTCGGGTCACTTCCAGCTGAAATTCACTTCGAAAAGCGGTATGCTTCCTGAACACAACTCTAGCCCGAGCAGGATATTAACTCTGTCATGCAGATTCGGAACAGTTTTCTCATGTTATGAGCGGCTTGGCGCGAAGACGTTAATGACTAGGGCAACCTACTGACGGCTTGACTGATTCACTTTATTTCCATGGCATGCCAGACGACTTACGATGAGAATGAGATCACGACACTAACGGCCAGCCCGTTGGGGATATACCCTCTGTCTAATACGATATCACGACACAAAAATGATGATACCTTAAAAGACGGAGGCTCATTTGATATTAGCGATGTTTATTCTTTTGGTATTTGGCCCCACTCAATTTGACATTGACACGTGGGACGCTCTGAGATGAGAATGGCGGACGCACAATGTGATGAATAGCGCGGTGTAATTGCTCTATGCTTCTTTTGTGTACTCTTGCCGGCAGCTTATGTTCTGTAGCCTTATGTAAGAGAGACATTTATGGGTAGTATTAGCCGCATACTCTTTCCCCAGGAATGACCTCTCCAAATTCCATTTCCGCTTTCAGACCTGATTACCGGCCGTTTCAACCTGAGCTACGAGCCAGCAACACTGAGCTGTGGCGATGTAAGCCTGAGCCGGAGCGTGAGCAACCTGAGTTGGCCTCGCACTACCTATCGGGACCCAGTGTTCAGGCCTTTATCCGACAGTAAGTGCCCGGGTTCAGACCCATATTCCGGCTCGGAAGGTCCAGTTACGGGCCTAGGTCCAATTTCCGACCTTACAAGACTCGGGTAGACTTGCCCTTCAACATCCCGGCCAAAGGCTGGTATCTACGCCACTTTGTCATCTATAGAGTCACTTGTGGCTGAAGGGTTCCAACGTCTTCCGAAGCTCACTATCATAATCAAACATCACAATCGAACGCGTACTATATTCTTCCTACTGAGGGCTTCAAATAAAACCACCTACAGCCGCTGCTATATTTCCTTCTGTTCCTTCTTTAAGACAATTTACGGCTAGTGCAATGCGCTCTGTACCACGAATCCTCGGTGCAATCGGATATAACTGCCAAAATATACTCATAAAGAGCCTTTGACATGCTTTGACCTTCATGAAAGAGCAAGGAAGGGACTGGCTCATGTGATCCCTGATAGAAGAGGAATGATACGAGCCTGACTGCCGCAAAGGATGAAGGATTAAACAACTGAGACTGCGTGGAGCGTACAGGGACATACTTTGATTGGATAGTGGCAACCCTATCATCACATTAAGTGACCGGTGGGCTCTACGAGAGGCCGGATCCACTGCGGACAGGCCGTAAAACAGTCATATGACATGGCTTTGAGGACTTTGGAGCAAGTGCGCCCATGTGAACCAGGTCTTGGGTCGGCCTTTGGCTGTAGAGCCTTCGGAAGGCCTCAAGCTTCATACGGGTACATTAGGAAGCAATACTATCACCAATTTGACAGAAAGGATCTCAGGAGAGTCAAGGGACAGTTCGGCGAAGCCGCAATTAGGCGAACTATAATCAAATGCCGCATACCCTCTGCGAGTAGATTATTCGACGCGAAGGCATTATGCAGCGGGACGAGCCTAGTCGCAGTCCAATGAAGGACGGGTCAATGGCCGCGAACCCTTCCGTTATCATGGTTACGCTGACCTCGACATACTGCAGACTTCAGCTTGGGGTCAGCTTGGGAAGAGCTAGCCGGAAGAATGGCTAGGCACCCACGAAGTGAAGGGGCTGAGCCGTTAATTGTGTTGTTACACCGCCGTGATCCTCGCTCTTTATGTGGCGCAGATTCATGCGAGCATGCCTCTGTGAAGGCTTCGAATCCCGCTTAGAGAGCGATGAGCAGGATAGCTTACATGGCGCCGATTCGATACAGAAGAGTCTAGGCAACAGGATACTAGAGTGGCGATGAAGTGATATCTGGGGACGGGCCCGAGGAGACGCAGATTCAAGAAAAGGACCTGCAGGGTTCAGTATCAATAACTTTACAGACAACGCCTTATCCTCCCGGATTTAACGGCGCAACGCAGTTTAATACAGCCACGTAAGGAGGAGGGAAACGGATTATGCTAGCTGAGCGGTTGCCTTTATCACATCGACTGTTACGAGGGAGCATCTAGGGCGGCAGGGATTGGCAGCGTAACCAATATAGCCGAAGCAAGTACGTTCGTGCGAGCCGACAGAGTGGAGGGCTCCTAGGTACAGGTATACGCTGTTCCTCTCGGTTTAGCAAGCTACACAGCCTTTATACAAGCAGGTAGAGAGCGTGAGTATTAGGGTGGTATGAACTAATCTTTTTGGCGGACTGGAAATTATGCGAAAGGTCTAGGGATGTTTAACATGACTGCTACCTGGAAGAAAATACACTTGTCAGACTTACTCACTGACGAGGGAATAAATTCCTCCAGCGGTGCATTTTAGGAGTTCTCTCGATCTTGTCCTGTATTCTCACATGGGATCGGCTTTCGAAGCATTGAAATACGCTATCTGTCTACTACTATTGCTCTCACTGAGCTCCCGTAGCTGCTCTGCTTTGCTGAGCGCTAGATATGCCCGTATTGCTTGTTCCGTTGCGGAAGCGGTTTAATCTTGAAGGACACCTTTACTGGTGGGTTGATAGTCATTGCGGGCTCAATTACGGACATTTCCGTGGCGCATAGCTTAACTTTTATTCAAAACTCTTTCCGTAGCTACATTAAAATATCACAATCATGATAATCTCATGCTTCATGCGCAAACTCTGAGAATCTTTTTCTTTTACCATCACAGTGAGCTAGCAAGGAGGATAAACGCCGCCAAGAACATGTTCAAGCGCTATAGATTAGCAGCTGCGCCCTAAGATAATCGATCCCCCCCCCCCGGACACGCGTCGATATTCTTCAAACTCGGCAGTAACATATATGATCGCGTCGACCCTTCGATTCCACTCGACATAGCTATCGGTTCAGCATATTTGCCCGCCCAAAAGAGACGGCGTATATCAAACCAAGATGATAAAGGTACATCGTCGCAGCTCTTGCTACACCGTAACTGTTCTGACTCTCGAAGCACAAACGTATCCAGGTATCAGGCAAGCCAAATTACGATAAAGTTCACGCATCACAAAGGCGTCGGCGGTTGAGGAGAAGTCCATATCAGACGAATACTGAACAGGTATATATGCGCCAATTTCCATCGTTGTCGGCGACCTAACATGATTTGTAAGGAATTTCTCGAATCCTCAACAGATCCAAAAACGAGCTATTAAGGTAAACTTGTCTTCACACCAAAAACACAGAAACCCGCGCCACCAAACTGCAGATCCTATCGAGACAACGTCCAGCCCCGTCCAGCAGGCGAAGACGCCAAAGCGACATCGAGAAGAAGACGAAGTCCCACCCTCCTACGCTTCGCCTAAGCCGTTTTCAAAACGAGTACGAACATCGGCAGCTTCAATCAGCGAACCAGTCAGGTGGAAGACAATCAGCGAGGCTCACGTTCGCTACTAGAGAGAAAACGGCACCTAGCCGACAGAAGATCAAGAGAGAACAATGGACCATTTCCAAAACATTATCTATCATGCGCTTGCAAGAAATAGATCATCGGCTTCCCTTCGCCGCAAGCGTTTGGATGCCAGCATCAACTCGGAAATAGTCCCAACACGAACACCGAGCCACTGGCGACCGCGGGAACAGAAGAGTGCCCCGTACAAATATCTGCTGTACCTTCCAAGGGGAGATCTTAGGCTGTATGGATAAAACTTCATCTATTTCCGTCGTCGGGCTGCTCACATCACGTACCCCCAGTCCTTATCCTAGCCAAGCAGCGCTTGATATTATTGAAGATACTCCGGGTTATTATCGTCTCCATTGGGGTAGGCAAGTTGAACATCTGGACAAGGCTCAAGAACATATTGGTACGTTGATGTTTACTAGATTCAATGCCGTTGTTGAGTTTTTTGAGTACCTATCTTAGAAAAATTATGTCATAAATAAAAGACAGTACAAGAAGCATTGCTCAATTATTTGCGAAAGGTCCTTTAAATTTGTGTAGAAAAGACCTCTACGTTTCGATTACTATGAGATCTTTTCGTTGATTTTATCTTGAGAGGTCAGATTTTATTCCACTTGCGATTACCATCGCTCTGGCATCACCCCTTGCTTTCAAGTCACACTTTCAGGATTATGCATTCCGTGTCGCGAAGAGTACTAGCGGCTCCCTTAAAAGACTACTGCTAAGCAGGCTGATTAAGCAGAGCTTCGGGTGAGGAGTTACAGTACAGAAATATGAACCTATAAGCACAGGTGGATGGCAGAAAAATCCCAAAGCTTTAAGTCTTCCCCCTGAAAAAAGTTGGGCCGAGTGAGGTTGATCTTAAGAGGGGTACTGAGAGCATACGAGATCTGAGAGCTCTGCTTGTAAGCAGAAAGCCCTTAGAAGTTTTCGACTAGGACAGATGCATCAGGACATAACGTCCCCCCTTACGTCGCGGAAAACCTACCGTGCCGAGAAAAACGATAGATACATTGACTTTACGCAATTTATATTCTATGAATATATCGAAATTTCCTATAGTTTTCTATAAGTCTTATACTATAACTACTCCTAAATACTCGGCCCCCCCTCCTACCGTACGATCACGCCGTCGCCTCCGCGCCTGATTTCCGTGCAGTATCCTTTTTTGGCGTAATAGAATTTCTTCACCATAGCACCATCATTGAGCTCTTATTATAAAGGGCGTTGTCAAGCACAGCTCTGTCCACCTTTGGAGTCAAGTATGCAGCCCAGAAGTCGTGATTAAATAGGCAAAGAGAAATTGGTTTCACATAGACCTTGTCATGGTTCCATATAAGATGCAGTTTCTGATCCTTTGTGGCTATGATCAGCCTTCCTTTCACTTTTTGCCGACTCAAACTGTCAATACTCCTTCCAGATTTTCTGCCGACAAGCCAGAGCAGATGGCAAAGCTCGTTAAGGATTGGTGTGCTAAGCTCGTTCTCAAGAAATTGGTGCACTGCAGAGGGGCCAAGATTTACTGCGGTCTCTCCAGGAACATAAGATAGAAGCCCGGTCTGATCTGATTGAAACGCTGCAGATGAGCAGTTGAAAGGAATCGCAAGCCGTTCAGAGTTCCGAGCGTGTTCTTGCGGAAACGACACTCCTGCTCCAGGATCGTGGACGGTGGACATAGCGTGGTGTGTTTCATGCTACGCACGCGCAGTCTGATGAACAAAGAACAACGGGCTCCTACAGATATGAATTTGAGCGAGGGAGATGAAGGCATTGAAGCCTTGAGCCAGTTCTTGGCGGGCGCCGCAGCTGCGACTGCGCCTCAGCCTTACGCTGCACCACCACAAACATGATGGTCCGCTCCGTGGGCCTCCCTTCCACATCATTGACATCAGACCAGTGCTTTCCTGCCAAACGACGTCGAGGAAGTGCCCGTCCCATAAGCCCTCTCTGCGGCCCAATCAGAGCTCGAGAGTGGGCCAGCGCCGAGGGCGGGGCATGGCACTGAACTCGTTCGAGATTCTTCATCCTCTTCGCGACTGCCGCTATTCTCTGCTACTGGGCCACGAGGGGGATCCCGGCGCGGCTGCGGGAGGAGCAGGCGCCTAAGACCGGACTGGGCATCATTCCAGCGGTGGCTTTGGCTGTGGGTCACGCGTTGACTCAAACGGAGTTAAGTAGGTGGGCGGCAGTTCCAAGCTGATTCACGTTGCTAACTCGTCGCGCAGCATCGCCTTCGTACACGGGCTCGGGTTAATCCCCGATACCACCTGGCGGGCACCTCGGAAACAGACAGGTGCGCCGAGCGATGGTAGTCTCTTCGCTATGTCACCAACCTCGCCGACGACATCTCTTTACTTCTACGGCAGAAGATCCGGGTCTTCTTCTACAATCACGACTCCTTCTGGCAGCGATATGCCGTCCAGGTTCGGATTTCTAATTTAGGGCGCGACCTGCTGTACCGAATCGAGGCGGTTCGGAGGACAGAACAGGTGGGTGTCCACGTGAGATCGATGAAAAGGATTATGAGCATAAGTTGAGAACTCTTTCGTCTGGCCAGCCTCGGTTTCTCTGCGGTTCAAGAGGAAATCCGCTGGAGACGAGGGCTTTTTGAACTGGTTGATGGGCCTCATCCAACTTAACAAGCGGCAGCGGGACGGCTTCCGGTATCGAGCGACGCTGGAGCCGCTCGGTCGATACGGTCTCATGCAACGTGTGGAAGGGAATTGGCCGGGTATCACGTTTCACAGCCTGGTGTAGTGGCGGGCGAAGAAGCACGGGCACAGCCGTTCAATAGATTCGCTCTATTGGATGTTCATCTTGACGACATGCTATCAGATCACTCCCGAAGATGCGCGGCCTGAGTTTCGGCGGGACTTAGTGACACATGTACTCGAAACTAGACATAGTGCCCTGGAGAGTACATGCGCTGACGATGAAGAGAAGACTTTTGCATGGAAAACGATCGGAAGCGTATACTATCAAGAAGATCGATGGACTGAGGCGGAAGAGCTGGACGTGCAAGTGATGGAGACGAAGAAGAGGGTGCTGGGACGGGAGCATCCTTTCACGCTGACCAGCATGAACAACCTCGCATGAGACTGGAAACAGCAAGAGCGTCATGACGATGCGAAGGAAATGATGGGGAACGTGGTGGGGATAAGCCAACGGGTAATTGGCCTAGATCATCCTAACACGCAGGCCTCTTCTCGCACTTTGGAGGGCCGCTCTAGGGCAACATGAGGAAAACAGCGTGTAGGAACTTATGCAGTGCTTCGATGGCGCATAGGGATGCTGAAGGTAGCGGTACGCAGATTCATAACTAAGCAGCGCCACTGGCTCCGTCCTCTTCGCGGTTCTCGTATGATTAGTCTTGAAAGGTTAGCGTGTAATGAGGTTCTTATGCATCAGATCCTCTAGCAGGGCGGGCGCCGACCCGTTATGGTTATACCCTTGTGCTCCTTTGCGGAGTAAAAAGGCCAAATGGGTTTCAGACAGACCCACCCTTGTGTGGGCTGGTTATTTTTGGTAGAAGAGACGAAAAGACATGTTGTCAGGTCCAGGTGTGCGGTGGGAGAGCTCAAAACAGGCTCCGCGGAAGCTCGACCAGGCACCGATAATTGTTGGAAATTGTATGATTGATCGGTTGATGCTACGAAGCGAGCGAAAGTTGGTTTTCACCACTTGCACGCGAGATTGCGTACGTAAACCACATTACATACACTAAAATCAGAGCAACATGAAACACAACCCATTTGACAATACATAATTCCAAGTTCCATGCGACGATCACGACCCCGGCCTTGGCGGCTACGTAGCGCGCGCAGTACGATCAGTCGTCGCGACAGCTATTGTACAACATCGCAACATATGGCTATGTCTACGTCGCAGGCTTCTATGACACATGATTAAGACATAACACCGCCTACTAGTTTCGCAGAGCACCCTTTGACGCCGCCGCCGACCGACGAAAAGCAGTTCGCTCAAGTTCATCGAGTCCTCACGCTCTTCAAAGAAATCCGAGACGGAAAGCACATCAAGCGAGGTCCGTGGACAGAATTTCAGCTTGTAGAAGGGGAATATGATGAGCTAGAACGCCGGCTTCAGCAAGACAATGACCTGTTCGGACACGCCAAAGACAAGATACGGTGTGTGCACTCCAGACATGGTGGGCATGGCAGCTAATGACCGACATGTAGGTATGATTATAGCGGGGGAACACATTGCCTTGTCGTTCGCATGCCTACAGCTGTACACGAACTATTCATCGCTCGCATTGAGGATACCATATTCAGTCAGCTGAAATTAATTCGTGAAGGATCCGGCGATGCAGCAGCTTTTGCCCGGAAGGAACAGCCGGCTCGTTCTACAGCAATCTATTTCCCAGTCGACGGTGCTCCCAACACAAAGTCGAAGCACGAGCCAGATGCTTCTTTCTGGCATACAGGTGCACGGTATCCTGGGGTTATCATCGAAGTCGCATATCCGCAGAAGACAAAGAAGTTGGGCAGGCTAGCTGAAGGTTACCTTCTTGATTCGAACGCTAGCGTACAAGTAGTTCTAGGCCTGGATATTGAATATGGCCGGAAAGGGTCGCGAAAGGCGACAATGTCGATATGGCGGACCCAAATGGTTGGCCCCCCTGATGGGAAGGAATTAACGGTCGTCCAAGAGGTTGAGAATGCAGTATGTGCTGACTCATTCCCTAGCTTGGTCTTCTTTATTCTAATACTTTCCCTAGCCCTTTCGTGACGATCAAGGAAATCCTACGAGTCATCCCGGCCTACGACTCCGGCTGGGAGACTTTGCTTATGAAGAACTAGCACAGGAAATCGCAGATGACGCTCACGAGCTGAACGTTTCTACTGAACAGCTTTGCGAATGTCTTGACTCGGCGGAGACCATGATGGCGCAATTAGATTCACTCGGAGAGCATAAACTCGCTGCTGGTGTTAAAAAGAGGAAACGATCAGAAACACCTCCAGAAGAAATTGGCTCGGCCGATGTGGCGAGGTATATCAAGCTTGAGGATAGGACAACCAAGCGTTTGGCGGACAAGGACCCTGACTATCAAGATAGATCGTCAATTAAAAGCTTGTTAGAGTGAAAGCACAAAACTTAGCGATGCCTGCGGACCGGCTCCGCGTATGAACGTGGGGATATAGTGTTTTTTATTCACTTCACAAACTTCACTAGGCGTCAAGCCAGGCAAAACATCTTAGCTTGGACCCAATAGTAGATTTCGCATTAGCTCTTGGTTTGTGTTCTCGCTACTCTGATTCCGAGTCGTTGCTCGATCGAGACAGGCGATGACTTTCGAACACCTGAGAGAGTCCGGTACATTCTGAAAGCGGGGGGACGTCCCGGTTATGCTCCTCGAATAATAGCAATCCCCAGTACGTGTGGGGCTCACAGGAGCAGGAACAGGAGCAGGCTGTTCCTGGCAGACTCGGTGCTACCGTCCTGCAAGATGATACTGGCAGTTTCTACTCAGCCTCCTGTTGAAGAACTCGACCGGATGATCAAGTACAGGGGAAGCCTATTCGGAAAGCAGCCTAGATGGCGTCGACGGGTCTCGTCCGAGGGCTCTGCTGTCTCTGGTGTCACTGCGGTCTCCACTGTCGGACGGGACATGTTCTGGGACTCTCAGGGCGGTGGGCACTTTATAGTCAGCAGTGCCTGCCTCTTGGCGGGAGCGCCCGGTCGCCAAGGAGGGAAAGAAGACGCCAGAAGCGGCGGCAGGAGCGACCGGCGCTGGGTCGTAGAGGAGTGAGGAGCGACCTGCAAGTGGCACGGCCCGAGAGCCGCAATTGGCCGTCCGCGATTGGCCAGGCAGCCGCGACGCGTCCAGGGTCCGTGCCCCACGAGCTTTGTGCTTGCGCTCGCGGCTTTGCGCTCGCTCGCTGCCCCGTCGAGGGAAAAAAAAATCTCAAGGCAGACCACCCGCGCTCCTCTTCCGCCCGTCTCTCCTTACGCTCCGTCCTGCATAGTTTGCGCACCATGGCCGAAGTGCCCGACCCTCTCGCCGGCATGGCGCACTCGGAGGCGCATTATTTCAATAGGTCTGTCGCCGTCCCGGACGCCCCTCGGCGTCCCTCAGTCCACGCCCTCTATGCAGTCTAACCACGTCTCACAGTTATAACCATCATGGTTCGTACACCTGCCGCCGCTCGACCAGACGCGCTTTGGGATATGCTAACACCGTGCCGAAGGGATCCATGAGGAAATGTTGGTGTGTTACTAGAACGGCGCCTCCTGCGCATGGCTTCCCGAGGCTGCTCCCGTCCACGGTCGATACTAATCCGGATTGCCTTGGCGTAGAAGGACGAAGTCCGCACAAAGTCGTACAGGGATGCCATCTATCAGAACGGGCATCTCTTCAAGGACAAGATTGTCCTCGATGTCGGCTGTGGTACCGCCATCTTGAGCATGTTTGCACGCCCTCCTCACCCCTATGGTCATGTTTGCCTGTGAAGACGGCTCCTAATCGTGTTGTCCGACCAGGTTTGCTGTGCGTGCCGGCGCGAAACATGTCATCGGCGTCGACATGTCCTCCATCATCGACAAAGCGCGCGAGATCGTTGCCATCAACGGCATGGCGAGCAAAATCACGCTGCTCCAGGGAAAGATGGAGGAAGTCGAGCTCCCCATGCCAAAGGTCGACATCATCATCTCGGAGTGGATGGGATATTTCCTCCTCTATGAGAGCATGCTGGATACCGTCCTGTACGCACGAGATACCTACCTCAAACCCGGGGGCCTTATCTTCCCGGACAAAGCGACTATCTTCATGGCTGGGATTGAAGACGGCGAATACAAGGAGGAGAAGATCGGCTGTAAGTTTGCAATCGTACATGCCTCATGGCTTGGCTAAAAGGAATTAGTTTGGGACAATGTCTGGGGGTTCAACTACACTCCTCTCAAAACTACCGCTATGACCGAGCCTCTCGTAGATACCGTCGACATGAAGGCGGTCGTGACCGATCCCACCGCCATCCTTACGCTCGACCTATACACGGTCAAGCCCGCCGATCTTTCCTTCACGCTCCCATTCATCCTCACCGTTCGCCGCAATGATTTCGTTCACGCTCTCATCGCCTGGTTCGACATCGAATTCTCTGCCTGCCATAAACCCATCCGCTTCTCGACCGGCCCGCACACCAAGTACACGCACTGGAAGCAGACCGTGTTCTACTTGCAGGACGTGCTCACGGTCGAGGCGGGGGAGCAGATCGAGGGCATGCTGGAGAACAAGCCGAATACTAAGAATAGGCGCGATCTAGACATCAAGATTGCGTATCGGCTGGTAACGGATGACCCGAACCGGCAGGCGGAAGGGTCGGGCGAATACAAGATGTAAGTCGGCGTAGTGAAGGGCTGCGTCTTGAAGACGATTTGGGCTAATCCCGCGCGTAACGTAGGTGCTGAGAAAGAACTCTGAGGGCGGCGTTTCCTAAGCAGAACTTCTCATACCCTGGTGGTCAATCCTTACGGCGATTTAGTATGTAGGGGGAAACATTATCACGCATCCCACGGGTCGGTGTTAAAGGGGCTTTCTTTTGTTACCTTTTCTTTTTTTTCCTAGTTAACTTCATGTTGTTTCGAGGGACGTACTAGAAATGGATACGACTTGAAAGAGGAGCAGCGTCTTGCCAGCGGGAGTCGGTCATCATACACACACTGCCGTACAGCGGGCGGCTTTCCCCTGCTCAGACTCTAGATAGTGGGTTCTTTATGATCCGGCTTGCATATGGCCGCGCCTTGAATGGCGAGATTCATGATTTTGATGGGCACATTCCGCGTGACTGCAGTGTTGGCGATGCGATATCAAATACCGGCAGGAGGACAACGGTTTACCATTACAACTTCCAATTCAACCTTAGAAATACTTCACTCGACTAGTCGTCTAGGATTTTGAGCCTTTCTTCAGCTTCGAATGCCACTCTGCTTCTATGAGTGATAGGGGGCTATACAATGTCATGTGCACGAACGAGACCGTCCCGTCCTTTCTAGCAGCACAGAGCACGAGATTTCTTGCCGTTCCATTTTCTGCAGCGATGTTTCGCACGCACTCCCCAGTTAAACTGCATGGCGCCGCGCTATCCTACTAGCAAAATAAGAATAGCCGTATTGGAGGAGGGGCTAGGGGACAGCGTCCCGCCACCCACATCTCGGACATGTGCCTTGAACCGGACTCGTCGGGAGCTATCCGGTTCGCAGAAATCCAGTTGACGTCGCCGTAGAACCACCCTACCCCTAACACCGAAAAGGGAATTGTTGCGTATTGCGTGCGGGGGCGCACCTTGATGCCAGATCCACAGGATGCATTCCCGTAAGCGGGTGCATAGGGGATGCCGGGGAAGCGCTTTCAAGGGCGGCCTGCGGGGGGCACTTAGAGCGCCGCTGGCTTCGCGCACACCGAGAGCACAGCCCCTCCTTTCACCTTCGCTAGAACCGCCTTACGCTCCTCAACGGCGAGCAACCTGGGCGGGACCGACGCCCTATTCCGTGGAGTGTGCGGCATGATTTGTCCTCCTCTGCCCGCCTGCTGCAGGGCTCGTTCGCTTCTGTCGTAGCAAGGAGCGGACGCGAAGTTCGGATCCCCGTTTCGCCTGCGTGTTTTGATGCGTTCATCGCTTTTTAAAACGGCAAGTCGCCTTTGCGTTTTGATATACAAATCAGCATGTTTTTCGTAGGAGCTTTTAGCCAGCAGTCCCCATCGATTCCACGCTCTTGCGAACATAAGCAGGGCTACTGTATGCGCAAGATAAATAGGGGCCTGCCAAGAAAGAAGAAACAGGGTTGGCTGTTAGCGATTCATGTAGGGATTGCTTTGCATTTGAAGAGGTTCCGTGGTGGCAGGCTGGGATCGTAGGCCGTGGCACAAACGCCCCTGGAATTTGATGTGAAACTAAAGCGCCATTTGTCTCAACTCAAACTTACACAATCATCTAGAGGGATAAGCGCAGACCCACGTCATGCGCATAGGGCGCCCCAAGTCTATGCAACAATGAACACCAGGCAAGCATACGGAGTACGCTACCCATCTCTACAAAAGCCCAACCCCAGAATGCACACTCAAACCGCCCCCCTAATCCACCCAAGCACTCCGCCACAGAACCCCACCAACCTCCCCAGCCTCTCCGCCTCCCCTTTCTGCACCTCCCTCCACTCGCCCAGCGCCACCCTCAGCGTTCTCCTCCCCTTAGCCACTCCGCCCCCACCCTCCTCACCACCATCAAGCCCCATCCACTCTTCCTCCCCCTCCTCCTCCTCCTCCTCCTCCTCCCCACCGCCATGCACCCCCTCACGAGCTCGTAGTCCCTCCTCCTTCTCAGCCTCTCCGTCAAAGCATCCACAAACAGCACCAGCTCGCTCGCCCCGCCCGGCCCCGCCGCCGCCGCCGCCGCCGGATCCAGCCCCCGAATCGCCAGGTCCGCCGCCGCCGGCGCCAGCCCCGCCAGGCGCCCGCACAGCGGGCCCGGGTCGCCGCTGCCGGCGAAGCCGCGCAGCAGCGGGGCGAGGGCGTCGGGCGCGGCGCCGCGGGCGGCGGCGGCCGCCGCGAGGGCGCCGGCGTCGAGGCTGGAGATGCGGGAGGAGCGGAGGGGCGCGGGCGCAGGCGCCGAGGCCGAGGCCGAGGCCGAGGCCGCCGGGGCGGGCTGGCCCGGCTGCTCCAGCGCCGGCAGGAAGAAGGGCGCCTTCTCGGGCTTCTTGGGCGGCTGGGCGGGCCGGTTGCGCGCGCGCAGGGCGTCCAGCTGGACGAGGCCGAGCCAGCGGGGCCGCGGGATGAGGCTGAGGGTCGTGAGGGCGTCGTCGAGCTGGTTGAGCTGCGGTGTCGGCACCTCGTCCGCCACCGCTTCCGCGTCCTCCCACGCGTCCTGCCGGCCCTCCGCCGCTGTTGCCTCGGCGGGGCCGTCCTTGGCTTCGGCCAGCGCCGCCGCCACGGCGCCCATGCCCCCTTCCCCGCTCGCCGTCGGCGCCTGCGGCAGCGCCGTCGGCGGCGTCCCCGCGTTCTTCTTGCGCCCCGCGTTCTTCCGCTCGCCCTCCGCGGCTCTCGCCGCACGCCTGAGACTCGCGTCGACCTCCGCCTCCTTCAGCGCCCGCAGCGGCACGTGCGCGAAGAGCGCCGTGTTCGTCCAGATGCCGATGCCCCGTTCGCCCTCGTGCGCCGTGGCGAGGTACTCGCCCGTGGCGGCGAAGGCGAGGGCATTGCAGCGGCGCACGAAGGGCAGCACATCGACGAGGCGGGCCGAGGGGACGTCCCAGACGCGGAGGTGTGGGACCGGTTGGGCGTAGGCGGCCAGGAGCTGGTGGGCGGTGGGGGAAAAGATGAAGTCCGTTGGGGCCGCGGAGGACGGAGGATGGGGCTGTTTGAGGGACGTTTGGGATGGTGCGGTCGGGGGCTTGTTGGGAGAGAGAGAAGACGTGGAGGAAGGGCCCTTGAACTCGCGTACTAGCTTCTTGGTCGTGGCGTCGAAAACACGCACGAACCCGTCGTCACCACTAACCGCAACCAGGTCCGCCGAGGCATGGTACCGCAGAGCGGCGATGGGCGTCGGCAGCGAGATCTCGTGCTCGAGCACGCCCGACCCGAAGTTCCAGAACTTGAGCTTGCCGTCGGCGCCGCCGCTCATGAGGGTGCGGTTGAGCGGGTCGACGGCCAGGCCGTTCACCGCCTTGGAGTGTCTACCCATGCCGCGCTCGAACTTCTGCGCTTCTCCTTCGAGTAGGTTTTCACCTTTCGAGGCCAGGTGCGCTCTGAGACGCTGGGCTTGCTTGGGTGTTAGGCGGGGCGGATATCGTTGCCGATGGAGGCCCGATTGCAAGTTGAATACGTCTATGGCGCCACCGGCAGAGCCCACGACGGCAAAGGTACCGCATGCGGTGACGGAAACACTCTGTCCAAGCGGTTAGCCCACACCATCTCCACAATCCACCATATTGCCTGCCCGTGAATGGAACCGAATAAAAATCCTGAGCACCTACCGATACGTCGGCCCCATCCCCCGTCTCCAACGCCCACCTCCCCGCCCTCTTCCTACCCCAAAACCAAGTCCTCGCAAACCTATCCCCTTCATGCCCAGTAACGACGCTCTCCCACCCCGTCGCGTTCGCAATCTCCGTCGCGCTCTGCGCGTCCCTTCCACCTTTCCCTTTCTTCCCTCCTCCCCCCTTGCCCCAAATAGCCTGCTTCCCCGGCATCGCCCCGATGCCCCCGTCCCTATTCAGCGAGCAGGCCAAGCACGTGATGGTCGGCGCCTTCAACTCGTCCAAGCCGGGCGCGCCACCGCCGCCCGTCGCGCCGCCCATCTTCCTCGCCTTGCGCCTGACGGGGCCCTGGCTCAGCTCCGCGCTCTGCCCGTCCCTCCTCAAGCTCCACGCCCAGAGGCTCCGATCCCGGCTGCCGCCCGCCGACAGGATCCACTTCGCGCCGCCGTCGGGCGCGCCGTCCGACTCGGGCGGCGGGAACAGCAGCGCCGACACGGGCCCGGCGTGGCCGGCGCGCGCGTGCAGGGCGCGCGGCACCGGGCTGAAGGGCACGGTGTCGAAAATCCACGTCTTGAGGCTGTTGTCGCGGCTCGACGAGACGAGCACGGGCTGGCCGGGGAGGAACTCGATCTTGGAGATGCCGCCGTCGGGGCCGGTCGTGCTGTCCGAAGGCGGGGATGCGGGGGAGGAGGAGGAGGAGGAAGAGGAAGGGGGATTGTGCGCGCCTCGCAGCACGCCCATCTTGCGCCCTCCGCCGTTGAGGTCCCACAGCGCGACGTCGCCGGACGACGCGCCGGCCGTGGCCATGACGCCGGCAGCGCGGCCGTCCGGGCCGGCGCCGAGCCCGTCGGTGCGGAACGATATGCAGCTCGCGCCGCCTCTGCCCGCATCGAAGCGCAAGAGCGTGCGATCGGCCCTGACGTCCACGACGACGACGGCTCCTCCATCGTACCCGACGGCCAGCAAGCTTAGCGCGGGACTGGGCACGAGCGCGGCGACGCCGCCCCAGGCGGGGCTCTCGGCCGGCCGGAGCGTGTAGACGAGGCGCGCGGTGGCGACGTTCCAGATCTCGACGGCGCCGTCGCGGCGGCCCACGAAGACCTTGTTGAGGAAGGTGGGCATGTTGGTCGCGCAACAGCAGCCGGGCGAGAGGACGCGGCCGAGGCGGTCGGCGCCCGTGCGCGGCGGGCGCAGCGTCGCGTGGTGGGCGAGGGTCGCGGCGCGCCAGACGTCCAGGCGCGTGGCGCTGGCGGCGACGATCCAGGCGCCGAAGGCGAGGAGCTCGGTCACGGCCTCGGGGAGGGTGCTGTTGCTGTCCTCGATGCCGCCGCCGCTAGCCGGGGTGTCGGAGGGGGGCGGCGGCGGGAGCTCGGCCGTCTTCTTGCCCCGCTTGAAGACCCAGATGCCGCGCGCGGCGTGCGGGTCCCTGGAGTCGGCGCTCCATGCCGCCAGCACGCTGTCTTTCCAGGCGGTCGTGGCGGTGATGGGCTCGGGCGTCTGAGGACGTGTGACGAAGACGAGGTTGAGGCCGCGGCGCAGGTCGTAGGTTTGGAGGGCGCGGCCGACCGAGGTGGTGATCTGGAAGGTCTTTTTGCCGAGGGGGAGGGTGGTGAAAGGGACGGAGGTTGGGGAGACGAGGCCGATTGTCTAGGAGCGAGGGTTCGCCAAGTTAGCCTTCTGCTCGAGTGCAGCCTTGCGCAATCGGCGTTGCGCGGGGATCTCGATGCGGGTCGAATTACCCTGTAGGGTGCAAATATTTTCGATCTGCCTATGGACGGCACGGGGGGGGCGTCGCGCTGCTTCTCGACGGGGGCGTCGGTTCGCGGACGCTTCGACACGGGCTCAGCATCATGGCGCGTAGTCAGCGCGGCCGCCTCGGTCACGGCTGAAGGCATGGCGGGCGGGCGGCGAAGAGCGGTGATGTGAGCAGCCTGGTGGAGGATTCTCGCTCGGCCGGGCGGTGTGGCGGGCCGGGCAGAGTTCCGCCGAGCCTCGTGCCTGGAAGCGAGCGAATCTCGGCTAATCCTGAGCGCTGCTGCGGGCTCTCGCGTGCCTGATTGGGCGCCGGCGCCCGCTGAGATCATACCGGGCAGGGCCCTGCTGCAGGCGGGGCAACGGCCGGCTGCAGCCAGGAATTTCCATTTCAACAGCCGGCGGACGGCAAGGGAGGGAGAGCTGCAGAGCTCGGGCTGGCTCCAATTGCACCTGCAGACGCCTGATACGATCAAGCTGGAAGGGAGAGGGGGGTGTTTAAAAGACAGAAAGGCCGTCGCCGGGCCTCGGCCAGTATTTTCGAGCCAACAATTCCTCCCCTCTCCCCGCTCCCCTGTCCTTGTCCGCCCAGAGCGCCGGCACGGTAGCACATGCCATCGGGCTTTATCTTGCACCGCTAGAACTAAACATATCGTCTTAACCGTCTTTCTCCCCTTCATCCCATCCCCACGGTTTCCGCGCCGACATTCTCTCTTCGCCTTGGCTCCACGTCGCCGCACCCTTTCTGCCCCCTCCCCCGCGTCCCAGAAGCCGCCTGCGCGCACGCGCGTTGCCGCCGATCCGCGTCGTCCGGCGGCCATGGACACGCTGGCACGCACGGCGAGCGGCGACAGCGGCCGGTCGCGTGGCGGAAGCGGCAATGGCGCGCCCCACCAGGCGCCGCAGTCGCCGGCCGCGTCGAGCCGGAAGGGGCGATCTGCTGTCGCGGACGCGCCCGACGCCCACGCGGCAGCGGCGCCGCCTGGGAGCGAGGGCCACTCGCCGGCGTCCGGCTCGACGCCCGCCGCCTCCAGCACCGCCAACGCCACCACCACCACCACCACCACCACCACCACCACCACCGGCGCTGGTCACGGCCACGAGAGCGCCGGCGGCCGCGGAGGAGGACCGCCGCTCCACCACCACCCCCACCACCCTCAGCACCACCCGCCTCACCACCACGCAGCTGGCGCCGGAGCAGCGGCAGCGGCAGCGCCGGCGGCTACGGCCTCGCCATCGTCGCCGTTCGCCGACGCCGAGATCACGGTGACGAGCAACAGCGCCAGCGGCAGCCCGGCCGGGCCGCTCCCGCAGCACCAGCACCAGCAGCATCACCTGTACCCCCCATCGCACCCCGCGACGACGCTGGAGCCCCCCGGCGGCGGCGCCAACAACATGTCGGGCCGCGCCCTCAAGCCCTCCGAGGGCGAGTCCGAGTCGAACAGGATGTCCTTCTCCTCGCTGTACTCGCTCGGGTCGGCCATATACAACATGGGGCGCGGGACCGGGCCGAGCACGGCGAGCTCGGTGGCAGGGTCGGAGCCAGACGGTGAGTCTCAGCTTTCAGTTCGGCCGCAGTCCGTCGCAGACGCTTTGCTAGCGCGGGCGCCGCGCACCCGCCGGCCCGGCGTCGAGGTCGCGGCTGCCCCAAGTCAGCGCCACGGCCGGGAGGGAAGGGACGCGTCGGCTGACACGCACGCGCTTGCTCCACGCCAGCCAAAGCAGAAGGCTCGTCCCACGCCGCCACCACGACCGCTCCGTCCGCGCTGTACGTGACCACGCAGACCCAGGGCGGCCTGGGCATCGCGAACAACCACGCCCTCTCCTCCAAGGACCACTCGTCTTCCAGCTCCCTCCCGGCCACTCCGGCCGTCGGCGCCGGCGCCGGCCACATCACGTACTCCTCGTCGTCTCCGCAGCCAACCCACGTGGGCCCCAGTCCGGCGGCAGCAGCTCGACAGCAGGTGGGGCAGCCGGCGCGGTCGCGCAGCCGGACGGCCAACACGCGTCGCATCAGCGGCAGCGCCGGCACCGGCGGCGGCGGCGGCAGCCCCGCGAGCGAGCGGAGCGCCATGGCCAGCGCGGGCGGCGTGCGCGAGGGCAAGGAAGGCCACGAGTACAAGAAGGCGCCGCTGGGCGTCATCGGCGTGTGCGCGCTCGACTCCAAGGCCCGCAGCAAGCCGAGCCGCAACATCCTGAACCGGCTCATCTCCAAGGCCGAGTTCGAGGTCAAGATATTCGGCGACAAGATCATCCTGGACGAGGAGGTGGCCAACTGGCCCATCTGCGACTACCTCATCTCCTTCTTCTCCGACGGCTTCCCGCTCGAGAAGGCCATCGCCTACGCCAAGCTGCGGAAGCCCTTCTGCGTCAACGACTTGCCCATGCAAACCGTGCTGTGGGACCGCCGCATCTGCCTCCTCATCCTCGACAGGCTGAAGGTGCCGACGCCGGCCCGGGTCGAGGTCAATCGAGACGGCGGCCCGCGCCTGCCGTCGGCCGACGTCGCCAAGGTGTTGTTCGACCGGTCGGGCGTGAAGCTGGAAGGGCCCGAGGACGGCACCGGCGGCGGCGTGCGGCCGCCCGAGAAGGTGGAGCTGCTCGACGACGGCGACGTGCTGAGCGTGGACGGCGCGACGCTGCGCAAGCCCTTCGTGGAGAAGCCGACCAGCGGCGAGGACCACAACATCCACATCTACTTCCCCAAGAGCCACGGCGGCGGCGGCCGGCGCCTGTTCCGCAAGGTCAACAACAAGAGCTCCGAGAAGGACGAAGGGCTGTGCGTGCCCCGCTGCATCACCGAGCCCGGCAGCAGCTACATCTACGAGCAGTTCCTGCAGGTCAAGAACGCCGAGGACGTCAAGGCGTACACGGTGGGGCCGAGCTTCTGCCACGCCGAGACGCGCAAGAGCCCCGTGGTCGACGGCGTGGTGCGGCGCAACCCCAACGGCAAGGAGATCCGCTACGTGACGAGCCTGACGCCCGACGAGGCCACCATGGCGGCTCGGATATCCGAAGGCTTCGGCCAGACCGTCTGCGGCTTCGACCTTCTGCGCGCCGGCGCGAATTCGTACGTCATCGACGTCAACGGCTGGAGCTTCGTCAAGGACAACAACGAGTACTACGACAAGTGCGCCGGCATCCTGCGCGACATGTTCGTCCGCGAGAAGATGCGCCGCGACGCGAAGCTGCTGCACCAGGCGCAGGCGGCAGGCGCGGCCGCGGCGGCCAGCCAGCAGCAGCAGCCGCCGCCGCCGCCGACGTCGGCGCCCCAGCCGCCCCAGCCGCAGCACGAACAGCAGCAGGCGCAGGGAGCGGGAACGGCGGGGGCGGGAGGCACGGGAGCAGCGGCGGGGGCCGGGGCTGGACCCCCACCCGTGAACGACGCCGAGGAGCAGGCCGCGTCTTCAGGTCATCACCGCCACAAGCATGGCACGTCGAGTCATAGGTCGGGCACGCTGCGCTCGATTCTCAAGTCCCCGAGCATGCACCGGCTGACGGGGCACCACGCCCAGTCGCGTGCCCACCCCGCTGCGGCGCCTAGCAATGATAGCGCTACTAGCAATAATAATGCCTCAACAAGCGCCCCGACGACTTCGGCGCCCGTCACCTCAGCGAGCTCTCCTAATTTCGCCTCCGATACCGTCCCCATGTCCGCCGAGCCGAGCGTCGAGCGCCAGAACAGAGATAATACGCTCATACCGCCGCCCGTGCCCGTGGCACCGCACGACCTCCTGCCGCCCCCGGTTGTTGGGGACGTGCCGTCGATGCCCGTGTCCAAGGAGGTGTCGCCGGCGGGGCGGTCGCCCGCCGCGACCACTCCTGCAGCCATGGAGGAGAAGAAGGAGGAAGAGGAGGCGGCGGCGATACCGGCGCCGGCGTCCAAGGCGCAGTGGAAGCTCAAGGGCATGGTGTCGGTGATCCGGCACGCCGACCGGACGCCCAAGCAGAAGTTCAAGTTCACGTTCCATTCGCAGCCGTTTGTGAACCTGCTCAAGGGCCACCAGGAAGAGGTGCTGCTGATCGGCGAGGCGGCGCTGCACAGCGTGCTCGAGGCGGTGAACATCGCCATCGCCGAGCGGAGCGAGGACCTGGAGAAGCTGTACAAGCTGCAGAATAGCCTGCTCAAGAAGGGGAGCTGGCCGGGTACCAAGGTCCAGATCAAGCCGATGTTTAGGAAGAGGGAGCCGCATGAGATCGATCCGGCTGCGGTGGTAGAGGAAGTTCGGAACGCGGGGGCTGATGGGCTGGAGAAGGGAACGGGCGGAGAACAGGACAAGGGGACGGCGGCAGCCACGGAGGATGCAAAAGAGAAGCGATCGTCGGCAGCCAAGGACTCACTATTGAGAGCGGTTAGCAACGAGCTCGCCGGCGAGTCCAAGGAATGGGGATCGAAGCGCAGCAACTCCCTATCTGGCGTGACGCTGTCACGCATCGCGGCCGCCGAGAACAACCTGGTGCTGGACAAGCTGCAGCTCATCATCAAATGGGGTGGGGAGCCGACGCACTCGGCGCGCTACCAGGCGCAGGACCTGGGCGAGAACCTGCGCAACGACCTGCTGCTCATGAACCGCGAGTGCCTCGAGGACGTGGAGATCTTCACGTCGTCAGAGCGGCGGGTGACGACGAGCGCGCAGATCTTCGCCGCCTCGTTCCTGGACACGGAGGACCTGCCGCCTGACACGTGCAGGGTGCGCAAGGACCTGCTGGACGACTCCAACGCGGCCAAGGACGAGATGGACAAAGTCAAGAAGAAGCTTAAGATGCTGTTGCGCGAGGGTGAGCGCCCGCCCCAGTTCGCCTGGCCCAAGTCGAACATGCCTGAGCCCCTCGTGGTCGTGAGGAAGGTGGTCGAGCTCATGATGTTCCATCGGCGCGTCATGCGCTACAACTACAACAAGTACCTCTCGCCGGCGGCGACGAGCCTGTCAGCGGCGGCGACGACGAGCGGCGGTCCGGCCACGCCCAGCGAGTCGGCGCCGCAGTCGAGCAACGCGAGCGACGCGTCTGGCGCCAGCGGTGGACATCACCATCCTTTCCACCACCACCAGCACCACCAGCACCAACCCTCGCAGCACGACCATCCGCAGCCGGGCTCCAGCAAGCGGGCGTCGTCCTCCTTTGTCGCCTCGGTGCAGAGCCGCTGGTGCTGCGGCGAGGACCCGGAGCTGTTCCGCGAGCGCTGGGAGAAGCTCTTCCAGGAGTTCTGCGACGCGGACAAGGTGGACCCGAGCAAGATATCGGAGCTGTACGACACGATGAAGTACGACGCGCTGCACAACCGGCCCTGGATGGAGTGGGCCTTCACCCCGCGCGCCGAGATGACCGAGGACGACATCACGGCCGAGGCCGAGGACGCGAAGGCGGAGAAGAGCGGCACGGGCGGCACGGGCGGCGTCGGCGAGTTGAAGAGGGGTGGGGGCAAGGCGGATGGAGTCGATGCGGCGATGATGCCGCCGCCGCCGCCGCCTTCGTCGGGGCCCACTGTGCCGGCGTCGTCTACGTCGAGTCAGCGATCGAGTGAGAGGAGCGGCGAGAGGGGAGGCGGGAACGACAAGTCGCCCGAAGGTGCCAGTAGGCCGGAGCGGCTGAGCGAGCGTATCAGCGAGAAGCTGAACGAGAAGACGAACATCACGCACCGGATCGGGTTCCGGCGGCGGTCCGAGATCACGTCGGCGCCGGCGCCGCCCAAGCTGACTATCGACTCCATCAGCCACAACCACGAGGGGTCCTACTTCAACCTGTACACGGGCATGGGATCGGCGCAGCCACTGGACGCGCGGCTGGAGCGGCTCCGCGAGCTCTTCTCGCTCTGCAAGGTGCTCTTTGACTACATCGGGCCGCAGGAATACGGCATCGCGGAGGATGAGAAGCTCGAGATCGGGCTGCTGACGTCGCTGCCGCTGCTGAAGGAGATTGTCAAGAAGCTGGAGGAGGTGCAGGCGTGCGAGTACCCCAAGAGCTTCTTCTACTTCACCAAGGAGTCGCACATCTACACGCTGCTCAACTGCATCCTCGAAGGCGGCATCCAGACCAAGATCGCCCGCAACGCCATCCCCGAGCTCGACTACCTGTCCCAGATCTGCTTCGAGCTGTACGAGAGCGAGAACTCGGAGCCGCTGGCCGAGGGCCAGGGCTCGTTCAATTATAGCATCCGCATCACGATTTCGCCGGGGTGCCACGCCTTCGCCCCGCTCGATATGTACGTTGCCTTCCCGTCCTTCCTGTTTTGTGCCTTTGCCCCCCCTTGGCGCATTTTGTTTTGTTTTCTTTTTTTTTTTCTCATTTTGTTTTTTTTCTTGTTTAGCCCTCCACGTGTCTCCGCCCTTCGGGGATGATTGGCTAACAGACCCGTGCGTCTTGCCTTTTGCTGTTTAGTCAACTTGACTCCAAACACTGCATAGGCTGCTCGCCGCGGCGCAGCCTCACGGCGCACGGCGACTGGGAGGAGATCCTCAGCACCCTCAAGGCAAAGTTTAATACGTAAGCGTTATCCCATCCCATTGTCCTCGGGGGTGATTTCGTACCGCTGCTTGTCTTTAGTCTAATCAAAGCGTCGTCTTTAGTGTCAAGTTGCCGAAGACGTTCACGGCCATCAATCTCTCGGAAAAGGTCCCGCAGGCGTTTGAAATTCAGGACAACGATGCTAATGCCAAGGAGGGCGAGATGGTCGAGGAGCCGCAGCCGGCGGTGTAGGGTCAGAAGCCGGGTGTGACGGGATTGGCGGGGTAGAACAAAGACTGGACTTGTTTGTGGGAGGCTTTCTGTAATTGCATTTGCGGCGCGCCGTTCTCTTATAACGGGAAAGGCTAGAGGGGTAGAGGGTTTGCATTTGAGTAATTCACGACTGAAACGGCCTCTTTCAGGCGCGTTAGGCTCTCTACTGTCCCGCTAGGGGACAGGATCACATCAGAGATGGTAGAGGACGGTACAAAAGACATTAGGTTGGCGGGTGGTTATTACTATTAAAATCCTTATTCGGTTACTTCTGCGGTCCTTCCAAGGCTTTTTGGGTGGCGGTTATCGCTTCCCAAGGCAACAATCAATGCTAGAACTGCTCATCCATCTCATCAACGTCCTGAACGATATCCCCATCGCTCTCCCCACTACTACTACTCCCCTCACCCTCATACCCCTCGCCCCGCCTCAGCGTCTCCCTCCTCCCCACCACCACCATCCCAGGCTCCCCGCCCAGCGCCCTCGCCTGCTCCTCCGTCAGCTCCACCACGACAGGCGCGTACTCGCCCCGCTCCTCCTCCGCCTCCCCGCCCTCCTCGCCCCCGACCTCCATCTCCACCTCCTCCCCGTCCTCCAGCCGCAGCACCCCCCGCCGCACAATCGCGCCCCGCTCCAGCGCCCACCCGAACTCGTCCCGCACCAGCGCCTCCACCTCGCCGAGCGCATCCCCGACGGCGTCGCCGCCGTCCTCGTCGCCCGCCGGCGGCGGCGGCGCCGTCTCGGCGAGGCCGGCGCGGAAGCGGCGCAGCAGGGCGCGCAGCAGGGCGGCAACGTCGGCGTCGGGGCGGAGGTCGAGCGGGCCGCCGGGGGCGGCGCGGCGGGCGCGGCGCAGCTGCAGGCGCAGCAGGCGCAGGAAGCGGGCGAAGAGGGCGGGCCGGGCGCGCGGGGCGGCGCGGCAGGTCAGGAGCAGGGCGAGCAGGCGCTGCCAGTGGGCGGCGCTCGAGGGGTTGGACAGGGCGAGGGCGGTGGTGTGGGCGAATTGGAGCTCGCCGAGGAGGTGGCGCTCGCCGGGGGAGAGGGCGGCGAGGGGGGTGTCGTCGTGGGCGTTTGGGGTGGTGGTGGTGGTGGTGGTGGTGGTGGTGGTGGTGGTGGGAGTGCCCGCGTGCTGGGGTGGAGCGTCGACGGCGCCGCTTGCTCCTCCTCCCGCCCAGCGCGTCTCGTACTCGTCCGCGATCCGCACCAGCTCCCCCAGCGCCCAGCTCCGGTCCAGCGCCGCCTCGGTGCGCTCCCGCCCCGTCGCGCCCTCCCGCCACGTCTGCTTCAGCTCCACGGGCAGGAAGTTGAGCTCCTGCTCGCCGCCGCCGGCGCCGCCGCCGAGGCCCGGGATGTCGTCCGCGTCGCGCGCCGCGCTGCTCGCCGACGTCACGCCCCAGTGGTCCTCGGACGACGCCATCGCCGCCGCCGCGCCGCCGTCGCCGGTGATGCGCGACAGCACCGCGGCCGAGATGCACGAGGTGAGCTGCGCCCAGTCGGCCGTGCTGGCCGTCTCGTCCACGGGCGCTGGCATGGCCGCATCCGCGGCTGCGGCCGAGCGGCGCGCAGCTTCGTCGTCATCCTCGTCGTCGTCGTAGTCGTCGTCGTAGTCGTCGTAGTCGTCGTCGTCTGCCGTGAAGGCGCGCCTGCGGATGGGATCCGTCGCCCGCGTGGCGCTCTGGCGGTAGGGCGCCAGACCCTCGCGCCAGACGGACCCGAGGTTGGCGCGCCAGCGGAGGAGCTCCGCCGGGTCCGTCTCCGGCACGAGGCATTCGGACTCGGGGTCCCATTTCTTGATCAGGAGTTCGGGCGCCGGCGCCGGCGAGGTCGATGCCTGTTGCGCGGAGATGGCGGCGTGCCCGCGGACGCGGAACCACACGCCGTGCCGGATGGAGAGCGAGGCGCTGGCGCCGGCGAAAACGAAGTGCCAGCCCGGTGGGATGTGCTTTATACCGTGGAAGCGCGGCGTGGTGGTGAAGGAGAGGAGGTCGATGCCGGCGAGGGCGGAAGGCGGCAGAGAGAGAAGCAGGAGGGTGCCGCCAGAGGTGGCTGCATCCATAGCTCGAGGCGGATGAAAGTCAAGGGTAAGAGTGTGAAGAGAAATGGACGGCGGTATCAAATGTAAATAATGTTAGAAGCCGGGGAGTTCTGCTGGATGAAGATGGTAGAAGCTTCTCCGGAGCATTGGAAACAAGATAGCTCAGTAGCTGATCGAGGACCTGGGAAATCTTAAACCGCCGGCAGCTCAAGCTGGCAGACTTGGTTGGCTGTGCAGTCGAAAAAAAAACAGAAAGCTCGACAGTGCAGCGCTGCCGCTACTTACAGTTGCCCTCTGCGAGATTCAAACCGGGGGTTGTGAGTCGGGCGCGAGTGACGCCTGGGGCGATGTCAGCAGCTGCGGGCCGACGGAGGCCAGGCAGGTACTCCATGGTGCATCTCCCGGGCAGGGCCAGGGACCGTCCTCCCATCGATCTGCATCGTCTATCGGTCGACCAAAGCTAGTCACGCACTCCTGCTATGTTGACTGCCACCATCTATCTGGTCGTTGAAAGGTTCAAAGTGCTTTTCCAAAATGTTCCGCTGTTGGGGGTTTTAAGATACCCGCCTAAACATGAGACAACAACATCGAGGCCCCAATGAATCTTAAAACTTTCCCAAAGATCGTCAGACTATTTGCCTAGAAACAGGTCAATAGACTTTGAAGCCAGCAGGGAGTCTAGGATCGTTATAATGATTTAATTTGCTATGTTCATTGTTAGCTAGCTGCTGCCAAACACACCCCAGGGCCGTAAACTCTCCGCTTACATAGGCCGTATATAGCTAGCTTCTATACGTCACAATGTTCCTAAACATCGAAAAGGACACCGATCAAATTAACTCCCCATCAAGCCAGAATGCTTCATCTGCGTATATTCACGCACTATATCACCACTTACCTCGAAGGCCTATATAAATGGCTTCGACACCGCGGGTCCGTAGGAACGCCGCATCACGGCAACCCTACAGAGCAACAGCTAGCGGGAAGGGCCGGAACCCAAAACAAATAGAACAAACACAAACAAAAACCCATCAACAAGATGCCGACGAGACCGTATACGCCACCGCAGCTCTGGCCGCCCTACGTGCGGGAACGTCTCCGGCACGAGCGAATCCTGATCCCGTGGCCAGAAATCCCGCCCCGGCACTGGATCGAAGTCAAACTCGAGGCAATCGGGATCCCCTTGCCCCGGACGCTGTACGGCCAAGAAGCGGCGGCCCAGGACGCGGTGTCGTGGTGGACGGCGACCCTCCGCCGCGGTCGCCCGATTCGCATCCCCACCAGCTTTTCCGAACAGGCTAGCCATGTCATGATACTCTACATGTCGCGCTCGGACGACCGGTACGTGCCCGAACTCAAGGTGTACCGAGTTTGGCTCGAGGCTTTCAAGTCTTGCATGCGCGACGGCAAGCACGCGCCGAATCCTGAGACTTGGATTCTGACCGAGACCGACGGTGTGTTCGAGCTTGTCGGATCGCTTTGCGGATGGCAAAACTGGCAGTATGTGGTGAACAGTCCGTAGATATATCCAAATTTTACAGCTCTATATGTCTTGTAGAAATAGCGTTTGCGGCCAGGTAGTCCGTCCTCCTTCATGTATACTTACTAACCCAGGATAAGTTCCTATATAAAGGAGCGTTTTAATACACAACTCGTATTCACTCTGAAGTAATTCTGAACATTAAATCAACACAAGCGACCTGCGAAGCGTTACCACAATTGCGTTATGTACATCAACACATAGAAAAGCTCCACTTACCCCCAACCCCCCAAACAATCAAACCTCCACATCCCCACCAAACCCCACCGGCCTCCTCCCCTCCCTCCCCTCCACGCACGGCACTATGGCCAACGCCTTATACACCCTCCCCATCCCCACCGGCCCCCTATCCACCAACCTCTTCCACGCCCCCTCGATCCTCTCCCTCCTCGCCTCCGCCAGCCCCCTCACCAACGCCGCCACCCTCTCCCCCCCGCCCATGCCCTCCAGCCAAAACCCCTGCTCCACCGGCCCGTGCACCTCGACGCCCGCGCTCGCCCGCAGCGCCGCCTCCGCCAGCGCCACGAAGTCGACGTCGGCCGACAGGTCGACCGCGCCGGGGCGCGCCAGGGGCGACACGCGCGCGTGCGCCGCGACCCCGCGGAGCGAGCCGGCCGGGACGGTGGCCGGCGGCCCGTAGTCGAGGACGAGGGCGGCGCCGGACGGCCGGACGGGCGGCGGCGGCGGCGGCGACGTGGAGCAGGCCGGGCGGGCGGCGGAGGGGCCGGGCCCGCCGATGCGGACGGCTATCTCGGCGGCGTGGATGAGCGCGTCGGGGCTGATTTCGATGGTGGAGCCGGGGCGCGGCTTGAGCGCTTTGTACCGCGGGGACGTCTCTGGGAGGTATTGGCTGTGCGGCGTTGGGGTGGGGGAGAGGGCGAGCTGGAATTCGTCGGGGGGGCTGTCTCTTGGTCGGGCGGTGGCCGAGGATGTTGTCGCGGTTGTTGGTGATGGGGAGGGAGGCGTGACTGAGACGAGGAGCTCGCGCCACTGCGGGATGGCAGGCGCAGATTGCGGGGGCGGCGGAGGTGGTTCTGTGATAGTCGTTGTGATGTTCTTGCTTGGGGAGACCGGAGGTGGTGCCATCACGGACTGGAAAACGTGGATCGGGAGGGCATCGAAGAACTCGTGGGCAACTATGAACGGGGTCTTTGAGGGATCTAGAGATGCATGTTAGTCGGACGGTGCTTCGCCCCCTTTACGTTGGGTCTTGCAATGACGTACCCCGAGGAAGAAGTCGTATGTCTTCGCACCATACGATAGGGATACTGGGTGAGTATTTGCTCGTGCTGCGGTAGCCGATGTCAATTTCCTCCATGGGTGCGTCTTCGCCGCAGAGTAGGCGTTTCTGTGCCTGGCGCAATGCCGGGCTTGCTTCGATGAGGTAAACGGCTTCGATGGTGTGCGCGAATTGCTTGAAGTTGGAGATCGTCTGTCCGGCTTCTCTCATCAGCATATGCAGTTCCTAAGATCCTGTGCCGTACTCTCATCCAGGTGAGTGATCTCGTACCCGCAAGGCGTCGTCCATTAGCGTCCCTCGTCCTGGTCCAAACTCAATCATATGAACACCCTCATTCTGGCGGCCCTGAGCCATCCATTCCGCCACGAACCACACCCCCACCAGCTCCCCAAACACCTGCGATATCTCCGGCGACGTGATGAAGTCTCCCCGGGCGCCAAATTGGTCCCGACCTTCATTACGGGTCGTGTAGTATCCACCTTCGGGCGCGGTTAGGCATTGGCGCATGTACGACGCTACGGAGATGGGACCTGTAGTCTAGACATTTAGTTAGTGTTCAATTCAGCCCATAGAAAAGGATTAGAGAAGGAGAAAGTACCGCGATTGCCTCAGCGAGGCTCTTTGCCAGTGGTGTGGACCACTGTCGCGGGCTCGAGCTCGCCGTGGAGGACCAGCGTGCGCTGCGCAGCGGAGGGCGCCATCGCACGGGAGCATGTTGAAAGGCGCAAGCGGGATCAAGTAGCCTCGCGGCCGATTGCCTGGCTGCACGCATGAAGAGCCAATTTGCAAGCGCTCATTGCTTGAAAGCGTGTACACGAAGTGCAAGAAGCTCAAAGCGTCTGTCTGGCGGGAGCTTCCCCAGCGCTAGCGCGCGACGACAGACGAAGCGAAGGGCCCCCATCGTCATTCCTCGGAGGTCTTCTTCCAAAGCTCCGCAACCCACCAACGCGCGCGCGCGCTCTCGCTCCCGGCGAACAATTTACCCCCTCCCCCCAACACGCACACGCACACGCACACGCACACGCACATGCGACGATGAGCTCCCGCTGGGCGAACTCGGCCGCCGACGCGGCCGCCGACGCGGCGCGCAAGAAGGAAAAGGAAGAGAAGAAGCGCGCCAGGCTGGAGAAGCAGCGGCTGCTAGAGGCGCGCCAGCAACAGCGGCAAGGACACGGCGACTACGACGAGGCCCACGACGGCCGGCAGCCGCCGGCGAAGCGGCGAAGGCTATCCGACGCGTCCGCGACGCCGGAACCCGGGGCGGCGGCCGGCGCGGCGCCGACGAGGACGGACGGCGGCAGCGCCGGCGCGCCGCGCAAGCTGCTGCGGTTCGCGGCGCCGGGCTGGGCGCCGTGCCGGAGCGTGGACGGGTTCGAGAAGCTGAACGACATCGAGGAAGGGTCGTACGGGTGGGTGTCGCGGGCGCGGGAGGCGGCGACGGGGGAGGTGGTGGCGCTGAAGAAGCTCAAGATGGGGAGCGAGGCGGGCGGGGGCGCGGCCGAGGGGTTCCCGGTCACGGCGCTGCGCGAGATCCAGGCGCTGAAGGAGGCGAGGCACAGGCATGTGGTGGAGCTGAGGGAGGTGGTGGTGGGGAGCTCGTTGAATGAGTGAGTCTGGGAGCGTCCGGTTGGAGAGGGAAACCGCAGTTTCCGGAGGATGGAGCGCTGATTCGCACTTTCTGAGCAGCGTGTTTCTCGTTATGGAGTTCCTGGAGCACGACTTGCGGACGTTGCAGGAAGATATGGCGGAACCCTTCATGCCGTCGGAGATTAAGACGCTATTGCTGCAACTGGCCTCCGCCGTCGAGTTTCTGCACGATCACTGGATACTACATGTGCGTCGTCCTCCGAAAAGCAAAACGTCCGTCTCGAACAAGCTAACTTGAGTCACAGCGAGACCTCAAGACATCAAACGTACGTCTCGCATCCCTCAGAATCTCCACGAGCCCGACACATTTCTGACCTCCCTCCAGATCCTCATGAACAACCGGGGTGTCATCAAGCTCGCCGACTTCGGCATGGCCCGCTACACGTCGTCTCCCCCACCACCCAACCTCACCCAGCTCGTCGTCACGCTCTGGTACCGCGCGCCCGAGCTCCTCCTCGGCGCCACGACCTACGACGCCTCCATCGACATGTGGAGCGTGGGGTGCATCTTCGGCGAGCTCCTCACGCGGGAGCCGCTGCTGCAGGGCAAGAACGAGGTGTCGCAGCTGTCGGCCATCTTCGGGCTCAGCGGCGTGCCGACGGAGACGTCGTGGCCGACGTTCCGCCGGCTGCCGCACGCGCGGGCGCTGCGGCTGCCGGCGCGGCCGGCGCACCCCCGGCCGCCGGACGCGCGCGCCCTCGTCCGGGCCCGGTTCCCGGCGCTCTCCGCCGCCGGCGCCGCCCTGCTGGCCGCCCTGCTCAGCCTCGACCCGGCCGCCCGCCCCTCGGCCGCCGACGTGCGCGCCCACCCCTACTTCCGCGAGGACCCCCGCCCCAAGAGCGAGGCCATGTTTCCGACGTTCCCGTCCAAGGCCGGCCAGGAGAAGAGGCGGCGGCGGGAGACGCCCGAGGCGCCGAGGAGGGGCGCCGGGGCCGGCCTGGGCGGTTTGGGCGGCCTGGGCGGGAACGGGGCGGTGGATTTTAGTGGGATATTTGGGGGCGGGGCGGGGAGGGAAGACGGTGGGAAGGGGTGGGGCTTGAAGATGGTGTAGGGGGGAATGGAGAGGGAGAGGGAGAGGGAGAGGAGGGGTCCTACTGTAATGGAGGGAAAGGCTGCAGGCTCAAAGGTATTCTTCGTATGGAGGGGTGAGGTGGGCGAGAGGATAACTGGGCCACAGAGGCGGTGTGGCTGACACTTGTGGCGCGAGCTGAGGAGAGATGGGGGGGCCGTAGCTTCAGAACGTGTGGTGGGGCAAAGGCTTGTAGAGAAACGGCCGTATTATTAGGGCCATTGAATGGGCTCGGTGCTCAATTTCTGCTCGACTGTGGAGTGTCGGGCACGAGTGCATTGCGTGCAGGTTTTTAGGCCATTTGAGGGCGAGAGGAGCACATGGCGGAATTTTCCATGTCGCCAGAGTTGAGCTATATATGGCAAAATGCTTTTCAAGCTATCCAGTTATGCCCGCTTGGCTCAGCGGTAGAGCGCATCACTAGTACCCCTGCAATAGCAACGCTATGATGAGGTCGTCGGTTCGACTCCGTCAGTGGGCATTTCGTTTTGACTTTTTGCGTCGGGCTTTGTTTGCCTTTGATGCTTTTGTAGCTTCTGGCATTGGCATGCTGTTCTTTGTTTGGGACGTGTACGAGTTCTTTTTTCTTATTTTTGCTGGAGCGAATTGTGCAACTGCGGCCTTTATGTGGCTCGGGAGACGTTTCCATCGCTGATGTCCCGGTTAAGGCGGGCCATGGAGCATGATTGTTCCGCTGGCTGCATAGCCATGTGCAGGAATCCAGAGACAAGAGCCCTGGATCGCAGGCTCAATGGGCGATGCCCGCAGAGGACCCGGCGCGCTTTGTCTGCGGCGGCATTCCGGGCGCGGGCAAGTGGCCCAAGCTCCCGCAGCTGCCACAACAGGCCTTTCTTCGATCCCTCCATCGCACCTTCCGCCCTCTCTCCGCCGGCGCCAGTTCACCCGGCGCCGTCCGGCACGTGCCTTCGCGTCCTGCGCCGCCCTTGCGCTCTCGCGTTCTCTCGTTCCATCCGTCCTGCAAAACCCTATCCACTTGCTCCCCCCCCGAGCTGCAGCCATGGCCTCGCGCTCGCCCTCCCCGTCGCCCAGCCGCGGCCGCAGCCCTCGTCCTGCCCGTGGTCGTTCGCCGCCGGGCTATCATCACCGCCGCGGCGCGCCGTCACGCTCACCCACACGCTCACGTACGCGGTCACACTCGCGAGCACGCACGCCGGCGCGAGAGGGTTCGCTGTCACGGTCCCGTTCCCGCAGCACCATGTCGCACGCGCGGCCTTTCTCGCCGCGCCGCTCCATTTCACCGCGGTCGCCCATGTCGGAGGACCGCTCGCCGACGCCGCCGCCGAGGCGCAACGGCCGGGTCGGTCCCGGCCGCTACCGCCGCCGGAGCTACTCGCGGAGCTACAGCAGCAGGAGCTATTCGAGGACCAGGAGCCCGAGTCGGACGCCGCCGGCCAGGCGGGGCTACGGCGGGCGAGGCGGTGGGAGAGGCCGAGGGAGGAGGGAGAGAAGCATATCGTCCAGGAGCTGGAGTAGAGGGAGAGGAAGGAGTTTGAGTCCGAGCAGGAGCAGGTCCAGGTCCAGGTCCAGGAACAGGAGCTTAAGCAGAGAGACCGCGAGGGAGACGAGGAGCTCGAAAGTGGGTGCCTATCTCTTTCTTCCTGGCTATAAAAGTTGTTTTTGATGCTGACAGATTCTACCACGGTCCACAAGGTCGTCGTCGAGAAGCTCACCAAGAACGTCACCGAAGCCCACCTCCACGAAATCTTCGGTGTGTATGGCACAATCACCGACATCGAGATGCTCATGAACCGAACCTGTAAGTCTCGCACACCCTCGAAGCCCAGCCTTCCTTCCTCTCTCTCTCTCTCTCTGTCTCAAGATATTGCCGCGGGACGCAGACACTGACGATAGCACGCTCAGTCCACACCAACCGCGGCACAGCCTACATCCTCTACGCGACGGTCCCGGCCGCCGAATCTGCCATCGCCCACATGCACGAGGCCCAGATCGACGGCGCCACCATTCACGTCTCCATCGTGCTGCCCCGCCGCCGCTTCGACCGCTCTCCCCCGCGCGCCTGGGGTCCGCCGCCCCCGCCGTCCTCGCACCATCATCATCACCACCACCCGTCGCGTCCGCTGCCTCTCGGCGGGCCCGGCCCAGCGCCGCCCGGCCCCAGCCGTCGCTACGACGCCGCCGGCCCGCACTACGCCCTACCGCTCGAAGCCCACGACCGCTACCGCGGCGGCGGCGGCGGCCCCCCGCCCCCGGGCCCCAGCTACCGCGGCGGACCCCGCAACGGCGGCCCGCCCCCGCCTTTCCCCGGCGGGCCCCGCGGCTACCGCTCGTCGCCGCCTCCTCCTCCCGCCCCGCCGCCAGGCCCGCCCCCGCCGGGCCCGCCCCGCGGTCGCTACGGCCGCGCTCCCCACGCCGCCCGCCCGCCCGCCGGCTACGAGGACGCGTATTCGTACCGGCCGGCGCCGCGCTCGCCGCGGTCGCGCTCGCGGACTAGGTCGGCGAGTCCGGGCCCGGCGGGCTCTCGGCGGAACAGAGCGAGGGCGGGCGGCGGCGGTGGCGGGGGCGGCAGACTCGCCCGTGGGAGGTCCCGGGCCCGGTCGCGGTCCCCGAGCTTCGGCTCCAGCCGCGGGTCGGCGTCGCGGAGCCCGCCGCGCGCAGGCCGTGGCGCGGCGGGGAGCTATCGCGTTAGGGATTCGGTGTCGCCGGCGGTGGGGCTGGGGGGGAGGGGGGAGAGGAGGAGGAGGTCGCCGCCGGTGAGGGAGAGGGAGAGGGAGAGGGAGAGGGAGAGGAGGAGGAGGAGGGGCGCGGGGCCGAGGGGTAGGAGGAGCTTGAGTTATGGGAGCTATGGGAGTTGGAGCGGGCGGAGTGAGAGTAGGGGTAGGAGTCGGAGTGGGAGTCGGGCCAGGAGTTGGTCGAGGAGCCGGAGTAGGGAGAGGGAGAGGGGCGGTGGGGGTGGTGGTGGGGGTGGGGGTAGGAGGAGGTAAGGGGAGGAAGGGGTGGATGGGGGGTAATGAGGGGGGGGGAGGTGGGGAGTGGGTGTGGAGTTGTGCGATGCTTTTATTTTATTTTTTTTATTGCTGGTGTAGTGGATCCGTGTGACTAGTGAGGGCGGAGAGGGAGAGCTACTACGGTTGGTGGGAACGGCGAAGGCTTAGATGGGGTGTCATGGTCGGACATGGATGACGGAGGTCGATGGATGCGGAAACGCCGGGTGGAAGAAGCTGTAGTACTCATCCTGTTGTGTTTGTTTTGTTTCCGATTTATTTATTTATTTTTTTTTTTTTTTGTAGCTGGAGTGTTGTGTGTTGGCGGAAAGGAACTCGAGTAATCGGACACATGTGTACGATAGACGAAAAGTAATCGAGTTATTGATATCCTGTTCTAGAAAGCTTCAGAGGGACAAATCGGACAGTTTGTCAAACGTAGAGGGAAAGACAAGGAAATGGCCCTCACATTTGGATTTGCTTTGGTGGGGAGGGAGGGGGGGGGGTTGCATAGCTGTCAAATACTCGTACAAGAAAAAAGAACTTAGGGGTGGATGATGAATAGCTAGGCACAACACAATGTCCCCTCCATATTTTCGTCCCTTAAACTCGCGCATGCATGATACAAATTGACCCGTATTCTCAGACCCGGCAGATTTTCTTTCATCCGCTGCCCGTCTTGTAGTTGCCTTCCTAGATAAACGCCAAAAAATCCAATGCGCACGTCCGCCCATAGCTGATGCCAGCCATGCCGGTCGGCGCTGCCCGCCGGGCACACATGCACTTGAATCCGAAGCCCAACCAATCCATATATCTGTCCAACAGATAGATATGCAGACCCAAAAACGACAGTAACGATTTCGAAAATCCAACCCAGCTTGAATCCACACATCTTCCCACACATCGCCACAATCAAACCCCCCCATCCCCATCCCCATCCCCACCTTAACACTCCTCCTCACCCTCCACCCCCCAGTTCTCCCCCACCCACTCCGCA
This sequence comes from Lineolata rhizophorae, assembly GCA_010093515.1. Classification (NCBI taxonomy): domain Eukaryota; kingdom Fungi; phylum Ascomycota; class Dothideomycetes; order Lineolatales; family Lineolataceae; genus Lineolata; species Lineolata rhizophorae. The sequence continues at coordinate 928,755 of MU001679.1, read as the reverse complement.
ATCACAGCCGTCAAGCTCTTCCCGTCGGCCCAGGGCACCGCGTCCGCGGCCTCGACCTGGACGCCCAGGTACTTGAGCGCGAGCACCACGTAGCCCTCGATGAACTCGTTGTACACGACGTCGACGACGTCGGCATCGCCGGCCGCGGCGGGAGACGCCGGCCTCAGCACCGACTGCACGCAGTTGGGCACGCTGTAGAAGGTGATCTTCTCGTGCAGGGTGTCGTCGCCGTCGTCGCCGGCGTCGTCCTTGGTCGTGTACCCGGGCGTCAGCTTGAGCCGCGCGTCCGCGAGCGGTTCCTGTCCCCTCTCGGCGCGGCCGCCACGAGCCGCGGCGGCGCGACCTTCCACCCGGCTCTGCTGCTGCTGCTGCTCCTCCTCCTCCTCCTCATCCACTTCCGCCACCACTTCCGCCGCCACCTCCAACCTCCCACTCCCCTGCTCCGGCGGCGCCAACAACCTAGGATCCAGCCCCAGCGCCCTCGCCGGCCGGTCCAGCAGCGGCCCGCCATGGTTCAGCAGCGGGAGGACGCGCTCGGCCTTGTCCCTCGGGACGTCGGGGAGGGCGCGGAAGCCGCTGGTGAAGGGCGAGATGGCGAAGGCCGAGTCGCGGGTGAAGGCGCCCTTGAAGACGTCGAAGCGGAGCGCGCCCGAGTTGGTGATAGCGAGGGCGGTCCGGTTGGCCGCCGTGACGCGCCCGTCGGCCCCGAGCTGCGCCGGCAGCACCGCCTCCGCCAGCCAGCTGAGCAGGCTGTCGCGCGACGGGTACGGCGCCCGGTTGAGCCAGAAGTTGTGCGGCGCGCAGCCGCGCCGCGCGTCCAGGTGGAGGGCCGCCCGCGCGGATGCGATGCGCGCGGATACGTTGCGCCCGACGTCAGTCGGGAACGAGTGCGCGTCCGTGCCGCTGTGGTGGTACAGCGAGAAGAGGTTGTTGTCGATGTAGCGGCGGTTGAAGGAGAGGCCCGCGCGGCGCAGCGTGGCGACGTTGCGGAGCTCGCGGTGGTGGTGGTCTACGTCGTCGTCGTGGGAGGAAGACATCTTCTTACCGCCGCGGTTCAGGCCATCGACAGAGGCGAAGCCGATGGTCTCCATGTACCGTCCGCTCTCGAGCCCGACCGCCTTGTTGTCCCAGATGCGGTAGTCGCGGATGTGTGTGTGGCCGCCAAAGAAGTGTATGGGCGTGTCCCACTGCTGCGACCTAATCGTCTTGTACAGCAGCTGGAATTCCTGGGTCCGAAGGCCTACATGCCCGATGATGACAAAGAGGTCCACATCCCGGTCGCGGATCGCCGTTTGGAACCAGTCTTCCTTGATTGCGTCCTTCACCTTCTGCACCACCGTGTTGTTCGCGTTGCCCGTGAAGTCGTACAGGAAGCCCATGGCCAGCACGCGGATACCCTGGTTCGGCGTCGTGAACTTCTTGTAGCGCTGCGCCAGCGGCTCCATGACGCCTGTGTCCGGGTTGTAGATGTCTAGATTGGACGCTATGTAGCTGCCGTTGAAGGCGGGAACCGTCACATTCAGCTCGTTGAAGGACGAGTTGGCTTTGTAGAGCTCGTGGTTGCCGGTACACATCAGGTCGATGTGCTGCTCGGGCAACACATCAAACGTGTACTTGCCCTTCGGGTCCGAGGCATCGTAGAGCCCGTTGCCTTCCACCCGGTCGCCCGTGTCGACGACTAGAAGGTCGACGCCGTCCGCGTCGGCCTTGGCGCGCATGTGCGAGGCGAACGAGATGTAGTCGCCCCAATCGGCCGAGTACGAAGCCCTGTTGTTGGAAACCTTTAGTGAGCCTCAAGCCCCTAGGGACATAGAGGTAGCTGCAGACGTACTCCTGAAGGTGTCCGCCATGCCAGCCGTGCGTGTCGGTCGTGTGCAGGAAGTTCAGCTGCCCCCAGGGCAGCTCGCGAAGAGGCGCCGCGATGGGCGACGGGGCCGACGGCTGGGCGGCCCACGCCGCGCCGCCCAACACGGCCGAGAGCGTAAGGAATCGGTCTATCATCACGGGCGCGCGTTCGAAGGGGTATAAAGGGTTGGAAGGAGCGGAAGAGGAGAGAAAGCTGTCGGGAGTGGAGAAGCAAAGGAACGCGGGCGGCGGGTACTGACGTTGCAAATAGTGGTGCCTGGAGCCCCGCCAGCGGAGAGCTATTATTGGCCGTCAGCCAGCCGCACGCTAATGCGAGCTCCCTCTGATGGCCATGGATGATCATCCTGGCTAGTGTGCGCAACTGCAAGCCACAGCCGTGACACACCCCAGCCAGCTTCACGGACACCCGTTTCTGAGCTTATAGCGCTACTCCAGCAGCTTTTGAGGAGGGGAAAAAAAAAAAAAAATTGGCCCGGCCGGGGTGGATGTTAGCGCGCATGGTCACCCACCCCGCAACTCGTCCAGCCGATAGAGGCTTAATAGCAGGGAAGTGGAACACCGGGGACTCCAGCTACCCACCTATTAAGTCTCTACGCCGGGCAGAAGAACGTAGAAACTAAACTGTATATATGGCCAACACAAAAGATGAGGACCTTAATTTTTTTTTTCTTTCCCCTTTGCCCTTGATTGGCAAGCTTACGCGCAGCCCTTGTTTATTTTCCCTTTGGGTTTTCCGATCGAGCGGAGCGACCGCTCTTTAAATAGTTCGCTCACAGTGCACAGACCCTTTCCTCAACGCCGAGCGCTGAGCCCCAAGTTTAATGAAGCCATTGAGCTCCGTGACATAGTCCGTGGCATAGCTACGCATTTTCGATCCACTGCCACACATCGATGAAGCGATGAAACAATGCTTTCAGCTTGATTTCGAATATCTATAGCTATCCCTACCCATCAACCTTGTATCTACCGGTTTGACGGCATCACCGACGCCTGACGATCGAGATATTGCACCTCTAAATGTCCCAAAATAGCATCACGTTAATCATGACCACGCGAAATTGAGCTAAGAACCATTCTATTCCGATGAGCAAGCAAACCTATCCTAACCGCACCAATTACCCAAGTCGTCCACGAAACGTGCTATAGTACAGCGGCCCCTACGGGACTCGGTCAGAAGTCTCATCTTGGTGAGAGAGAGAAGACTGAAAATTTTTTCTATGCTACCATTCCCCTTTTGGGTCCACCAACCCTTCGAACTCAGCAAAAAAAAAATTAAAAAAAAAAATAAAAAAAATAGAAAAGGGTAAAACTCGCATGATGGAAAAGCACGAAAACCACTCGCAAGAGGCGCAAAGGGGAGCTAGCCCGTCCAAAGACCAGCTCGCGCCATAGTCTCCTAAGACCGACAAACTGGAAAGAAAAATGCCAGTTCACGAAGGGTGGACGCCGAAGCCCCAAAGGGTCAACGATCCATCCCGCCGGCTAGCAAAATGCCTAGAAGGAGCCATGAAAATCAGAAAATCCAGAACCAAGAGACCAGGAAACCCTTAAAAAGGAAAAAGCAAAAACTAGCAAACCAGGAAACCACGGAAAAGCAGAAAAAAGACGCACAACTCGAGAAAGCTATCCGACCCTGCAAAGACAAGGAATCCCATCTGAAACACTTTTCATCTCCTCCGATGAAGCCCTATGCAACAATCAGGGACTTCATAGTCAAACTCATTCCTTGACCTTCCAATGCGTCTTCCACCAAGCCTTGACGCTCTAGTTCGTAACTCGTTCTTCGATCCTCTGATGAAGCCCTATACCACAATTAGGGACTTCATAAACCGAATCCCTATCGTTCCCCTCGAAGAAATCCACCGTGCAATGGTCGCTCCCAGTTCGTATCCGCTCTTCAACTCCGAAACGGTTTTAGTCCCCGAGCTGGGAGGATCCAACCGACTCATTGCACTCTTCAACTCCCCCACTGGCCATTCCAGGACCGTGCTCGTTCACCACCTTGACGACAGACCATCCGCAAAAGACGAGGCGTTCCTCGCTGTACTATCCCCTTCCTCCCCTTACCCCGCCGCTACCCACTCAAGACCGCTCCTCCCCCGGGGCCCTCGCCAAAGCGGACTTGAACGGCACTCCCCGCCTAAGCAGTCGTGCCGTTCACGGCAGCCGCGACTTCCGCCGGAGCCGTGAAGACCGAGTACTGGCCACCCGCGCCAGCCCAGTTGAGCTTTTTGTCGCGGGTGGCAGTATTGTCGATCAACGTCGCGACTTCGACGTCGTCGTCAGTGCCCAGTCCAGTCTGGTAGTTGGCCGAGAAGCCCCAGGAGTAGGCGCGGCCCTCGGTCGTGATGGCGATGCTGTGCTCCGAGCCGCACGTAGCAAAGGCCACCTTCTTGAGGTCGGCGGGGTCCGTGGGCGCCTTGATCGGCACCGCGGTCGGGCGCATGAGGATGCGAGGCTTGTCGCGGGCGTCGAATTTGACGTCCTCCTTCTGGAGGTCGTCCAACTTGATGCCGAGCTGGTAGCCGTCGACGCGGCCCCAGACAAGGCAGTCGCCACCTTCGGTGACGGCGATTGAATGGTGCGAACCACCTTGGATGCAGTGGACGCCTTTGCCGCATAAGTCTTTGACCTTGGCGGGGTTCAGGACGGCGGCGTCATCCTCGCCAGCATTGGTCGCGATGCCACACTCGGCGTAGTTGTTTAGGCCCCAAGCGTAGACATTGTCCTTCTTGTCAACGGCGAAGGAGTGGTATGCACCACACTCCACCTTGACGATTTGCTTGCGGGGCAAGCCGAACTGACGAGGGGTCAACCCCGTGACCTTGGTGCGCTCGACCACGCGACGGCCCAGCTGGTTCTGCTGGCCGGAACCCCAGGCAAAGACATTGCCGTCCTTGTCAAGGGCAAGGACATGGTTGGCGCCGCACGCGATCTGGGCGACTTTCTTCAGGCCCGGGATAAGCATCGGCGACCGCTGGACGAGGATGTCCGCCGTGAAACCAAAGATGCCCTCATTAGACTAAACGGATTGTTAGCGAACGCGTAAAGAGAACCATTATGTCTGCGGAGACTTACGCGGAAAGTGCCCCAGCCGTAGACAAATCCCTCATCGGTGAGGGCGAAGGTGGCACTGTCGCTCGCGGCGACCTGGGTGAAAACGGTGCCCTCCGGAAACGACTCGGCCGGAATGGCAGCTGGAGTGGACTCCCGAGGGTTCAGGGCCGTGCCCTCGTCGGAGTCGGAGTCGCTGTCCTCTGCGGCATCCATGTCCTTCAAACCGCCCTCCCAATTGGTGTCGCGGCCGAGCGCACCCTGGTCGTTCACTCCCCACGTCAAGATCTTGTTGTCGTGGGTCAAGGCGGCGAGGTGCATGCCGCCAGCGGCGACCTGCACAACGCCAACCTTGTCGGCGGGGAGGTTGGGGTTCAGGCGCGGACGCTTCACATCCAGCGCATTCTTGGCCGCACCGAGACCAAGCTCGCCGCTGCTGCCCTCGCCGCAGACAAAGACGTGAAGCCTCTCGGCAGGCGCCTTGTTGACCACAACCTTAGCCTTTCGGGCCTTCGGTTTGGGCGCTGCCTGGGCGCGAGGCTTCTTCGGCTCCGGCTCTGCGGTCCGGGCGCGCTTGGTCTTCTTCGCGGGCTCAGCCGCGGCGTCTCCGACCGACTCGGCGTCGATGGGCTCCTCAGTGGCCTTGCGCTTGCGCGACTCAGCCTTTGTCGCAGCAGCTGCCTTTGTCTTCGGGGCCGTCGGCTTTGTGCCGGCCTTTCCGGTCGCGGCCTTTGTGGTCTTGGGAGCCGCCGACTTGGCAGAGGACTTTGCGGCACCAGTCTTCGCCTTTGTGACGTTCGCACCAGCAGCTTTGGTGCTACCAGTCTTCTTTGTGATGGTGTTGTTGGTGGTTGTGGCGGCTGTTGGGAGCCGTTAGTATAGATCACGACATAAGCAGAGAAAGCGCGGGATGCGACGACGCGATGCAGTGGGAGCAAGATGGCGACGGTAAAAGCAAAACACTTACCCTTCTTCGCGACAGCGTCGCGCTTCGCCTTGGTGTTGGCGGCTCTGCCCGTGTTAGCCTTTGTTGCCGCTGAGGACTTCTTCGCGGTCGCGGCGTTGGCCGCGGCGCGGGTCGACGTCTTCTTCGGAGGCATCGCGACAGTAGAGAATGTCGATTTGATCAGAAAAAATAGTTGCCGGAGGCAAGAAGAAGCTTGTGCAGCTGGAGAGAAGGTTTTGGACGAGAATGTGCACGATGTGGTGGTTGTCGACGATCGTGCGCGGTGAGAGAAGGAGTTTGGAAGAAAGAAAAAGGTCGAGGGTGCGAGGATTTGTTTTGGGCTCGAGCTGTCAGCAAGCGCGTTTCTGCCGCGCTCCACCGCCTCGTCAACGGCAGGGACCCCTGTCGTTGCTTCCCGTCCGAGACCCACCCTCCCGCAGAGCCGCGCTCTAACACGTCACCGCGCCACTTTTCGCTTGCCGAGGGTGAATTGCGACAATCAGCCGGCGCGTCAATAGGGACCGAAGCCTAGCTGACGCGACATTTAGATCAAAAAGTTCACCGTAGAACAATAAGAATTCGTGCAGTTGGGCATTTAGCGAGTTAAGCGAACGGTGACACGAGCATTATATCTCAATAACTTTTGGCTTAGCCCGCCCTCTAGATTTCTGGCTCGAAACTGAATCAATTCTGGACCAAAGAGTTCAATCACCACGCCGGGCCAGCGCATGGCGCATTCTCTTATCGTACTTTCGATATATACATAAGGATATTATTGGACATGCGGCCGAGTAGGAATATTCGACGTGATGTCGAAATGTCCGGCAAAGGCTAGAATGACTCTAGCAGTAAGGGGATCGGGATTATAATTGATGTATAGCTACGTGATATTTCTAGGCATATATTATACACGTTGTAGGCCAAAAATTAAACTGTTTGACCAATATAGCATGCTAATTGTGATGCTGACATACAGAGTTAGCGGCAGAGCGAATAGCAAACTAAAAATGCTAAATTGAATGTCAGCATGCGCGGCGTTGCTAATCTTGCAAAGCAAGTTGGGCATACAGACAATGATATTATCCTGTAAACTGAGTGGTGCATTTGTGATGATAGATCGTGATACGAAGATCGCGATACTATTAGACGAAACTCGAAGTTTGAGCAGCGCATCGGATGTTCCGACAGTGATATCAATGTACAGAGTTGTATTAGGGAGAAGCAACTGGGCGGGCGTGCACGCTGTGACCCTAGCACGCAAGCCCAAGTCAAAATGGAATGTCCAATGGGCAATGGGCCCATGTTGTAACTCTCGGGCGACATTCTGATATGGAAAAGTGATGGAAAATTCCGATTGTAGCATAATTACGGAGCTACAAGCTGTTTGATAAATACATTCTTGACAAACGATTTGTTTTCGGTGTTTGGAGATGGAAGGTAATGTATGTAACTCTATAACTAGTGCCATTAACTGTGTGGTGCTATTATCATGGCATACTTTTGATTCCTGTACAAACACACTAGCTAATGATCCGTTTTGGAACTCACATTTCAAGTTAGGAGCTATTTATGGACTTGAACTGAGAAGATGACCTCCTTGGATGATGCCTGGTTTTAATATCCAACCAGCGACTTAATAGAACAACTTTTCGTACAGTTCGTAAGTTGATCACAACAATATATCAATAATCGTAAAATCCTTTCCCGCTCTTCTTACCAAGCCAACCAGCATCCACCATTTTCCTTAGCAACACCGCCGGACGATACTTGCTATCTCCCGTCTCCCTATGCAACACCTCCATGATAGCCATGCACGTGTCAATGCCAATGAAGTCAGCCAGCTGCAACGGACCCATTGGCACATTCGTGCCGTTCTTCATGATAGAGTCAATATCCTCCTTGCCCCCAACGCCTGTCTCTAGACATATAATGGCCTCGTTGATGTACGGCATGAGAATTCGGTTGGCGAGAAAGCCTGGAGAGTCTGCGCTGCGTGAGGGAATCTTGCCCATGCGTTCGCAGAAGGCAAGGGCCGTAACAATAGTAGCGGGCGATGTCTGTAGTGCCGTGATGATCTCAACGCCTTTTTGTACTGGCACCGGGTTCATGAAGTGGGTAGAGATGACGCGGGAAGCAGCCTCAGCGGAGTTGGTGGCAGCGGCGATTCTAGTGACTGAGATCGAAGAAGTGTTTGTCGAGAGAATAGCATGCGGCGGGCACGCTTGGGCGAGGTTGGAAAAAATGCTGTTTTTGAGGTCGGGAATTTCCTGGAGACATTGTAAGCTCCTAACGGTGGATCAATTTGTACAAAGCAGGAGAGAAAACGAACAGGAACAGCCTCAATGACAAAGTCTACATCCCCCAGATCTTCCATCTTGGTGGTAGGCGCCAGCCGCGCACGAGTCGCGAGCGACTCGTCCTTAGTTATCTTCTGCTTGGAGACATCTTTCTCGAGCAGCTTATCTGCAAACTTGAGCCCTTTATCCAATGATGCCTGCGAATTGTCCACCAGAGTCACCGGGACTCCGGCTTTCTGGGCTGCCACCAGGGCGATCCCCAAGCCCATCTGCCCTGCACCAACAACACCTAACTTTTTCACTTCAGCCGCTTGCGCCGCCGGGCCAGAGCTATAGGAGCGAGCGCAGCGGGGCGCCGCGCCTCGCAGGATGTGCCGAGAGGTTGTGGTAAACATGATGAATTGCGGATAGGCTCGTGTCGCTAGAGGAATCGGGAGAGATGGCAATTGAAGCGAATGAAGATCAGCTTGAGGAAAGTTGCTTTAGCATGTGCTTAGGGAATTAGCGTCATGCCTCGGCTACTCGCGGCCCTCGGAGTACTAGGGACGGAATTCTGCAACTGTTCAAGCTCAATACTCCCAATCAAGAAGACGCAAAATTTCCAGAAAAAAATTTTTTTCTTAAGCTTATGGATGCCTTGGGCCTCGGAGGAAATATAGCTGTATAATTTTTTTATAGGGGTTTGCTAGACAAAATGGCGTAAGTACAAAGCAAATGCCGGGGCATCGGCTCGGGGAAACCGAAAGTGCGGGTGGGTAACGCGCCGCGACGCGTCTCGCGTACCTAGAGGCGCGTCGTCCCGCTGCCGAGCTTTTGAATTGACGCTTCACACCATCAACACCACAACTACGAACCAATTCGGCCACGATGCAGTCCAATCTGGATGGGTGGGCTGCCCATGGCCCGGAAACGGTTGATCCCGTAGTCAGGGCACATGTTTACAGCCTTGTTTCTGCAGTACGTGCACCAAATGTCCAATCCATCTCACAATCGGCGATGAAAGGGACTAACATAACTTTTCGTCTACTCTAGATTGGAGGTAGTGGTGGAGAAGATGATGGCAGATACGTACTCGGTGACGATGCTCTTGCCTGCCTGCGCGACATCCGACGATGGCTGCGCCTCTACGACGACAAACGGCAGCGGCTCGACGTCGCTCGGTGCCTAGCCGAAGCCAACCTAGTGAAAGGCGACCTCCTCGAGATTCTAGCTTCATGGCCGGAAGACGCAACCGAGGACCACATGCGGTCCAAGTTAGCTCAGGCATGCCTTGAAATTCTCGTGCCCATTACCTATCCCTACAACATCGAGGAGGAGAATTTCAAACGCAACCACCACAAGCACCTCAACTATCTTCAGCTAGCCCAGCTCGGGTATAAGCGGGACATCATTCACCACGATGGACAAATCCTTCGGGCAGCGGTCCGAATTGCACTTCCATGCATGGCGACACCGTGTCGGGACCGGACGCCTAGGGATGAGGGCCTAATCAGATTCGTGCTCTACTTCATTCGGAACGTGGCCGAGATCGCACCCCCAAAGAACGCTGTCTATGACGGAGATGAGGCCGAAGTTTCCCGCTCCTCCGTCATTGATGCACTCCAGAATCAGGATGTTTTCCCTTTTCTATTAACCATCGCGGCGAATGTGAAAGGTGACTTCCCGACGCAGGACGTGCTTGTGCTTGAGATACTTTTCCACATGCTGAAAGGTGTGGACCCAGAACAGTTGTTCTTAGAAGAAGAAAAACTTGCGAGCAAGCATACAGACGAATTGAGTGATCTGATTCAGAAAGAGAAGGCCATGCTAGCCAGCCAGGCTCGTGATGCCCCTTCTCGGCATAGTCGGTTCGGCACCATGGTCTGGCTGCAGCGCGATAATGGCAACATGAGCACTATATTCGGCCAAGATGGTATCTCAAGCCAGGATAAAGCAATACGAAAGATGGACAGCACAAAGCGTTGGAACAAGCCTAAATATCGACCACGGAACGTTGAGGAACCGGGCGCGAATGACTTCGACACCAAAGTCACGCTCAGCCAGTCAGTTCGCAAGTACCTTCACGACTTTATCAACGAGTTTCTAGATTCTTCATTCAACCCGCTATTTATCCATATCCGCAAGGCGATTGAAAGCGAAGCAGATCGGGTGTTGGGAGAACACTCTCGCCAGTATTTCTATCTGGTTTCCTGGTTCCTGCAAGCTGAGTGCCTCAGGCGGCAGAGTGCCACTCAACGAGCAGCGGCGAAAGGCAAGCAATGTGCCGGAAAGACACCCGATTCGTCACCCAATGATGACAATAGTTTTGCTCTCGTGGCCGGTGTCCTCAATCAGGAAAGCTTCATCGCATTGAGCCGCTTCATGCAGCGTAGTATGGACGACAAGGCCTGGCAGGACTTGAACGCGGGTATGCGGTGCTTTACGAGAGTTCTATTGACGGTCCAGGAGATGGCGGACTCGCCCAACGAGGATGACCAGGAGATTGCAGAGAACATTCAGAACCGTATTTTCTACGAGGGTATGACACACGATCGCATGCTAGCACTTCTCAGGGGATACAAATACCAGGGTTTCGGCTATTTGGATTCTGTCACGGAGCTCGCGCATGTATTTCTGCGCCTTTTGGAGCGCTACTCGAAGCAAAATGTCGACATGCAGGTCCGGATCCGGTCCCGCGCGCGTAAGAAGAAACGACAGAGCATCCCCAACAATGAAGACGGCGACCAGGAAATCGAAGGGGATGCTGAGGAAACGCGGCAAGCAGCTGAGCGCACCTCACGGGAGCGTAAATTCGATTTCACGCGTTTTGCAACGCGCTTCACAAACGAGGATTCTGTTAACACGTTTGTGTCGCTGGCGAAGGCCTATGCCGACCTATCATCAGAACAGCTCAAACGTGCACACCGCTTCTTCTACCGTGTCGCCTTCAAAAACGAGTTGAGTGTGTTGCTCTTCCGTGTTGACATCTTGCACCTCTTCCACAAGATGATCAGGGGTCCTGGGGGGCTCGATCCAGATATGCCAGGATTTAAGGAGTGGGAGGAGTTGGTGAGGAATGTGTTCAGGAAGGTCGTCAAAAAACTACCGGACCGGCCGGAGTTGGTGATAGAAATGTTGTTCAAGAAGATCCCAGGAACAGTGTTTTATCTAGAGCACGGACACGACAAAGCGGCAATGACAAGAGCGCCGAGGGCGCCGGCCGAACTGGAGGTCAAGCCGGGAATGGATTTCCATGAGCAGCTTGGTGTGGCGGTGGGTGTGTTGATCAACCAAGGCAAAGCGGATGCGCTTGGGTGGATCAAGACTATTTTGGAGAAAGCAGCGGAAGAGAGAGAAGCCTGGAAAGCCGAACAGGAGGCAAGGAAAGCCCCTTCTCAGCAGCAACAACAACAACAATCTTTGCAGGACGCCAATCAAGAACAGGTAGCTTCAGGGTCTCAGATCACCCACCGACCCAATGCGGAAGAAAAGTCCGCTGATGACGACTCCTCCAAACCACCCTCCATCGCCGTCCACCCTGACAACGACGAGCGTCGCGTCGCTCTCTTCAAAGACAACAAACTCCGCCTCCTCCTCACCCTTCTGGGCTTCCTCCGGCTCGGCGAACTCGACGACACTGAAGCTTCCTGGATTATACCTTCCGCCATTCCATCCGTCGACCTCCGCGAGAAGCTCGCCTTCATACGCCGCTTCGAGTTCGATCCCCCGGTCTACGATGACGGCAAGTCCGCGGAAGATTTCCTCCGCTCAAAGGCCAGCGCCGCCGCCGCGGCGCGTAGGCGGCGGGCGGCGATGAGTGAGGACGAGGATGGCGAGGAAGACTTCCTCTTTCCCGCAGGTGGGCCGACGGCAAGGCAGCACACCGCGGAAGATGCACTCAATGAGCTTAAGTCAAAGAGGCGGCGAAGGAGACGCAAAAGCGGCGAAGACGGTGATGGGGAAGGTGACGACTCATCGGATGAGGCAAAGGCAGAGCGTGCGAAGAAGCGTCGGGAGCGCGATTTGGAGAAGCGGCGGAAGATCAAGAGTGACTTGTTCGTGCACGACTCAGACGACGAGGATGATGCGGAGCGAGACGAGGCGTTCTTTGCTAAGGAGGCCGCCCTACGCGAGAGAATGGAGGACAAGTATCGGAGAGGGCTGAGGACAGCGCCTGAAAGTGGTATTACAGCTGGAAAGGCGAAGGAGACGAAGCGTAAGAAAAGGAAGAGCGACAGTGCTGAAGCGACTGCTAGGAAGGGAACGAAGAGGAGGAGGACGGTCCAAGAGGAGGACGATGATGAGGATGAAGATGTCTTCGGGGCACTAGATGCGGCTAGTGAGGGTGAGGATGGTAGTGTGAGTGATCTACTGGATGAGACTGACAGGGCAGTACTATTTGGCCGTGAAAGCTATGGAGATGAAGATGAGGGTACGCCACTGTCTTCGGAGCCGGTGCAGCGCGACGAGAGTGTCAGTGATGATGAGCCTGAATATCTCGGAGAGCTGCCGAAGAACTCTCAGGAGCGTCAGGACACAGCCATGCCGGACGCGGGGGACGAGGATGAAGATGTGCCGATTCGCAAGCCGCTGAGGTTGCGGGCTGGATTTGTCATTGATAGCGATTCGGAGTAAGGTGCCCCGCGCATTAAATATTCATGTCTCATGAATTGTACGTTGCAGTAGCAAACTTGGGAGTTCTTAACGAGAACTTGAATGGGCTCTATTATATTATGAAAATATGGCGGTACCACCTCCTTAAAGGCCTTACGTACCAAACCAATTGCAAACTGTCAACTATCTCATTCTACGTCTTCCACCTCGATCTCAACTCCTGCCTTTTTCAACCTCTCCGCAAACCTCTCTCCCAAAAAAGCCGGCGTCAACACCCCTCCTCCGATCCTGTGCGCGTCCGTGTCCCTCTCCCTCAACACGATCATCGCCGCCTCGGCCAAAAAGAGGCCCGTAAGCCAATACACATCGCCGTTGAATCGCATCCTACCGCGCGTCGTCTTCTCCTTCCCCGCATCCTCCATCTCCCCCGTCCTATCCGCATGGGCCATGGCCACATACTCGACGAGGTTACCCTCCCTCCCCTTCTCATCCAAGCCCTCCCCGGGCGCGAACCAATACTTCCCGACCGCCCACCGCACCGGCGGAAGCAGCAGCGCCAAGATGAACGCGACGTAGCCCCAGAACTGGACCAGGGCGCTGCCCACCGACGGCACGTGGGCCCGCATCGCGAAGGCGAAGTTCTCGCCATACGAGGCAAACTGCCCGGTGCCACCGGGAGCCTGCGACTCCGCCGCCTCGGCGTAAATCCCCCACGCGCGCTCCACGACCGCCTTATCATGGTCCTCGCCCTTCGCCTTGATCAGCACGGCCTCTTCGTCCGCGGGGCCCCCTTCCCCTGCGCCCCACAGACCCCTCACCCGCGCAAACCCGGCCGCGTTCAGCGCGCCCGGCGCCGCGCCCGTGCGTCGTTTAGACGGCTTCCGCGGCGCGAGCGCGAAGGTCGCGCTCGCGGCGGTGAGCTCGACGACGCCGTAGCGCGACATGAGGTCGAGGATGGTGGCGACAGTGCCGCCGGAGGGTTGGCCGCGGAGGGCGCGGACGGAGAGGAGGACGGAGGATGTCGGGAGGGAGTGGGCGGTGAGAGTGTAGTGGACGAGGAGGTGGGTGAGGAGGGCGGCGGGGGTGGAGGCGATGCCGGAGGAGGGGAGCATCTTTGGGCATGAGGAGGATTAGTGAAAGTTTGGAGGGGATGTTGCATTGGGGGCGAGGGTGGTAGGAGGTAGGGTAAATTGGGTGGGAAGACCCACGATTGAGCCGGTTTGTTTGGCGGTGGAATCGTACTTCGCGATCATGTCGCGGAGCCAGGGGGTTTCTCCGTTGCTGAGTTGTTGACTTGTTAGAGTACATGGAGAACGAAGTCTGCCTTTCTCACTCTTAAACTCACCAGTCGACGTAATGTGTCCCGTTCTCCGCGCATGCCTTGAACACCCCACTGCCACACTGCGCGTACGGCCCAGCTACTGCAATAGACAGTCTACTCTTCCCCGCCAACTCTGCCAAACTCGCGTCATCCTCGAAGTTGATAACCTCGACAGCTACTTTCCATGTTAGTTTTAATCGTCCAAGCTTGAATGGCACGGTGTGGTCTAGACTGCTTCACCTGGATTGGGCCTATCAACCTCGAAGCTCTTGAGATGCCGCACCAGATCGAGGAGCTTCTGGTGGTTGCGTCCCGCGACGGCCCATTTGATATCCGTAGGCAGGTAGCGAGTGATGTACTCAGCGGTCAACCTGCCCGTATAACCCGTTGCACCCACACAAACGATGTCATATTTGCGATCTCCTGCAGCCGCCATGATCGTTGTGTTGCACAGATATTTGCCAGATCTTCTCTTGTAGTCAAATGAATCGAGAATTCCGTGGAAGAACGGCAGGTTCCAAACGCCGTTTAAGTATTCCGTACTGTGAAACCAGTGACTGTCCCGTTTCACAATACTCACCGCTAACCACTATAATTAGAACTCCACGGAAGGCCGAGGCCTGACCATTCGACGAAACTCGCGAAAGAGCTCGTATATGCGACGTGTGTGCATCTCTCGGCCGTCGGAGCAATTGAGCGCCGGTGGTCCCCGTCCCAGCCGGCCTCCCCGTGGTTGGTTGATTCCGGCATGCTAGCCTAGGTCCTGGACGGCAGTAACGGGACCGGGTTAGCGATATTCTTGGCTCAGGCGAGTCGGTCTGGGCGTTTTCCAGAAAATGAGAAACATGCCGCCTTCAAGGGAGAGTATGTGCTAGTTGGAATGTCGGATTCCAATCCATAAGCAGATATAGACGAGATTCATGAACCTAGACGGGCTGGAGACAGATATGGCATGTGGAAGGGAAGTCTTAAATTTTAAGCTTAAGTTAGCTCGTCTGGCAGACATGCTAATGCTTGTGCACGGACCTTAGGGTACACAATCCACCATACGTTTGCATAAAGGCTGCAGCAGAATACAAGCTCTTTATTCAGAGCTGAGAACCGGACATTTGGCATCAATCGACGGTGCAAATCCAACCGCAAACAAAAACAGGTTTAATATTGGGATCCTATTATTACGCAGGGACCATGTATCGGGCAGATCCGGCACGACCTATAACGCGCATCAGAAGATGGTGACGTAGTCTTGAAACAGAATATAGTACGGAGTGCTTAACACTAGAGGAATTAAACTATACTCCACCACAACATTTGCTACCTCTGTTTAGAAGATAATTATCATTTGACGCTCTCGTTTCTCGTAGAAAACGATGCTTGGCACAGAGCTCAAGCCAGTGACCAGAGCGGGCCATATTTCCGAGGCTGTACCAGTCCTCAACGTGCACACCTTCCGTGCGTCAAGGCTTGTGCAGACTCTCAGGTACGGCTGTGGGGTCCACGTTTCTGTGAGTAATAACCAAAAAAGCGTGCAGATGAAAAGATCAGATGATAACTTGTGATACAGCCAGCCAGTAGGTGGGCTCGCAAGAGTAAGCACAAACCTGAGCCTGATCAGACTGACTGGACGGCTGACTTTTGTTCGAATGTACCCTATCTGCCAAATTAAATGCGCCGATATGGAAAAACAAGGCCGGCAAGCGCGCGTGGGGTGCCTGCTGCTGGCACGGGAACGCCAGCACCTGCGCCGGAGCAGGCAAGGTACGGGAGGATGCGTCGTCCTATAGCAGCAGACTGCCCGGAAGGTCGCCTATAGGAGGCACCTGTTCTCCACGGACGGCTGTATGACAAGGTACAAGTTCGAGATGCAGACGCCCGCCAACAAACGGGTGCACCGCCGGTATTAAGAAAAGTAAGAAACCAAAACGGTGGTACGAGAATGCGGCGTGCTCGTCTCTTCTTACCGCAGGTATTTACATGATGAAATCAAGCGGTAGGTCTCGGGATTTAGCGGGCAGGCGGCTGCCCGGGCGCTCATGCGCGCAGCACCCCCCTTCGGGCAACAGGCAGGGCTGCGTGATGGCGCACATAGTGGCAGGATTATGACGACGAAGTGCAGGTATGGGGCGTAATCCAACAGCGCAGAAAAAGACGCGGACGGGTCCTTTCCTTCCGTGGCACGAACTCTATGTCTTCGGACGACAGGAGGGAGTGCACGCTCAGAAGAGCTTCAGCACTCACCAGCGGCGGAAGACTCGCGTCTCCAGGCAAAGGGTCGACAGAGGCAGGCGCCTAGGTACCCATCTAGGCACACAGAGAGGCAAAGCAGGTCGCAGGGGCGGTTGGGTAGCGGCATATGTGCGGTGCGGTGCAGCAGGGAACACGCGGCGGGCAGGAACGGAGGTGTCAGCGGGGCGGGCGGCGGCTGCTGCGGGGCGGGGCAGCAAAAAAAGCCACGCCAAGCACCCCACTCTGCCCGCCCCCCTCCCCTCCCCTTCCCTCCCGCTTCCCTGACCCCCCGACGGCACCGACCAGGCAGGCCTAGGCGGGCCCTCACTTCATCAACCGCACGTCCTACCGCTCATCCCAACCAAAACCGTCACGCCTCTCTCCGAGAACTCCGACCGACGAAGCTCCCATCACCATCCGGGCATCTCGACCTTGCATCTTTCTTCTTGCGTGACAACAGCTTCCACGTGCGTCGTTTTCCCCTCCCTGCTTTCCCCGGCCCGCTCCTCTGGTCCGGACGCCGTCAAAGACCTAAAGAACAGGAGTCAGAGCCTAACTCAGGAGGGAAGCAAAACTGACCATCGCCGACGCATTTCCGCAAGCAGCAGAACCGTAAACAGTCATGTCGTGGCAAGGTGCGCAGCCGACATCCGCATCCCTTTACCAGTCTATCTTCCGCGCTAACGCCCTGTTGCGTCTTGAACAGCATACGTTGATACGAGGTATGTCACCGCCGCCCGACAGGACCCTGCTAGAGGAGAAGGAACCCTGTTGACGTCGGATACAGCCTCGTGGGCACGGGCAACATCGACAAGGCCGCCATCTTCAACGCCGACGGCAACAGCGTCTGGGCGACCTCGTCGGGCTTCTCGGTGCGTCTCCCCGCAAGTTGGGTCCACCCTCCACCGCCTCGGCCTCATCGCCCTCGGATGCCCTAATATAACACTCTAGCCACGGAGGGAAACCATGTACAAAGAGAGGGCATGAGCTAACGGATACTCGACGCCATCGCTTCGCAGGTTGCACCAAATGAGATGCAGGAGATCGTGGCCGCATACAAGGACAAGGGCGACGAGAACGGCCTAAAGCAAGTGCAGCAGACGGGCTTGCACGTGGGCGGCGAGCGATTCGTAGTCCTCAAGGCCGATGAACGGAGTCTATACGGCAAGAAGGTGCGGAAAGCGAACGCTTACTCGTCATAGTCTACGCGATTCTCTCTCGTGATATTTTGCTGACGTAGGGTCGCTGTACAGGGCAAGGAGGGCATCGTCATCGTCAAGACGTCCCAGGCCATCCTCGTCGCGCACTACCCGGAGAGTGTCCAGCCGGGCGTGGCGGCCAATGTGGTCGAGCAGCTGGCCGACTATCTCATCGGCGTCGGCTATTGATCCTACGCCCGTGCTGCCCTGTCTTGCCTGCATTTATTCTTACCTCGACGCGGGGACTGGGAAGCCTTACCGGCGGATCCATCTATCCTCACCCACACTCATGCTGCTGGTCTGACCTCTGCCAGTCCCCTTCGTCTGTTGATGTTGGCGTTGCCTTGAACACCTTTTAACTACACACCTTGCATGTTCCTCCCTTGTGTTGATGGTCGGTCCCCCCTGGATAATTGGGGGGGGGGGGGGGGGTAAGGAAATATTATACAGGGGAGGGAAATCATGAGCCTGTTTTTTTGAACTGAATAGAAAGCGTGGCGGAGTGAAATTGGAAGACATCTGGAACAAACATTGTCTACTTCTTTTGGGTGACTGTGTGAATATGCGTTTGCTGTGCGTGGTGTGCCTAGAATCTGAGATGCCGAAATTGTGGACGTATAGAATGGTGTTGGAACTAACATGCCGGCTTCTATGCTGGCCATGCGCAGTGTCGAGCCAATGATTTCGAAAGCCGCCTGTAGATTTTTAAGAGGCTAATGGGCAGGAAATCCCGAATATGAACGCCGCTTTTACATACTACTGACATAAGCGCTGCATATTTCTAAATACAGGAAAGATCTCGATGTCAATTTTACACTAGTGGTCTTGAATGTTCGTAGAGCTTTCTTGCCGCAACGTGATTCGCCGCAGGACCAACGGCACTCAACCCGAGTCTACAAGTAAACAAACATTATCATCCCTCTAGAACTAGACATATAGGAACCCCACTTACATGGATTGCATATGGAATACAAACAAGATTTTGAAGACCTTGTACAGTCATCGTTTCTGGCTCGTCCACGTATGGTTCCATCGATTTCCAATATTAGTCTACATTGCCTCCGTTGTAGTGTTCGCCCACTTATACTAACGCGGGAGCGAAAGAGTGCCGTCGATTGCGGAAGCAATTAGTTAGGTAACTTACGAAAGGAGACGTTGGATGCTACATCTCACTCAACTTGCTTCTAGAGTCGGTGTGTTCCGGAATAGGGAACTTTGGTTGAAGTGAACATGCTCGCCATTCTTCCAGTAGAGTTTGATTGCTCCAAAGCATTATAGCTACGAACGCTGGCTCGGGCTTTGCGGTGGAGTGAAGAGATAAGGATTACGCAAAGTAAACTCGGTACAGAGAGCTGCACTCCAGCCTCGAGAAAGCAAATCTTGGGATAAACAGGCATGAAACCGAATTATGTTATTGTTGAACTGAAGGTAAGTACAACTGCCTATATAAATGCCTTCTTTACTTAGAAAGGGGTAGCATTAGTGCTTTCCGCGGTATCGATCGATCTTGGTAACCGGGTTTCGCTACCAATAAATCCACTTGAGAGTCCCACGGGCATCGAAAGCTTTTGGTAGCACGAAGTGGACCTCGTGACTCACACCCGGTACTCCGAAGAAATCTTTCCATGGCAGTTTCCACCAGCTCATAGCTCGTTGCAATTAGTTGACTCCATGCGACCGCCCTGTCTCCTTTCGCATCGACGGCATCTTGCCTCGGGCCATCACCACCCCGGTCACAACCACGTATTACTCCCGTCTCTACACCAACCCGACGCTGCTACAAATCATCGGAAGCTAGGTACCTTTGTAGCCTGACTATGGAGCGACCCCGACTAACCCGCCATGACGAGAACCGCCGAAACCTCCTCGACTTACCCCTCGACGTGCTTCTCGTCCTGTTCGACGCGCTTCCGCTGGAGAGCACAATGTTGCTCGGCCAGACTTGCAAGGTCATGCGACTCCTCCTCCACTCCAAATACACCTCGGCCGTTCATCGAATCGGTCGGCGTGAACGGCTCGAGCTCCTGATCAAGCTTGCGCCGTGTCTGCCGGACCAATACCTATGTCTAGACTGCAACAAACTGCACAACGTAGACGAGGACGACGTCCCAAGCCGCACCGCATCATCCAACCAGTCTCGATGCAAGTCGCCCCCGGTATATTCGTGGCGCTACTGCGGCTTGGATTATTCCGTGGCACATCGACACGTGGCACTCTCTGTAAAGTTCGCTCGCATCGGAAATGTTCACCGCGAGTATCTGGCTAGGTTGATGGCGCCGCACAGCTCCCCCATCAATCCGTATTCATTCCCATGGCTCGGAGGCACTTACTCCGCCCGCCCACGCGTCATCAACGGCCGCTTCATCCTGCACGCCTACTACGACATCGAAGCGAGCTTCGAGACGCTATTCAGAGGCGACCATCCACCCCCTATCCAGATTTGCCCGCACCGAGGCCAGAGCTTCTGGAACGATTTTGATATGTCGTCTTCATCCTTTAAGCTCTGGCTTAAATTTTATCGGGCGAAAGCCTATGAAGACGCTATCGAAAGGCACGACTCGTGCGATCGCTGCGCCACAGACTATTCCGTCGCCCTTCATGAGGCACCGCAACGCGTGGTCATAAGGATCTGGAAGGATTTCGGAAACGGAAGCACCCCCAATGACCCCATATGGCTTAGTCACCTTTTTTTGCCCAAAGACAGTGAGGATTTGAGCCTAAGAGTGGGCCACGAAGCTGGAAGCATTCGGGATATGTTCATGCAAAGCGAACGCAAGACGAGATCGACTTGAAAGGAAACCGGCGTTCTAAATGCGTTATTAAGGAGTTAAGGAGAAGGGCACGCTATCAATGATAACCCAAGGAATATTGTCGAACCCTCTGAAGTTCGTATGGAGTGCGGGAAAGATGCATAGTGCGAAGCTCACAACAGGGTAAGCTATAACGGCTTGTTCACCTCGGCACAGAAAGATGCCTTTCTACAGTAATACGGACCTTGATTTTTGATGTTTTCCAGATGGTCTTATTGTTGATATTTCCGACTTTGTCCTTAGGCTGCAGGGGGGAGGGGGGGGAATTCATAGCAAAACTAGAGCAGTGGTGAAATCACCCGACGATTGCTAGTACATCCATCCAAATATCCATAGAATAAGAAAGGAAAGGGCAATTATGAATACGAGTATAACAATGAGAAATGATCATATGCTAAAAGCCATAGTAATGGTACGTCATAGTACGCCCTCAACGAACTTACGTTCTCCGCTGTTCTTGGCTAATCTTAAACCCTCATCTCAACCAACTTCCCTACTACATTCGCATAGAATGCTCGCTGTAGCACCTCACCCACTAGGCCATCCTTTTCGTCGGCGTCCTCTGCGATCCCAAACGCCTTCGGCCCCACCAAGCACGCTCTGACCACCTCCTCGAAGGTATTCCCCAGGTAACTTCTGATGAAGCCCAGGAACTCCTTCTCGCGAAGCAGGCGGTTGCGCACAAGCCGTGTCTGTTTCGGTTTGGCTCGGTCGATGTCTGGGATGCCGAGCATCTTGTCGAGGGGTTGCCAGCGGGCGATCTCGAGCAGGATGACGCCGAGGGAATATATGTCATAGGACTTCTTGAAGGCGGACGAGGAGGAGGCGGATTGATGCGAATGCGGGGATGCATGAGGCGGCGTTTGGGGAGGCAAGTCCCGCACGCCGCCGTGCACCTTGGGGTGGCGGTACAGGTCGCAGGCGGGGTTCTCGGGCGGCTTCTCCGTCATGTCCTCGTTCATGGCAGGACGCGAATAGTCGAAGCCGGAGACGAAGGGCCGCGAGAGATGGACGTTGCCGGCCTCGTCGGGGAAGAAGACGATGTTGTCGCTGCGCAGCCCCTTGTGCAGCCAATCGACGGCGTGCAGCCGCTCCAGACACTCGGCTACGGTGCGCGCCAGCGCGATGCGGTCCGTCAGGCTGGGCACGTCCCTGCCGGCATCGCGCAGCAGCTCGAGCAGCGACACGGGCCTCGTATCCGGCCTGACGCCCCCGGGCTTCTCGAACACGAGGCCGAACCGGCAGCGCTGATCGGGCTCCTTTGTCGGCGAGACGACCACGCCG
Source organism: Lineolata rhizophorae (assembly GCA_010093515.1). Lineage (NCBI taxonomy): Eukaryota > Fungi > Ascomycota > Dothideomycetes > Lineolatales > Lineolataceae > Lineolata > Lineolata rhizophorae. The sequence continues at coordinate 907,159 of MU001679.1, read as the reverse complement.
CCCTCGGTCTCCTCGTCCTCGTCGTCCACGTCCCGGAAGTACCCCAGGCAGTGTGGGGCCCCGAAGGCGTCGCGCAGCCGATCGGCGCGGTTGTTCTTCGCGAGAAGCGTCGCCAGCGCGCGCACGCGCGCCTCTGTCTTAGGATCCGGCGTGCCCTCGAACGTCACGGGGTCGTACCGTTTCCACTCAATCCAGACGCGGCGCGTCTGTCCGGCGCGAGGCTTGAACCACGCCTCCGCGCGCCACGAGTCAGCGCCGCAACCGTCGGTGGCGCCGCCATCGTCGTTGCCACCGTAGCAGTCGCCGTCCTCGCCGATTAGCTCAATCTCGCGCCGCCGCAACTCCACATCCTCGATCTCGCGCCGCGTCAGGCCCGGAGCCAGGTGGCCTGCGAACTCGTCGGTGACTTGCTCGGCGTTGATGGCCGAGCTGAGCGCCTTGAAGCCGGCCAGGTCCGCCAGGCCGGGGCGGCGCTCTCGGTCGCGGCGCTCGCCGTCGGCAACGCCGTCGCCGTCGGCGTCTTCGTCGGCGGAGCCCTCGTCCTCGAAGCCGCGCGCGCGCATGTAGGAGCGTACCGGACTGCCGGCGTTGTCACCGAGGCTGAGGCTGGCGCCTTGGCGGTTCCCCGCGACGGCCGACAGGCTTGTACCCAGGCGCTGCGCGGCGATCAGCTCCATCAAGTGGTCGACCTTCGAATGCAGCTGGATGATCTGGTAGTTGGTGCGCATCGAGTGCTCGGCCAGCGTGGCCAGCTGCCGGCGGTCGAGCAGCTCCTTCAGGAAGTCGTTCAGGCAGCTCAGCTTGGCGATCAGCGTCTCGACCTTGGACTGGTCCCACAGCGCCCACCGCAGCCGCTTCGGGAACAGCCGCGTCTTGTCCATGAAGGCGAGCGACTTCTGCAGCAGCTCTTCCGACTGCGGGAACCGCTTCTGGATGTCCCCCGTCTCGGCCCTCGCGATGGTGGGCGAGCAGGGACCGCTGTCGCCGCCGTCGTAGCCGTCGCTGTTATACGGCGGCGGCCCCGGTATCGCGCCGCCCGCCTCCTCAGCGAGCTCGACTAGCATCGGCCGCGAGAATTTCTTGTGCCGCTCGTCGTACTTGCCGAAGCCGAGTAGGAGCTTCTGCTGCTCGTCGAGCACGTCGAGAAACAGCCCTTTGCTCGCGTTGCTGATGAGCAGCTTATCACCGGCCTCGTCGAGCTGGGCCACATGAGCCCAGTCGATGAGGCGGTACTGCTCCGTCTTGAGCCGGATTCGCAGGTGGTGCCATTCTTTGGGCATGTCCTTAGCGTCGGACAGGAGCTGGTAGCCTGGTAGGAGCGTTAGCGCAAAGCCCTGAAATTCTTGAAGTGTTGAGCGTACCTTTGATGCATATTGAGAATACTTGGAAGGATAGAGAGACGGCGTCCGCCATATTGGCGTGGTCAACCGGGAGTAAGGGCTTTCATAGGAGCACTACGGCGTCAAAAAAAATAGCTATCGTGAAAGCCAACACTGACAAACGGCATTCGTGCAATTCTAGCGCTTATATACTGGCAGTTCAACCAATGCTGCGAGAGTAAAACCAGACGAAGAAACCGGAAGGATACGGGGAGAATGACCGACTATAAATGCTGGGGTAGCTCAGCCTCGCCCACAACGCACGCAAGGCTACGAGCCGCCGAAGAGGGCGTATAAAACCCGTTCCAATACCCCATCGTAAACTGAGCACGGGTCGCACCCGGCCCGGAACCTGCAGGGCTCTTCCGTCGCAGCATGATCCCAACAGGCACCAGGGAAGACGGCAATTTGCGTCGCGAGAGCATTCGTCGTGATTCTTCTTGATAGGTGGAGAGCACGTTTGGTGTCCCCCGAGGCGCGGAGGAGCGAAGCTCCATGCTGTGTGGCTGGCACAGCCTCCCTCGCTAGGCGCGACACAGCCACTGACCTTCAGCTTTCGACGCGGCAAGGTGCCCTTTTTTTCTCCCCGCTTTAGGGGTTAGGTCAGAGCGTGCTGAGGCTTCAAGAGGTCTTGCTTTAGCTTCTCTGTGTTCTGGTTCCGAAACGGCGCGCATACATATGCTCGTTGCCGCGGGGCGCCGATTCGTTGGTTGCCTAACCCGGCGAATTCTACAATATCGTTGAACGTCGCAGAATTGCTATGACGTTGGGCTCGATGCTGAACGAGGCTTACATTTCCTAATCCCTTCCAAGTAGGTGGTAAGATGCTAACAAGGCGAACGACTTGAGCTCAACCATATATGTCGGGCATTTTCAATCACCAGTCCAACAGCGAGACCACCTCCCTCCTTGCAGACCCGCATAAAGCGGGAGCAGAAATGAGAAAGGGGCCCGCCCTCGCCGGAAGGCAATGGCGGGCAAGAAAAGTTTAGTCGCGCTGGGCCCTTGCGGGAACAACGGCAACCACTGCCGAAACCATCTCTTCAGACAGGTTGAACAGCCCGCTCGAACCTACGCGCAATGAATGAAAGTTAGTGGAGGGAGCAGACCCGAAGGTCTGTAGCACGAGGCACAGGCCGTAAGGTAGAAACCTGCAGCTCCAAAGAAGAGTGTCCGGCCACTAGCACCAGAGAAGCATCATAGCACAAGAAATAATTAAACCTAGGCAGAGAAAGCCCTGACACACTACGGAAATGAAAGAGGCTTAGGCGCAGCCACGAACGCGACCGACATGAATTTCGTCAGGTCCCAAGAGCAGTTGAAGAGGCCGTTCGTGGTTAACTTGCCTAGGCCGACGCTAAGTAATACTTTGATAGAGACAAAAGAGCACAGAAAAAGCACGAAGGCACGCCATGATCGCCTATTGCTCTTATTGTCGAGGCGGCCATAGCCAAGTCCACGAACAAGACATACTCTTCCACACAGACACTAACATAAAACAATCTTAACCTCTTCAATACAGAAAACAAGGCTTATGCAGGGAGGGACTTTCCGCGGACTGAGTGCTGACAGTCCAGTAGCCGCCACAGGCCATGCTCAAGCTGCTGGTGTATCACAACTGCTTTTACAACCTAGACATAAACAATGTATCGCAATTCTCACTCCGGACTTACGTCAGGGTAGGATAGGAAGAACATACCTGAAATTACACGGGTTCATTCTTGATATGGCTCACGAAGGCGCCGTTGATGTTGCACCGAGGAGCGGATGAAGTGAAGTGCCGTATGAATACACTTTTGATAGAATATGGCTCTCATGGCCACAAGTCTGAATTCAATGATAAGCTTCGATGGCCGGCAATTATCGCTTTGGCCTACGTCGGTTCGGAGAACGAAAATTTCCTTCCGAGCCGTTAGCGTTCTCTTATCTTACATATCGATCGGTCGGTAATTAGGCGTCGTCAATGAGTAAAGCTTTGAAGGTACGATATCGGTCTAGAGTATTCGAAAATGTTGGGATTTTCAAACCCTCTAGGCTTCGATACTGCGTATCTTTTGAACCGCTAACTTAAGACTTCAGAGGCGCGGGTGGGTTCGACTGCTCCCACCACGACCGCCCTCGCCACGACCGCGAGCGCCGCTACCATGACCACGACTGCTGCTACCATGACCATGAATGCCGCCACCATGGCCATGATTGCCGCTGCCATAACCATGACTGCCACGACCGCGACCGCCGCTGCCACGACCACGACTGCTGCTGCCATAACCATGACTGCCGCCACCATGGCCATGATTGCCGCCACCATGGCCATGATTGCCGCTGCCATAGCCATGATTGCCGCTGCCATAGCCATGACTGCCACGGCCGCGACCATAACTGCCGGTAGTACCACGACCACGGCTATGATGGCGATTATGTCCCGACGGTTGACCCCGAGACTTTCTCTGCTTGCCCGGTAAGTAGCGCTTGCCCTTTTTGCTGCTGACGGGTGGCGGAGGTGGGGGTGGGACCTCAAAAACCGATTGGGATAGCATCTGAAGCGTATCTTCACTCAAATCGGACGGTGCTATGGACTCGGACTCGTCCATATCTTCATCCTTATCCACAGCCACGAAACCAACTTCTTCAAGCAGTTCTACATCTGCAGTCCGGTATTCAGACCGCTCGAATGTGTGAACCTTCCTTGAAGAAGCCGATCCCACGGAATTGAGGGCGCTAGAAGTGGAACCAGAAGGGATTGGGGGATTACCGTTGAGTGGTTGGATGTTCCGATCCTGAACCCGTCCGAAGTGCAAATCCCGCAGGCGCCGGCGTTGCCACTCAATTGAACGGTAGTCACCACCGAGAATGAAACCCAGGATGCTGGTGGATTTGCGATCTTTGTATCGGTGTGCGTAGCGTTCAATATGATTAATTCGCTTCCGCAGTTTATTGTAAGCCTTTTTGAAGCACTGGAACACCAGATCCACCTTGTGGGAACCGCTTGATATGTCGTTGCTTGAATTGTTTGGGTCAATGATGGAAAGCTTATTTGAAGGGCACTACACCGTAGTCAGCAACTGGGAGTTCTTTCGTGGATATTTCAACACAAATGATAACATACCGATTTGGCGAAATAGCCCGGCGGGTCCAACGTTATCCCTGTGGAGAGATAATCAAACTTGTTTCCGTATAAGTTGAAGAATTCCAAGAGCAGCTCCCCTAGATTGTAGCCTTTGCTAGGCTGACTACCCAGTCCGTTTGGAAGGTTCTGAAGTAGGCTAACAACAAGGCATATGATGGTGAAGCCTCCAAGGCCGCCAGTGAAGACTTCATTGAGATCCCTCATGGCAAGGAACTGCTTGATTACAGTGACGAGGACCGGCATTTCCGGATAGAGGATCCTCCATTCGCGGAACGTCCGAATAGCAGTGACGCCAGCCATATTCTCAAACGATATATCCACTTTGAGGGATGTAGAGCGCTCCACGAACTTGATAATCGGAACTCTAGCCTTGCCAACGACTTCCGTGTCTTGCATTGTCGTTAGGTTATGCGACCTCAGGCTGGCGGCCATAACATGCAAGAAGCGAGTTTGTTCCGGAAACCCTCTCACGCCAGTGGTTCGGAACTTATCCGACAAGTAGACCAGGTCCATGTCTGAATTAGGGAGGAATAGGCCACTTGCGAATGAGCCAAAGCAGAATAGCTGGCCTGGCTGGCAGGCTTGAAGTGCCGCGGCTACCCGGGACAGAAGAGCCTCGCGCATGCTATATTCGAACCCCTGCGGCCTCATGTAGTCGTAGAATTCACAAATTTCTTTATGGAGCCTGGGGCGGATCAGTCAAAGAAGTCGCTCCGAATATTTCTGTTACAAGATGCAAGGCCACATTTTACGCGGGTTTCAAAAGTGTCTACCACGTATAGCAGTTACGCAACGTGCAAAGTGGCAAGAATGATTGTCTAACACGAATTTCACTTACCAAAGGCTCACGTCGGCCAATTCAGGAAGACCCTCAGCAACCCACGGGGTAGGGTTGTTGTTAGATTCTGCGCCCTTCCAACCTTGCACAACCTCCCCAGAGATTTCTTCACGCTTCCGCTTCCTGTTTGGCACAGGAGGCTGGTAACCGGTCAGATTGAGACGTAGGTAAGTCTCGCTGTGAGAGAACGCTTCTGCGGAAGTAGCGTTGTTGGAGTTGATGGCAGCAAAGCCGCCAGATGCCTCTGCGGAAGTAGCGCTATTATCATTGATGGCTGTAAAGCCGCCAGTCGCTGCAAACGACGCTGCTTGGGGAGGTTGTTTCCCAGTGGGGTCTTCCAAGCCGCGGGAACCAGAGGCAAGTCGTGACTTCAGAGTAGGCGAATAGGATTCAGAGGACGATTCATCGTCACTCTGGTCTCCATCGTCGAAAGAAATGAAATCCGCGTTATTCGCAATGGGCTTGGTATCTTCCTTCAACGACGCTGCCTTTGCTTTCTTGATCAGCTGCATGACGCCTTTGGCCTTGGAGGGGCCGGCATCTAGCAGAGTCGATGTCGAGCTATAGGGATCCGGGTTCGACCACTTGGGCTTAGCGGCTTCCTCCTCGGTCGGGACACTGCTGATTCGGGCGCGTTTAGCCTCAGGACCAGACTCCTCGTTGTCGCTCGCTACGGATATGTCCATCTCATTCTCACTCTCTGACAAATCCTCTAATGGCTTGAAGCGAGCATTCCCATCGGTCATGCCGTCAAATTGCTCCGGGGTCTTCTCTTTGCTGGAACGTAGAATGGGCCGATTAGAAGGGCCCGACGCACGATCGCCGTGGCGGAATTGGAGATCGCGACGCGTGCGCATAGGATTATACGCGACATCGTCGCGCGAGAATCGAGACGCTGGCACGTCAGACCGGAAGCGGAAGTCTCCACGCTGCGAACGAGCTTGGCGACGGGGTCCATCTGGCGGAGACGGCCTATAGCTATCTCCACCATGGAACGAGTACACATCGGGGACCTGAGGTGGGGACAGCAGACGTGATGAGCGCGGATCACCATTGCGTGCAGGTGCCGCCGGCCGCCACGAGTCGCGCCCGCGGCCTGACATTTTTGCAGCGCGCAGTGGCAAAGGAACGGGTTGCTTGGGAAAGAGGGTAGCCCTGCTCGAGGAACGGATAATTTGACACCGTAGTTCCTCGTGTTTGAGGGCAAGGACAGGCGTTCGAAAAGGGGCGGAGGTGTGTTAGGAGGACGAGAGAGATGTTTGGTAGCAGCTCGTGAAGTGTGCGAGAAAGTGCAACACGTGTGGGTCGCGTCCCGCCAATGCGCTAACCAAATATGCACAATCACGTGACCACACCTCCTCTCTACCTTACGTAAGTCCCTCGTATATTGGTCCACCTCAGCTCTATTGCAAATCTTTTGGCTTAAAACACCCTTCCCAAATTCGGAGTTGTGACTAAGAAATGCTGCACGGCTATCGTACGTAGTGATCTAACTTGCTACAGCAGATACTACTACTGACTGCTTAGAAAGGAAATCCTTAGGCGTATATTTTTCTCCGGTCTAACTCTGCACGGCCCTAGTACGATTTATGCAACCCCAACAAAGGCCTTGAGGCCAGGCATCGCGTGCGCCATCCTCCCGGTCACGAAGTTCCTTTTCGTACCGGCACAAAGCGATCACTTTGCACTCTTCACACTCTTGATACTCGAGTGAAGTGAAGCCGACTAGGAGCCTTGATCTGCGTGAGCTGCGAAGAGGCCGCCCTTGTCCAACCCTAAAGGGCCAAAATCAACCTCTCGAGTTCTAGCAACCAGCTGCCGTTTCTCGACCGCAATGAGACCCCGCTCGAAGCCCTAGCCATCTTGTTTTTCTATGATTCCTCGATAAAAAACTGGTCGGCGAACACCTCTTCGGCTTCACCGATCTCCGTGCCCCTGCATCGGTGGCTTGACGGCGTCGTGGAATGGTGGCGACGACCTAGACATACTTGGCGTTCTGCACGAGTAGCGTGTCTTAGCAAATCATCGCTAGCTTACGGCAGGGTAGCACGTCAACGTGCCCTTCATGCCATTAAGCCGCGATTATGCCTATGTATTGTCCGGTGAAGCTTGCCTTAGGATACCTCGCAGTTACCCTGCTGCCAGTCCGTGCAGAGTCAACTCCTCGATCACACTGTAAACACGACAGCGGACAAACCTAGTAGGGCCGTGCGGATCCCGACGTGAAGCTCCCTTGATTGGAAGGTGGTTTCAGTATTCCGTCGGTAGTCGACGACATGCTCGAGTCATTTGTGGGGAATAGATCCTCTGCTCGATTCCAGTGGTAAAGATCGCATCCCACGTTTTGCCTTTTCAAGTCATTTGATAGGTGATATTTGCAATTGCCGCCTTCGTACACGAGCTAAAAACGTGTGGTATGATTCTCGGGGGGAATTCGCTTCACCTACCGCTTATACCGACTTATTCCGGCTCTTTCTGCCACTGTCACCACGTTCCTGGTCTCATCGCGAACTTTAGTTCCAAGACGGAGCCATGTGCTACGTTGTACCAAAGGATGGTAGCTATTCTAGGCCGATCTTTGGGGTGCACCATCATGAGTCTTAACTTGGTGACCGGTCGAAGTGGTTCGTATTGACGAGGCGTTAGGTCTGGTTAGTACTGTGGGCTGCTTATCTCAACGGAGCACCGGTTACGAGGTCTAGGGTACCCAATACAGTATGTCCGAGCGTGGTAGTTGTCTATATAAGTGGGTTCACGTCGGCTCTGTGAAGGCTTCTAGTAGTTAACCCAGTTCAAGAGTCCGCTCGAAGGGATTCCGACCTAGACCGCCGGCTTTCTTTCATTCATTTGACGTTTCTCAATTACTTCGTTCAATTACTTTCATCTTCGCGGTGGAGCTACCTGGCTCAATCCTGTTCAACGTTCTGTGATTCTTCTGTTCATAATATCGCATCACGCAAAGTCAACACACATTGGAGCGACGCGAGCTGCTCCTTCACCTCAAACCATGGCAATGCCTATCAGTTCGCCAATCTTGTCCCTACGGTCAGAGACCGACTTCAACGACATAGAACCAAACCTAGACTCTACAGACCCTTTCCGGTTCTCGCATGGACTGACGGGAGTTGACCAAATTGGGAATTACTTTTACGACAAGATACTCATATACATGTTTGTCGGACTGGCCTTTTTTACAGTCGTGGTCTGCATTGGCGAACAGATCGGCGCATTCCTCCGTCGAATATCGACCGTCGACACTCACCAGAGCCAGAGAATCTGGTCTATGAACTTGTTCCCGGTCTGGTCAATGGTAAAGAAGCACCTTGTCTATGCTCCGCTTTGGAAGCATCGCCACAACCGAGAGCTCCAACTATCCAAAGCCGTAGGCTTGGGAACACTTCCTTCCCGACTGCATATCATCCTTATTATTTCATATGTCCTCGCCAACATCGGGTTTTGTCTTGCGATTCCATGGGATGGGTCGCGAAGTTCTGTAACGGCAGCACTTCGTGGCAGAAGCGGACACTTGGCTACTTTGAACCTAATTCCTACTATTCTCTTTGCACTCCGCAACAACCCCATGATATGGCTTCTTCGTGTCAGTTACGATACGTTCAATCTTCTTCATCGTTGGGTTGCTCGGATTGTTATTTTTGAGTCTATCATGCACGTCGCATGCTGGCTGGCCAATACTTACAATGCCGGCTCCTGGGATGGTGTTGGAGACGCCATAGCTGGGGCTGTATCGTATCGGTGGGGTTTAGTTGGCTCAATCGTCTTCGTCTTCGTCGGCCTACAAGCTTGGTCTCCTCTCCGCCATGCGTTCTATGACACCTTTCTCAACATCCACCGGATCTCTGCCCTCACCGCAGTTGTTGCAGTCTACATGCACCTGAACCTCCACACTCTACCCCAGCAGCCTTTCATATATACGGTCTTCGCGCTCTGGGGTTTCGAATACGTCCTTCGAGCCATCAGTGTCGTGTACTACAATATACGATACCGCCAACTCACTACTATTACTGTCGAAGCTCTCCCTGGCGAAACAAGCCGAGTAACCATTTCCCTCGTCCGACCATGGACTCCACGTCCAGGTGCTCATTTGCACATCTACGTCCCACGCGTTTCATACCTGATCTCGCACCCATTCAGCGTCGCCTGGTACGGAACAAGGCTCTCCTCGCCCTCAGCTGAAAGTCTGCCCATGACTCACCAAGACATCCACCTCTCTGACAACAAGTCCGAAGCCACCTGCGTGGACTCCTCCATCTCGCAAACTTCAGCGTGCAGTACCGCCACAAACACGCTCTCCCTCCTCGTCGCCCGCCGCACGGGCTTCACCAGGCGCATCTATGACCTCGCCGCGGCGCAGCCCAGTGGAATCTACAAAGCCACAGCCCTCATCGAGAGCCCCTACGGCGGACAGGTCCGCTTCGACTCGTACGGCACAGTGCTACTATTCGCTGGCGGCGTCGGCATCACCGCATACCTGACGCACGCCCGGGCCCTCGTGCAGGGCAGCCTAAGCGGCACGGCGAGCGCGCGCAAGGTCGTGTTCGCATGGGCGGTGCGCGATCTCGCCGCGCTGGAGTGGGCTGCCGATTGGCTCGAAGAAATCTGCCAGCTCGGCGGCGGCATGGGTGCTAGCATTCTGAAGGTCAGAATTTTCGCTTCTGCTAGGCAAAGAACCGCGAGAGGAGGTGGCGATGGAGAGACGGCCACTGAGCAGCAGCTGTCGGTACGCCAGAGGGAGCTGATGGAAAGGGCAAACATCGTGGTGGAGAATCGCAGGTGTAACGTCGGCGAGGTGATGGATTACGTTTTCCACGATAGGGATGGGGCTATGGTAGTGGGGGTGTGCGGCCCGGGCCCGCTTTCGGATGAGGTAAGAGCTTGTGCGAGGAAGAAGGTGACACTTGGGTGGGTCGACTTCGAAGAGGAAGCTTTTACTTACTAACTTCCCTCACTTGGCTTTTTTATTCGGTATCTTGTTTCGTTCCAGGAGTGTTCTCGTATTAGACCTTTCCAAGGAGACATGAGTGCGAACTCAGACATTTTGAGCCCCTTGGTTCGGTTTCCCCTTTTATTATTACGTGTTCTCTATTTACACATTTTTGCATCACCTTCATGTTTGCTTGAAGCATCATGCCTCAGAAATACTCTTAGGAAAAAAAAGGATCTTCATCAATTTATCTAGTATTTTTCTGCCTGAAGAAGGAAAAGTGCGGTAGCAATTCTCCACGTAAATTCAACATGATGTACAATTCAGTATAAGATGTCTATAGCTTTGATTTATAGCAACGCCCATCTCTAGAATCCTCAACTAGTACACTCTGGTTTTGTTCCTGGTTACTTATCGGAACATCCACGGCCGGGTTCCTGCTGAAGAAGTTTACCGGTTTCAGTGTAACCATCATCTTCTCAACAGGCATCACCGGCCATTCTTCGATTCTCGGATTGTGCGTCGCACCGAACGTGTGCCAAACTACGATGTCTTCGTTACGCACGCCCAGCTTCTTGGGCCTATTCCTGAGCCAGGTGGCGATGCCGGAGCCGCGCTCCGACTGCATGGTATGCTGACCGGCTGGATGCCGCTCGCCGTCGGCATACCGTGTCACCCAGAACGGATGCGCCGCGAACTCGGACCTCACGGCGTGGTGCGACGTCGGGTGTGCGAGCAGCATCTGTGAGTAATGAGGTACGATCTTGAAGCCAACTGGCCCGCCGTTGACTGGGTTGGTGACGCCCTCATTGATCACTTTAAAGACACGGCCAGCTCCGATGTCGACGTCGAGCGCGGCTTCGTGTTCAACGAATTGCTGACGCGTCGTGTAGCCGACGCCTTTAGCATTGCGGCCGCTGGGGCAGCCTAGCGGCAGCGGATATGTTTCCTCGGTGGCGAAGGAGTTTCTCGGTCCGTCCAGAGCCGTGTCGATCCGTAGGCAGAAGAGGTGCTGGTGGTAGGGTGCGAGGACACCAGGTGCTACAACGGTGCCATAGGGCTGGGCTGCGTTGCTAGGCTGCACGAAGCCCGTGTGGTGTGCGTCAGCCATCGTGTAACTTGTCAGACTCGTGGGTGACCGGAACTTTACTTACACCGGTTGGAACCGTACTGAGGATGCCGGTTGCACGAACTTCATAACTGATCTCGGCTGCCTGATTTAAGTAGAATGCAAAAATATATTCGTAATTTGTCACAGTGATGATGGACTGGAGGACCAGTACGCGAGAGCGGGTCGTGACTGGATTCTTGGTCCGAGTATTCATGTGCTTCCATAAGATGCCGTCGTCTTGCTCGTGACAGCAGATCACGTTGGGTAGCTTGATTGGGTCCCCTGAAGTGGTGTGATGATAACCATCGAAGTACTTGATATGTCCGAGACAATCGCACCCTAATTGGGTCAATTAGGAACAGAGTTCCACTTCAAGCGAGGCACACTCACCTAGTTTCAGATTGTTTGCATTCACTCCAGCTCCGTCATTCCCTAGGTCGAATGCTGCCTTTCTGGGATACGGGCTTCGGCTATCTCCGTAAGGCACAAACATTTCTGCCAATGAAAGCCTGTAGAAGAGCTGTCGCCCATCATAAGAAACGTCATGCAGGACCATGCCTTCACGGTAATTGAAGCCAACCCTCAGTCGCCATTTCTCCCACGTTAGAAGTTGCCCTTGTGTTCGGAACGAGGGCCCCTGTGGCTGAACAACATTATACGGCGTAACGGTGGTTCTTTTCTCTGTCTGTATATCTGGGTGGTATTCGCTTCCCGTATGGATTTTTTTCCGGTCAAATGGTTTTAGGTTTCCTTTTGCAGGTTTCATCTTGCCATCAATCCCCAATGGAAGCGCAATGATGTTCAGGACTTTCCCGTCTCCGGACATTTCCACACAGAAGTCCAAAGGATACGCATAATAGTTTGTATCCAGGTGCGATCCCGGCCGCATATACATGTAGCACTAGATGAGATCCTTAGTCGAGGGATTGAAATCCTGGATGATAAACAAAGATTACCACCCACCATTACAATTTTGTTTTTCATATCATTTTCTCCGTCTGTAGCATAAGTCCATGTTTCAGCGACTACAGTAGACCCTTCAGGCAATAGTAGCTCGTCGATCACTTCCTTGACCTCGGGAGACTCTATGCAAGCCTTCTCAATCTTCTCCATATCGGAACTAACACTAAATGAATGCACTCCTTTTAGAACATTTTTATTAAGAAGCTCCCTCTTGTCCAAATCTACGTGCACTTCGCGGAAATCTTGCGGCGTATTGACGTAGTACTGCACGTATGCCATCCGCGCCGGTTTAGCTGGTGCTGAACTTTTGAAGCCACTGCGCTCGGTGCGCAAGTACGGCTCAAGCACCGCCTTGGGTGGCTCCGACAAGGTGATGACTCGGAAGTTGATGTGAGCATTTGGGTATGCCTCGCGGATGTATTCAGCCGCCTACTGCGGTTAGTTTTCTCAAATCTTCTTGGGATCTCCGCTTTCACATGCCACGGTGCCTGCAAGTTCAAGCTCAAATGCATGCATGTGTGCATGCAGGAACAAGTATGCAGATCTAACTTACCTGTGAGATTTCGCTAGGGCTGAGGTCATCTAGCGGATGCGGGTTGGAGAGCCTCGCTGCGGCTGCAACCATGACGGATGCGATTGAGATCGACCTTTGCCGCAACGTTGCAGGTTGGACAAAAGAAATAAGGTAAGATAAAAATGGTGCAACTGTGCTACAGAAATATACTGTAACGAGAAATGTTCGGGAAGAGTTGCACCGCCCAGCTTTGCTAGTCTAAACTTGACAAGCTCCCAACATGAAGGCCAATTCCTCACCGTAATGGCGCCAATGTCGCCAATTGTTTGTGAGAGGCGTGATCACTCCTTTCCTCTGGTATGTGTACTAGTTTTGTCTCAAGCAAAAATTTGCATTTATAGTGGGAGATAGCCCCGCGGTGGGGTGGGGTCGCCAGACTTATCGATGTGAGTGGTCTAAGTAGTAAAGGTACTAGTGCTTGCGAAACCACATATCCCACTTTTGGATAACTAGCTACGGACAACATTTAGACATAAAAAAAAACCAAATGGCACCAGATTGGAGTAAATTGTCCTTCTTCTAATATAATCGTGACTCAAGAAGCTTTGGTATTATCTTCTAGATTACTCCAGCTAAGTAAATGCATCCTGAATGTTTTTCGTTAATGAAATTGGCTTCTGGCTTCGATATTCCCACTTGCTATTTGTATTGGTAGGCTGTAGGAATAAACATTATATTATGGTCTTCAAAAGACAATAAGTCTATGCCCGGCGACATACGTTTTGCACTAGAAGTTTTGATGTTTTTGGTTCCTTTTCTTGTCTTGTGCATGAATAGCAGTGGCCGGAACGATCCACCTGGCAAATGAATTGAGACCTGCACTCCAATCAAGCATCAATTGGCGCTAGAAATAAACCGTAGCCAAAAAAAAAAAAAGAAAAAGAAAATTCATACCTCAACATCAAGGGGCCTATCTCACCGACTCTTCAAAACCACCACCAACTCCCTACCTAGCCCTCCCTCCTCCTCTCTCCTCCTCTCTCCCCTCCCCCAACCCCCTCTCCAACGCCTCAACAACATCCCTCTCCCTCCCTTCCTCCCCAAAGCTCACCCTCCCCCTCTCCCACCCCAACCAGTCCTCCGCCCTGACCCCCTCCGGCGCATCCAACAACCCCACCGCCACATCCACCAACTCCTCCCTCCAATCTCCACTCCAATACACGCCCGCCCCACACGTGCCGCAAAACCCTCTCGTCACGCCCTCGGAGCTCCCATACGTCTTCACAGCGCCGAACTCCCGCCTAAAGGCGCCCCCGTCCGGCAGCACGATGTCCGCGGCCGGCACGAACGCCCACGCCGCGACATCGAACCCGAGCGCCAGGCGGCAGGAGCGACACGCGCAGGTGCCGGCGAGGAAGCGGGACAGGTCGGGGCCCGTCAGCCACCAGGCTTCGCTGTCCGGGTTGGCGGCCGACGCGCCCGAGTGGTACGGCACGAGGAGGTCCGGGAAGGGCGCCGCGGCGGCGGCGGCGGAACGCGCGGAGCGCTCGCTGGGCCGCTTTATGCGGAACTGCACGCCGCCGCAGTGGCATCGTGCGGGTAGGGTGTCCTCGGGGAGGTGCTCATCCGTCCTCGCGGCCCCGGGTCCCGCGACGGAGTCGCGCCATTCTAGCGGCGCTTGCGGACTCGTGCCCGGGTCACGCAGCCACCGCTCCGCCGGCACGCGGTCGGGCCCCAAAGAAGGCAGCCATACGCTGCCGCCGCCATCGCGGGAGTCCTCGATCCATTCGTGGCCGACGATCTTCACCACGCCCTGTGTCCGTTCCAGCGTCCCAGCACAGACGAGCAGCGCGCCGTCGGTGTGGCCCCGCACGGCGACGTGCGTGCCGCAGGTAGGGCAGAAGTAGCGAGTGAGCGTCGAGGAGGTGTACGGGGTCAGAAGAGCGAGGTCCAGACCCGATGGCGGTGTGGTCGAAGGGTCGGAAGGGAGCGTCAAGTAGGATGTGAAAAGTGTGCCGGAGGTGCGGCGGCAGACGTTGCAATGGCACAAGTGCTTGGCCTGGGGAACGTAGGAGGTGGGCAGCGGGATGGTGAAGGAGGTTCGGCGGCAGAGGCAGGAGCCGCGGACAGTGGTGGTAGAATCGTCGGTCATTATGGCAAAGAGGGATTGAGAAAGTTGAAATAGTCGATGTATTGACCTAAAAACATTCAGAGAAAGAAGAAACACACCTGCTCCTTCTTATGTATCCCCGTCATTTCTCTTGTGGCGTTTTACAAATCAGTATACAGTCTACTCCTCAAATGCCATCTATTCTCGCAACTCGCCCCGGTGTAGGAAGTTGTCGCGACGTTCCCCGCAGGGTACAATACCACGTTCCAAACATCTTGTCAAGCTGACGCCAGTTAGCCTCCCAGAGTACGTACCTGGAATTACGTCACGGCTCTAATCACCTTTGTTACCACTGACTTTCAATCCGCACTAGCGGCCCGAAACACCTAGTTTTCACGCGCCAGGCGGCGGTCCAGAAGGGCCCATGCCAACGCCGCCGGCATCGAGCGCAGCAGGGACTCCAGAAGGAGGATCAGCAAGCGAATGCGGGACGACAGGCGAGTCCCGCGCTCTTAGTTTAAGGCAATTATGCGGCCGACCTGAAGCTCGTAGCGGCGGGCGGTAGGCGCGGAGCCGGCGTTCCGCACAAGTGCCGCAGCATGGAGGACGCCAGTCCGATCCAGGCAGATAGCTTGGGGACGTAATTGGACGTCCGACGATAGGCCGGCGGGGAAGACGAACAAGCAAAGCGAAGCAAAGCAGGGCAAAAGCAGGGCAAAGCAGAGCGAAGCAAAGCAACCAGCTCCCCGCCTGCCCGCACGGCGCGCCGCTCGCCTCCGCACAATTGGCGCAGGTGTTGGCCAGGGCCATGCGTCCCGACCGTACGGGGCGCGCCCCCAGCGATAGCCGGGAGACGCGAAGTTTGTTTCCGAGCGGCGTCCCAACCGCGCGTCGGCCGATTTGGTGGTTGGTGTGGGGAGCGGAGACGAACGGAGGCCACACACCACACCATCCGCGACCCGAGCCGGATCCCTGGCGGACGCCTCCCACGAAACCTGCTCAAAGCGGGCGCCCCGCGCCCCGGCCGGTTTGGCTTTTGGTTCTCGTGGTTGGTCACATCCGGCACTTTCCAGCCCGCGGCCCTCCAGCGCCGGCCCCGGTCGCCCGCTAAGCTCTCCAAGGTTTTCTCGAAGCTCCTTTCGTCGGCGATGTGACGGGGCTGTTGATTGGGTCCGGGCCGGCTGACCTGGCCGCATCGGGGAGGAGGACGGCTCGAGGCGACCTGCAGCAGCGCGGCGTCGATAGCGGCCTTCGATTGTCACGAGAGAAGGTCTTACGTTTGCCGGCAGCCGGCAAGCAACCACATCGCAGGGGTGGTTGGCGGTGGTGGCGGGGAAGATCGAGTTACGTTTGCGGAGCGAGCAACCCAGCTCTCGCTTCCCCCTCGATGGATTTGTCGTCCGCGATCCATTGACCATTATCTGGGAGTCCTGGTTCCGACGTTCTGGTTGACCCGATTCAGAAGAGACTTTCCCTTTGCGCGGGCTGGAACCTAACGGCGTGGAGCGGCTGCGGGCGACGCGGGGCGCATCGCGTCGCCACCACCACACGGGGCGCGCGACCAGGGCGGGTTTTGCATCCTCCTCTTGCTACGTTATTTCCACTGCGAGAGGCGGTAGAGGCTGGTTGGCCGGCGACCCCTGGAAGCCGCCGAAGCGAAGGCGAACGGCCGCATCCGAACCTGGAGACGCGTGGAGCATGCAGAGAGGAGCTGACGGTCGCGGGTGGAAAAGTCCCTTGTGGGTTTAGGAGGTTGTGTTGGTGAGGCGCGCCGTGCTTGACGGAGGGAGGGGGAGGCCACGTCACGTGCGGAGGGGCAGCTGGCCGCAAGATAAAAGCGGTCGTCTGCCCCGCCCTCGCGTCTCTCTTTCTCTTTTCTCTTCTCATCCGGCAACAGAGCAACAGAATCTTCAGTACACCCACAGCCAAGGAAACAACTCTTCACACAAACCAAACTACACACTTCAGTCATCATGCTCGGCGACGACCACACCTGCTCCTGCGGCGACTCCTGCTCCTGCGGCGACGGCTGCTCTTGCCCGGTACGCTCATGCTAAGAGCTTCCACATTGCTGGTGGAAGCTCTTCATGTTCGATGGTAAACCTATACTGACCTCCATTTGCAGAAGTAAACCTTCGGCCAGTCCTTGCACATTACGTCCTTGCACACATCAGTTCTGCAAAGCACATTCGATGATCTCTCCATTCTCTCGTCACTCTCTTGACGGCAACACTTTCGACTTCGGCTGGTCACTCCTTTCAGCAAATGGACAAGCTCGTACAATGGAGCGGCTTCACTGAGCACATTTGAGGAGGTATGAGAGTGTCAGGAGGTTGTCTTGGTGGGTGGATGCGGGGCTGAAGTGAGCTTGGGGAAAAAGGCAATACCATTCAAGGATAGCAAATAGAAATTTGCAGTCTTAAGGCTGCTTACTATACTTGTTTCTCTTATCGAGATTCTCCTGATGTGACGTCATGTTTTTGGGTAACCTAGTTCTACACCTATTTGCCTACCCGACCCTGACTCCCAATGATAACTCTGTCGTGACGCACTCATGCTGTAGTTGCTTATGTAATTATTGTGCTAGAGCTAACACCACTTTTCGATAAAAAAACCCATACGTTGGAACTGCGTGGGCGTAGAACTTATGGCAGAGGCAAATCTCACTACTGCAAAAATACTTGTTTCGAGGAACGATTGTTGTATTTCCACCTAGCTATCTGACCCATTTGATAACTGCTGTCGGAGAAATTGATTGGCCAACAGAAACTAGCTCAATTCCCACGAGCCACGCCGCTGGTCAAGGACTCGCAGTAGACGCCTGGTCTCCGACGCAGCCCGCTGCAGCCATCCTTGAACAGCTTCGCATTGTCTTGGCTTTTCTTCCTTCCGGCTCTTCACTTGTCCACTACGCGTTCTAGGCCGAAAAGGAAAGGCATGGCGGTGGCCGAGGAGACGACAGTTCGTGGAGAGCAAACTTAGTGCTACGGGTGTCCGAATGTATTAGCAGACAGAACAGTTATAAGGATCCCAGCATTGTAAATGGGGCAGCCCGACAGCAGCGAGAGAACATTGTTGCAAGGGTTAAGAGGGTTGAGAAGGATTGAGGCACTTTATGAAGTGGTTTTATGTGGAGATAGGGACGCATCGACGTACGGAGCAGTCGCCGCAGCCGCAGCTGTTGCAGTCGCCGGAGCAGGAGCAGGAGGCGCAGTCACTGGACATTTAAATTAGGACACTGGTCAGCTCACTAGGCCAGAACGGGGCGGAGCGTTGGCGGAGGTAAATAGGTTTCGGGAAAAAACTCCAGGACCCATCTACGTAGGCTGGGAGAGAGTGGGGCGATATAGCAAGATCATGCCGGGTGTGTTCGTATATATGTATGTACATGTACGCCGGGTTAACTGCACTTACCAGGGAGACATGGTGGATATGCAAGGGCAAAAAGTGACTCGGGAATCTGAGTGTGTCGTTTCTGAGGATCCTGGAACGTGGTAGCTTGGACGTTTAGGCACAATGAGGACCTTGAAGAAAACTAGGTCTTTTCGCTTTTCTGGCCCGGGATATCAGTCTTTATATACCTATGCCTTGCAGAACGGATATCCTTCCTTAGAGGCGGGCGCCCGCGCTTGCCGCGCGTCCGCGGGGAAGATTACCATTGAAGCCACAATCACGCGGTAGTGTCTTAGCCTAGCATAATGCAGGATTTGGAGGGTGACACGGGGGGTTTTGGCTCGATCTTCACCCCCACATTCGGTTCCGCCAACCGACTTGCTTCTTTCGTAGGCGTATTTGCATTACGTCGATGCTAACCTCTTCCAGACACCGCAGAATCGAGCCAACCACTTATCGCGGGAGGTGGCCGTGTAGTGAAACAAACAGCGGAGACGAAAGTCCACCCGGATGCTTTAGTAGAAAAGAGACAACGCACTGATAGGCAATCACATAGCGATGAGAAGTGGGCTTGATCTGCGGGAAGAATCTAATCGTGTCCCCCAAGTAAGGACACCTAGTAATTCTTTAGTAGCTATTACGTATTGCTAGTCGCTCAAAATAGCGTTACATCCGCCGAGAATAGGATTACGCTAAAAGGCCGTCTAGTACATAATAAGAGAGAAGCTTCTGCAAATAGGAACACTTAAGTCTCGCGCTTGCATTCGTTCTCTTACCTGAAAACATTAGATTAGAGTTATACGCGAGTCTCTCCAAAGACTATTTTCTAGTATCTAGTCCCCATGAGACCACCAACTCGGCATCTCCAAACTCGGAGATCCCGCGGGGGATCCTACCGGAGGCACTAACAGGTTGGTCTAGGGGTCTTAGAGAGAAATCACGAGGCATCCAATACAAGCTGCAGTGAGACTTTCCAGCAGCTGCCGAACCATCCATCGCCATGTGTGCGTGTGCGCGCGTGGAAGTCTCCATTCGCCTAACCGTGGATCCGCACTATCACCTTGCAAAGCCCACACACCCAACCCTGCCAGAGCGAACGTCTAGCCACACCATACAAGAGACGAAAAGAAAAGAAAAGAAAAGAAAAAAGGGTCCGATCCAATCGTGAAGAGCAAGTCGCGTGCCCTGTTTTACTCAACCGAGTTCCATACGCGCGTCGTCACCCAGACCCCACGGATCGCGCTCCTCGTGCCTGATTGGGCTGTGAATCTCATCCGTATCCTCGCTCTTATCGGCCGCCGTGGCCGCCGTATCGACGCTGCCCGAGCTGCCGCCCGCCGCGCTCATCTCGCTTGGCGGCCTGTTGCGGCGGAACCAGCGTCGCTTTCGCGCGCCAGACTTCGAGCTGGCTGCGTCGGTAATGTCCGACTTAATCGACATGGAGTCTGCGCCGTGGGCGGAGCCGCTTCCAGACCCGTCGTCGGGCGGCTGGACGGTGTCGGCTTCGGAAATGTTGGTTTCACTGCGGCTGGCGCCGTAGGGGTTGGGCGTGGGCGATGGGGTGATCTCAGTCGAAGGCGTCACCTCGACGAGCTCCGCATCTCTGTACCACTTGCGGCGGCGCGTGTATCGACCCCAGCCATCTTGGCCGCGGCGGCCGTCTCTCCACTGTGAGGGAATCTCTTGTTCAGCACCGCGAGCAAAGGGACCTTCCGACGTTCCCGAGAGGAAATTAATTGTGGCCTACCTTGTTATCGTAGTAGATCCAGCCGGCGTTCTCCTGCGAATTGTTCTTCGATCCATTACTCCCACTACTCTTTTCTGCACCTTCGATTTTCCACTCGCTGCCCTCCACCCACCGCCACCGCGCGTGTCCACCTTCTACCTCCGGCAGTTCAAACCGGTCGATGGGAGGCGCCGGATTGAGGTGCTCATCCGTCCAGGCCGCACGTTCATACGCCAACATCGATGCCGTCCACCCGATTCCCAGCCACCGTCGCTGGTTCTCATACAGGGTGAACGTGAAGCGGATTCCCGTCGATTCTGGGCGACGCTTCGCAGCCAAGGATGCAGCGATTTCGTTTGCAGACTTGGGCTGCTTGCGCGCAGATAAGGACGGCCCGTCGGTCTTCTTGGCCGACGGGAGCTCTGGCTCCCCAAAATCGAGGCCTGTGACAGTTGCACAGATGCGGCGGATGGTATTGGAGCGCCAGAGTATGGTACGCGAGACGCGCGCGGGGCGCGAGTGCCAACTGAGGACGATGGTGCCGAGGGTAAGGACGACGCGCTTGGTATTGATGATTTGGAGCGGCGGGAGGGTCAGGGCGACCCAGATGGGCGTGACGCACAAAGTGCGGATGAATAGCGTGGTCAGAGCCGGGCGCGTCGTCGCCGACGTGGCCGTGCGCTGCGTCGAGAGGAAGTCCGTGAGCCGCAGCATCGGGTCTAGCAATATGTTGCAGCGCGACGTAAAGAGCTTGAGCGTGTCCACGATCTCGTCCAGACTTTTGTGATGTCGCGTGCTCCCTTCCGACACAGCTCGCTTATGGCCCTTCTGCCCTTTCTCCCCTGTCCATCCCGTCGATGACAGCGGCGAGTAGCGTCGCGCGTACATGCCCAAGATGAGTCCGATGACCGCGACTACGGGGCCTGCCCATTCCACGACGACATCACCGTAGAGCGTGACGGCCCAGAAAGCGGCAACGAGCAGGAAGCTCTCCCACGGGTCGCCCGTTGTCCATGACAGTAGGCCGACGAACTTGTTAAGCGGGTGGATGAAGGGATGCGAGTAGGCAAGCGCGCGCGTGATTTGCGGCGGAGTCGCGACAAGCAAGGGCGACTTCTGGTGCACGAGGATAGTGGAGCGCTGCTTGTTCACTGTAGGATAGTGACCGAGGGTTGCGGGGGAGAAAGCGGCGTAGGTCGGTGGGTTAGGGTCAGACGCGAACTGGGAGGAGCCGCCGTCTGCGGAGCGTTCAGTTGAGGACATGTGAGAGGTCCACGGTGTGTCTGGTTGTTCCTCCATCCCATAGTTAGCCGCCGGCTCCACGAAGTCTCGCGATATGTTGCTATTGGTGGGAAGGGATTGCTTGCCAAAAGCTGCCATGCATAGACGGACCTATGCTGCTCCACGTGGGTCTTCGAGGGGAGCCACAACTAACTTCCACCTCGCGGGAACAGCAGTGACGGACGGGGAAGTCGGGAAAGAGGGCGGGCGAAGCTCGGGGTCCACGGATATCGTCGAGCGCTTTCTTCTGCAAGCCGTAGCCGATGTTGAGGGACGGAGATTCCCCATGTCCTACGAAGTACGGGCAGCTACAGCGACTTCCTCAGCATCCGTGGGCTGGGTCCGGGCGAGCTCACACGCACGTCGACATCACATGCGTCCCCACCTCGGCACGTCGGCGGTCGGTGCCGCCGGGACCTAACTGTGGCTGGCTTGCTCGCTTAGTCAACCAGTGGCCCCGGTCGCATGTGTTCGGCGACAAGGAGCGCGCGAGCGTCCTGCGACTCCTGACCTTCATCCCTCGATCAACCGCTGTGGATAGCGAGCGGTGCGCAAACGATGCGTGGTCGAGATTGATGAGCACACGAGGGATTGCCCAGGATCTAGGACGTCGGGATGCGGTGGGCGTAGGGAATGTCCTCCAAGTGAGTGAAATGTGAGAAAGGGGCGCAGACAACGCCCGGGCCGTCCTCACACCGCGCTATTGATATACTTGTCAGGCCGACTACCTTGCTGTCCAGCCTCGCCTTTGGGGATTCGTCACAATTGCTGAAATATGTCACACCCATGTCTCGTGGGAACAACCAATTGGAAAATTGCCGCTATCGCACGACTCTAGACCTCTAGAAGTTCCAAGAGGTCTTTGGCGGGCGGACGCGCAGAACACACTCTACGGAGCACTCGTTCCAAGGTCTTGGTTGACTGTGCGCACCGTGGTTCCATGGGTACAACCTGGTTAAGACTTGAGTACTTATCAACAGCACGGAGCCTCGTGGCCGGTTGCGCGCACACACGAGGCCTCAAGTCGCATGTAATCCGTCTTGAATGTCGTCCATTGCGATCCGCCCAATTTCCCTTCCATGGCCATCCTAAATGCCTTTCGGATCTTTGGTAGTTTCTTCTTTGATGGGCTGCCGGCGCGAAGTTAACATGTCGAACCCTCGCCTTAGGAGTTCCTTCCACCCCGGCGCTCATCTGGCACCCTTGTGATACTCCCTGCACATAATTTTAATTGACCTTTAGGACAATTCATCGGCGCAACGATGCACATTGCACCTTCCTAACTCGAGGCGTCCAACATAAATTGTGTTACCAGCTGCAGGCTAGTCGCTTTTATAGTGGCAGAGGTAGGGTTCCAAAGAAGAGGTTACTTAAAGTTGGCGGTAGCAACCTTGTTGCTATTGAGCTTAAATTTGACGTCTCTTTCTGTCTGTCACTAGAGTCGTAGATATCACGATGAATAGACTTGCGTCTCTCGTTTTATTCTGCTTTTCCTTGCCCTTCGTCACTGGCCAGAATTCAAACGGCAACTTCACGACTGACCCTCTCATTTACGTAAATCCGTTGATTGGGAGCGACGCGGGCGGTAGGCAGTTGAACAAAACCTCGACTTCAGCCTCTTCCTTACCACATCTAACAAATCGCCACGCTAGGAAATGTCTTCCCCGGTGCCACACTCCCCTACGGTATGGCCAAAGCCGTTGCCGACACAGACTCCGAAAGCAACCAAGGCGGCTTTGTCCTGGACGGCTCCAACGTGACCGGCTTCTCCAGCATGCACGACTCTGGCACGGGCGGCTCGCCCAGCCTAGGCAACTTCGCATTGTTCCCGCACGTCGGCTGCGACGGTGACATCGTGAACGGGTGCCTGTATCCGAAGCGCTCACGCAAGATGCCCTACCTGAACGACACGGTCGAGGCCAAGCCGGGCTACTTCGGCCTGTCGCTCGCGTCGGGCATTGAGGTAGACATGACCACTGCGCAGCATACGTCGCTGTTCCGCTTCCAGTTTCCGGAAAGCGACACGTCGAGTCCGCTCATCCAAGTTGACTTGACGGATCTTAGCGATTCGCGGCAGGACAACGGAACCGTATCTATTGACAGCGAGACCGGAAGAATCACTGGGAACGCGAGGTTCGAGCCAAGCTTTGGCCAAGGCACTTACGTGCTATACTTTTGCGCCGATTTTCATGGTGCGGAGGTGCGAGACGCCGGGATTTATTCTGACAGCCGCGCTAGCACGGAGGTAAAGGATCTTACGATTGCGCGCTCTATCAACGGCTATCCTCTGCCTGGCGGTGGCTTTGTGCGGTTCACTGAGGCGAGCGTAAACTCGCCCATTCTCGCTCGGATGGGTGTGAGCTTTATCAGCAGTGAAAAGGCATGTGCAAGTGCCGAAGAGGAAATACCGGACTTCAATTTTGAGGAAGTGCGGGTGGCGGCAGAGGACGCATGGAGAGAGAAACTGAGTCCTATCCAAGTCTCTACTCGCGGGACCGACTTAGAGTATCTTATTACGTTCTTCAGTGGGATTTATAGAACAATGGTAAATCCGCAGGACTATACGGGGGAGAATCCGAAGTGGCAGAGTGAGGAGCCATATTTTGACTCATTTTACTGGTATTACAACCCGCAGATTCTGCTTGGATTCGGTTAACGTTCAAAACGCATTAAGCTAACGTTAACCCTCCATGAAGTTTGTGGGATTCATTTCGTTCCCAGCTTCCGTTCCTTACGATAGTGGACCCTCAAAGCGTTACAAAGATGATTCGATCCTTAATAGACGTGTATCGTCACGAAAGCTATCTCCCCGACTGTCGCATGAGCCTCTGTAAGGGATTCACCCAAGGCGGCTCAAATGCCGATGTTGTCCTCGCCGACGCCTATTTAAAGGGCCTCAGCGACGGCATCGATTGGGAAACAGGCTATGAGGCCGTTGTCAAGGACGCCGAAGTTGAACCGTTCTTCTGGTCCGTTGAGGGCCGTGGCGGCTTGGACAGTTGGAAATCGCTCGGTTACATTCCGGTCCAAGATTTCGACTACAAGGGTTCTGGTACCATGACGCGGAGCATATCGCGGACACTAGAGTATAGCTACAACGACTTTACTATTGCACAGATTGCAAGCGGTTTAGGGAAGACGGAGGGCCTGGCTAAATATACAGAGCGGAGTCGGAACTGGAGGAATCTGTTCAAGGAGGACCAAACGTCTTACATATCGCAAAATGGTAGCGCAACTGATACGGGATTCGTGGGATTCTTTCAGCCAAAGTATCTCAATCAAACGTGGGGCTTCCAAGACCCCCTTGAGTGCAGCAATATCGACAATAATGGCTCCACTTGCTCTCTGCAGAATAGTGGTGCTGAGACCTTCGAAAGCAGTATATGGGAGTATTCTTAGTACGTTGTAATCCTTATCCAGTCATTTTGTTTTCTCCATATCTCCAATCATCCCTCTCTCTCTCGTCAACCGTAAGACGAGTATTTAGTACTGACCTTACTACCCTAGCTTCGTACCCCATGACCAGGCAGGCCTCATGACCCTCTTCGGTGGGCCCGCCGAATTTGTCCGCCGCCTCGACTACCTCCACGACCAAAACATAACCTACATCGGGAACGAACCCGCCTTCCTAACTGTGTTCCAGTATCACTACGCTGGTAGACCTGGCCTATCGGCGAAGCGGGCCCACGCTTACATTCCAAGCTACTTCGCTGCGCGGCCCGATGGTCTACCGGGCAATGACGACAGCGGTGCTATGGGCTCCTTCGTCGCGATGGCGATGATGGGCTTCTTCCCCAATCCGGGCCAGGACGTCTACTTAATCCTGCCCCCTTTCTTCGAAGAGGTAGCGATTACGAGTCGGTTGACTGGGAAGACCGCACGTGTAAGGAATGTCGGCTTCGATCCAACTTATGAGGCGATTTATATACAGAGCGCGACGCTAGATGGTGAGCCGTATCACAGGAATTGGATCGAGCATAGCTTCTTTTTGAATGGAGGCGAGTTGGTTTTGACGCTGGGGAGGAATGAAAGTGCATGGGGTACTAGGGTAGAGGATGTACCGCCGAGTCTGAGTGAGTATGTGGGGTTTGAAGAGTTTAATGGGACGGAACCGGGGTCAAATGCAACGCTGTCGGGGACAAGGGTGAGAATGCTGAGGAGGGAAGCGGCGGGTATGGGGAGTGTGGAGTTGAGGGAGTATTCATTTGATTAGCAGAATACATTATAGTTGTATCCAGGCTTGATAGAAAGTATAACGCCTCCGAATTCATGATAAAATACTATGTATCATTCTAGAACGGATTTTACCACTGAATCTTATCGCTGGTAGTTTCAGAAGTCTTTTTCATAGAGATATCTCAATTGCATAGTGCTCATTTGGAGTTATTAGATTCAAAAAGGCAAACATATAGTGGGAAGAAACCTGTCCAATTTCAAGTGCGCAAAGAATCCTAAAGACCTCGGTGCGTTACCCAACTAGGAAATTCACATTGCCAAGACTTACCACGGCTCTCACCAATCATAATGCAGCGGTTTCCGCGCTCGGACCACCGGCCTCGGGGCATCGGCCCATCGGCGCATCCCAAGAAATTTTGGCCGTGAGTCGCCATCCCATCATCGTCCGACATCGCCGCCATCCGCGATCCGCACACCTCAACCAAGCACAAGCCTCGTCATCGCACTCTTTTACCACCTGTCGCACTTTGCTGGCTGGCTTCGGGCCACCACTCTCTCCGCATCATACACATATTCACAATGGTGAGTCCGGTTTCCGCACACGTCCCAGTCGGACCAAGCGCGAAAGCCGTCACTTCGTTAATAATACGGCTAACTTTCTCCTGCGCATTCCCCTCCCAGGCCCACCGAATAATAACCCAAGTCGTCCTAACCGGGTCCCGCGTCTTCGGGCGCGCCTTCGCCGAAGCCTGGAAGCAAGCGGCGGCGTCGCAGAAGCACAAGGCGGCGGAGCTGAAGCGGCCGGGCGGCGCCGCTCGCGCGGCGGCGACCTCCTCTGCCGGGCTCACTATGGACGAGGCGTGCAAGATACTCAACGTGGCGCCGCCCAAGGGCGGCAAGGCCGACATGGACCACGTGTACGAGCGCTTCAAGAAGCTGTTCGACCTCAACGAGCCCAAGCGCGGCGGCAGCTTCTACCTCCAGAGCAAGATTCTGAGGGCGCGGGAGAGGATCGAGGCCGAGGTTAGGGCCGCGGAGGAGGAGGCCACGCATGAGAGGTATAGGAAGGGGGATTATTGGGATGGACCTAAGATTTACAAGGATAAGCCGAGACCGTAAGGAGCGTGAGCCCGCGGTGCTTGATGGGCTGGGTGATAATCGCCGTTGTTCGTCGCTGCTCCGCCGGTTGCGGTACATGTCTGGAACCATTGCTCGGTTGTCGTACTTCCGTCCAGGATAGGCCGTGGTGGCCTCGCAGCGGCCAAGGCAATATCGGGACAGGATTATTACCGTCCCAAACGAGGCCGCCCGGACTAGCAAGGAGACCTCAGGGCGACTGCCACTGCCCGCGGCACCGATCCCCGTCTTATCAGCCTCGTGCCTCGTCTTTCCCCCAAAATTCGTTCTTTTCTTTCTTCTCTTCCTTCTAGGCTTCTGGTTTCACAAGGCATGGCTCGGCGTTCCACGGAGTCTCAGCGGCGCAGGCACACTCCCCGTTTATGTGAACCACATAATTTCGCACTCGCACCTGTATTCTCTCTCCTGGACAGGTCGAAACCCCTGGTGTGTAATACCATGACCTATCTATGCCCGCCCTCTTCACTCTTACGTTTAACGTTTTCTCTGTACATACGATGACCTGCGGCGTGGGACGTGGTGTTGCTGGAGAGGGCCCGGCGCGAATTATTTTCTTGTTTTATATATCTCTGTATCAGTAAGCCGTTGGAGGTGGAGGTGTGAATGTGAGGGTGTCGAGATTGCAAGATAGACTTATTTCCTTGCTCTGAGCTGTTAGACGATCTGCATTTTGTATTTTAGTTTCTTCCGGCCACTTTCGATGCATTGTTGGCTTGGTATAGGAGATGAAAAGCGTTCCATGGCACTCTAATATTACGAAGAGTGTGATGATTTGGCTGATGATGTGTTCAGCATGAAGTACTATGATTCTATATATATGCTTTGGGCCCATGGACTATCCGATGAAGACCCGAATTCGTTGGGCTCCGCCACCCATATTCAGATGATAAACCACAAGCAGGAAAGCAACAATGGCAATGCGCGCAGCCTACATACACCCGAAACCCATGGAAGACCAGAAGACGAGAAAAGCGCCGTTGAACTGAATGTTCCACAATCCTCAATTCAAATGCAGCAGTAAACCATTCTCCTCGCTATTGGTGAACAAATAGTCTTGATCCTCCTCCTCTGATATACCTACAGCTCCGAGCTCCCAAACACCCCGCTCCACTCCTTACACCGGCCATACCACGTTCTCGCCACGCAAGTCGGGCTCGCCGGAGGCGCGCTACTCGCTGTCGACGTCGTACTCGCCGCTGCCGACGAGGAGGTCGAGCTCGTCGTTGTCGTCGTCGGGTCATTGCAACCGCCAAACCAACCGGGGTGCTCGCACGTGGTCGTCGTCGACGACGGCTCTGACGTCGTCGTCACCGTCGGCGACGGCGCCGCGCTGCTGGACGTAGACGTCGAAGACGTAGTCGTCATCGTAGGGTCCTTGCAACCGAACCAGCCCGGAGTCTCGCACGTCGACGTCGAGCTCGAACTGATCGTGGTGGTCGCGGAGCCCGTCGACGTCGTCTCATCCAGACAACCCCACCAGCCCGGCGTCTTGCACGTTTCTGTCCTCGTCCTCGTCGAACTCGACGTGCTCGTCGCCAGCCCACTAGTCGTCGTAGTCTCCGTACCGTTGCTTTCGAAGAACTTCCAGTTGAAGCAATCGGTGCAATTCTCCCTCCTCTCGCACGCCGCCGGTTCGTCGTACTTCTCGATGACGTCCTTGATCACGGAGCGGATCTTGTGCGTGCCGAGCCCGACCCGCCAGCCCAAGTCGCCGACGGTGTCGTACGCGCACACGTGGCCCGTATGGCACGAGCTCTGCAGCGCGTAGCCGCCCAGCGTGCAGAAGCTCGACGCGCCGTTACACGTGCCCATGTAAATGGGGTCCGCCGTGTGGCCGAAGTGGAACGTGCCAGTGTCGGGCCGTTGCTGGTGCATTCCGACGTGGAAGCCCGGCGGAGTGGGCAAGCCGAGGCGAGCCGCAGGCATGGCCTCCGGCACGGCCTCGAATGTCACGACCGGGAGGCCGAAGGTCAGGCCAAGAAGGGAGGACACGGCGCCGCCGAGCGAGTGCCCAGCCATCCAGACGTCGGATTCGGGGTACAGCTCCGTCACGTTGTGGTATAGCTCCTGTGCGGCTTGATAATAGCGGTTTTTGGCCTTTAGTTCTTGGGTGAGGCATGTTGAGTTGCAAGTGTAGGTGCCAGTCTGGCAGTCGCAAACGCGACGCCAGAGGTACTGGCCGCCTTGGCCGCAGCAGCAGGAGAAGAAGAGATTGTCGTTCTCCTTGTCATTGGTGGTGGTTTCAGAACCATCGAAGACGGCCGGCGAGGTGCCTTTGAGTCCGATGACCACCGTCTGATTGTTTGTTGCGGTAAATATGTGGCCTCTGAGCCCGTCCGTTTCCCAGCCAAAATCATCAGTCAGGTTGAAACCACCGCCGACTTCGGTCCACTCGGACTCCTCCGGACCCGTGTCGTACGCGTTGGCGGCCATCCGCGCGAAGCTGAGTACCGTCTCTTTGTCAGTTACATTGGGACCGGGGATCTCGTCCGTCGTCCATGCTGAGGCTGGTAGCTCTACGGCCTTCCCGCGCATTCGGCCCTGCTCGAGTATTTCGTCGATTGTGGACCGACGCCGGTCAACCAGCCGTTGGATTCGTAGCGGGCGCGAACGGGCGTAGAGGTGTTCTGGCGCAGGCGAGGGGCCGGAGTCACCCTCCATTTGCACGGTAAGGCGAGCATCATCGGGGATATCTAGGCGGCGGTGGAGTTCGGGATATTTGTAAGTTCCGTGGTGGAATATATGCCGTAGTTTCTGCATAAAATACGTTGTAAGTATGCGACCTTCGGTCCCGAGTGTTTACCTCCCTCCTCGAATGTTGTCGGGTTTTTCGGGTGGCGCCACGTACAAAGTCAAGCTCGGCGGCTTGTGCCGGCGGAGGTGAACCGCCGGGCTGCCCCGGCTCTAGCGGCGGTAAAACAGGGAGTTGTGCGTCATCTCCGGCGGCGGCGGGCCCAAATAGCGAGAAGGCGAGGGCCGGTTGGAGCACGGCCGAGGATGTGGTTAGGAAAGACAGTAGCAGGTTGCGCGCGTGCGGCATGGCGGGGGAGCCCAGAGGTCAGGTAGAATGCATGACAGGAACCCAAGGGAAAAGAAGAAGCACAATCTCGAGACAAGGGAGCGTGGTGGGCGAGAGCAGCAGATGGCGTGCGCGCGGTCGCGAGCGAGGTCAAGCAGGCAGACGAAGGGCTGGAAAGGCGATGGTCGGGTTGGCGAGGTGGAGATGCGTTGATGACGCACGCACGTGTTCGCACATCGCGGGTGGCTGCGCACGGGGCGCGGCCGGCAGGCCAAGCCACGTGCGCGTGGAGCCACACGCGCCGCAGGTCCAGGACTCCTCGAAACGCCGCACGCTCCCGCCGCGTCCCGCCGCCGCCTGCTCCTGTTGCTCCTTGCTCCGAGCGCAGCGGCGGGCCTCTCGCCGTCACTTGCTCACCTCATAGTATTCCTCCATGTCTTGACCTGCCTGTCGTCCCAGTCTACTTCTAACCTCTCTCTCCCGTGCTCCGTCCCCGCCATCGGAGTCCGCAGCGCCATGAGCTCTGCCGCCGACGCCGACGCCCGGCCGCAACCCCTGCACATGTCCAAGTCGTTCAGCCGATTCGATCCGAATCCCGGTCCTAGGCCAGGCTCGCGGGGCAGGGCCAGCACCGTCCAAGGCACCGCCGGTCCTATCCCGGAGATTATGTACCAGTCGAACGCGGCCCTGGTGGATGATGCCGGCGACGGGGGCGCCGAGAAAGCTGATATCTTCGCGCCGCGCGTAGACTCTGACGGCGATGACAGCCATAGGGCGGAGAAGCGCAACAAAGATGGCGGCTCGTCAGCCGACCATCCCGCTGTGGGTGGTGAGAACCATCCGCAGCTTCCGGAAAGCTTCGACGACCTGCCGATTGAAATCCGGAGCCAGACAGAGCGGTATGGAGACCAACGTCAGCTAGGAAAAGTGGTTTCCGGGGCCGGCTACTTGAGGTCTAACAAGATGCGTGTCACAGTTTCCTCGAATCGCTTTCGGCCAAAGTGCATCCGTCCCCTCTCTCCATCGAAGCCCTCGCCGAGATGTTCCAGGACTTCTACGCACGCGCCGAATCTCATATTGCCACGCATATCGCGACCCTGTCGGCTCGAATTGGTCGCGACAAGTCTCCTTCGCCCTCGGTGGCATCGCGAACGTCCACCGGGTCGAAGACAAGCGGTGCGGGGTCTGGCGCGAAGCGGACTACATCGCAGGACGACGTGACGGGCGGTGAGATGCTCACGGCGTCGGAGATACAAGGTCGGAGACGGGCGAGGAAGCTCCTAGAACTGAAGAAAGTGGCGCTAGAGGAGGCCGTCGAACGTGCGGTCTGCGAGAAGGTGTACGACCGTGTGTGGCGGCATCGTAGCACTGACGATGAGGAACGTGACTCGAAGCTGCGGTCGCGTACCGCGGCGCTCTCTGTTGTTGGCATCGGGCTGAAGGAACTTCTCGTGAGTGCTGACGACGTTACGGAGGCAGCTCGCCAGTCCACTGTGGAGAAGCAGGATGAAGTCAAGGAATGGCTCTCTGGTGCAAGGGAGAACATTCATAAGATGGACGACGTGAAGTATCCGCTCGGCAAGCTACAGCATCTGACCGCCGCCCATAAGAGCATTGTCGAGACACTATCTCAGCTGTTCCCAGCATCGTCGTCCGCAGATGAAATCCTCCCGACCCTCATTTACACACTCATCACCTCTGCACCGGAGGACATCAACGTCATTAGCAATCTACACTTTATCCAGCGGTTCCGGGCATCCAGCAAAGTCGACGGCGAGGCTGCGTATTGCCTCGTAAATCTCGAAGCTGCTATTTCCTTCCTCGAAACTGTCGACCTCTCTTCTCTCCGCGCGGACGAGGTCCCCTCCGGTCCTGACAACGGCAACAAATCTCCGAGCCACCCGCCTCCATCCCGCACAGACACATCATCGTCCGCTCCCAACAAAACCACCCCTTCATCCCCCGCCAAACCTGTCCTCTCCACCTCGTCTACTATGCCCACCACCCTCTCGCCGCCTTCCAAGGACGCCCTCACTGCCACAGACCCCTTGCTGAACCCTCCCCCAACACCCAACAGTACAGGCGACGCTCCACGCTCACCACGCCGCCTCTCCAACCTCATCGCCTCCCAGACAAACCGCCTCGAAGCCGCCTCCGAATCCGTCCGCGCCTCCGTGCTCGACTCGGCCGATCAGGCCATACACTCCATCAACTCGACCGTGGAGAACAGCCTCGCTTTCGTCTTCGGGCGGCTACGCGAGCAGCAACAGCAGCAGCAACACGTGCTCAAAGACACGCCTACCTCTGCCGCCGCCGGCGCCGCCGGTACAGCCGCGAACGGAACCCCCAACGGCCCCACCACCAGCGTCGTCGTCGTCCCCAAGACCCTCGAAGACGCCCGCCGCCTCGTTTCGGCCCCACTACGCGGCACCGAGGCCGCGGCGCAGCAGGCGGTCCAGCACGACGACGCCGACGCCAGCAGCGTCCGCTCGGGCGTCAGCGAGCACTCGGCGTCGCTGGGACCCGCCGCCGCAGCCGCCGTCGGGGCAGCTGGCGGGACCCCCGGTGGCAGCCGCCGCACCAGCCGCATCGTCGAGCTGGTCGGCGGCAAACCGGCGAATAGTCGCGATCATAGCGCCGACTCGGCGCGCGAGGCGACTACCGGCGGCGCGACGAGGAGTCGCGGGAGCAGCTTGTCGGGGCTGAGCGCGCGGAAGGTGCTATTTGGTGGCACCGAGGGCAGCGGGGAGGGCGCCGGCGGCGACGCCGGTGCTGCGGCTGCTGCTCCGGCGGGCGATGTCTCCGGCGCGGCGACGGCGGGCACGGTGCCGCCGGCCGGCGCAGTTGAGAGCATGCGAAGCTTCGGGAATAGCTTGAATCCGCTGAAGGGGTTCCCGGGCATGGGCATGCTGCCGCGGTTCGGGCGCGGCGGAGAAGCGGCTTCCCCGCCTCCTCCCGCTGCTGCGGCGGCGGCAGACGGCGTCGCGGCCGGCGAGAATGGCACCGCGGCCCAGGAGGGGCGGTCGCAGGAGCAGCTGCCGCAGGTGTCGCCGCAGCAGAGCAAGGCGGAGAAGGAGCGCACGGCCAAGGGGGCGAGGGCGACGAAGGCGATCGAGGAGTTGCGGAAGACGGCGCCGCCGGTCAAGCGGTTTGTGGAGATGAAGGACGCGAAGGAGGTTAGGGTGGGGGAGGTGGAGGAGTTGTTGAGGGAGTATCAGAGGTTGGCGGAAGCGTTGAGGAGGACGATTAGGGAGGGGTGAGTGTGGGTATGGGGTCCGCGGAAAAGAGGGATAGGAGATGTTTTGTAGATAGGTGGGTAGGGAGTGTGAATGTGACGTTATCGTTTCGGCTGTTCGAAGGATGAGAGGCGTTTTGTCGCGGATGGGCATTGGGATGGGAGATCTGTTTAGGTGGTGCTCTGTGGTGTTTAAGGGATTAGCTGGTGTTTGTCTCTTGGGATACTTCTTGGACAGATTACGGCAGGTGTTAGAGCTTCGTTTGGGCGGTCTGTTGATCGGCTTGCCTCATGGACCCTCATGGTCTCAAAAGATCTTGTTTTGATCTACATTCGGATCATTTAGATATCATTTACAACAGCGTGTTCTGTCTTTTGATACGACTACAACGTTCAAATTACGGTGAATATTGCAGGTGATTTTGCACTATGCTATGTTCGTCGGGCATTCAGAGTGCTCTTGACTTGCATGTTGGGAAAACAGAAATGAACAGACTTGAGCAGACATGGCCATACAAGCCTACCCGGATTTCGATCGCAGTATTCTAGCCATACGACACGCTGGCCGATTTGAGGACAAGGCCATTAACTCCATTGAAACTGTAGTCATAACTCGTGTGACTAACATCCAAACTTGCTGACGACTCTAAAGGGAAAAAAAAGGAATTGAATTTTGGCATCAAACGCATGCGCACGTACGGTGCGATGGACAGCATTCTGTTATGAAACGCCACTACTGTCTGTGTCGTCTGAGGACAGGCATACATGGCCTTTTGCTGGGTGCTTTTACGTGGGCCGACTAGAAAAGAAGAGGACTTATTCCACTATATCCAAGACGCGTCTAGAGGGACTCATACTTGTCGAAATCGTTCTCAAGTTAAGTTTGTTGCGGAATCTCCTTCCTGAGCTGTTACACCATCGAGGTAGACCCGCAATGCTGTGGACCATGCGTGAAGAGGTGACCATAATCGCAGAGCTACGGAATACTACGTTGGAAGAGCACGTCATTGAAATGTTTGATATAAGGCTCATTTTGAAAAATTCGGAATATGGGCCGGAGGAAACGTTGCAGGGAGGTCGAATGTTAGTAAATAAGGATAATAATAGGAACGATGCCAGGAACCTATTCTATAGAACTGAGTCCCATCTTGGAAAGCGACTGCTGGTTTCAACCTTATCACGTGACATTTGTCTCTGCGGTTTTCGTATATCCTATTTCCTATAACGTTATACCTTTACCTAAATTAAATTATCATTGTAAATAGAATAATATCACTATGGAATAACCGTGCTTATTTCTAAAGCTACTAAGATTATCACATGCAAGCAACTAATTACAAGTGGGCGGCGTGCCCAATGATAATAAAACCTAAGAATTGGGATATATTTTGCTCTTGCAAGTGATAAGACTCGATTGAAGTAGACAAATCTCTTCTTGTTCTAAAGGGACGAATCCTGTTGGAGGAAACAGGAACGAAAATACGTACCATACTTTAAGATCGAGCGAAGACTAGAACTGATCCAATAGATACTCAAGGGCTAAAAAGCAAAGAAAGTTCTGAATGAGGATTTGGAGACCTGTAGCCCTATCTGGTTATCGTGGTATGAGGCCAGATGAGAAGCATGGGATTGACCTTGAACCACTTCCTCATTAGTCTTGCGAATATGAAGACACGATGTTTGGGACCGTATTAAGCAGCTAGAGCCGAGATGTGACATGCATTGGGCACCACTACTTATGAAGAAAAGCAAGGATTACCCTAAATCGAAGAGCGACATAGCATCAGGTGGAACAAGTGAGTTTCCCTTCCAATGCTCAGAGGAACGTGATCTCAACAAACAGACGAGGCGGACACGTAGAAACACCTTCTGGCTGAAGCAGGCAGTCACCATTGACACATCTCATTACGTCCAGAAGTCATTCTACAGACCGTAGAGGTTCTGGAATTGTCTAGAATGTCTCAATGCTAGGACGAAGTCAGCAACCCGATCTATCACGGTATGATCCATATCTAAGACAGACCAAAATTGTCAAAATTTCTCTTCCGGTATCCAGTCACATCGCTCCTAATGTCATCACTATCAATGAGGCGTCCACACCTCATGTATGCACGCATGCCGTGCTCGTTTGACACACACCCTACACGAGAGCGCTGGCCATGGGTTGGCCAATGGGAAACTAGTAAAAGCGAGTCTAGGTTCTCGTTGACGGAGTGCTCTCCCGCCAAATCGCCGAGCTAAAAAAAAGCAACGCAAGAACAATACATAGGTAGCTCTCGCCGCTTTAAAAACAGCCAATCCCGTTCGACTTATTATAATCCACTCTCGCCAGCACAGTACCGCTTCAGCGTACGCTTCGTAACGTGGAAGAAAGGAGCGGAGAAAATTCCGGACGATCTTTACGCACTCGTACCATTTGCGACAGATGACTCATCGTCACATCGTGAATGCCCGTTTGAGTGGCTGTTTTCGTAACACTCTTTAACGGGACCACCGTTTCGAGCGCAGCCACGTCCAATCTGTTCAATGTCCGTCCCGAACATGGATTGCACGAGGTCTCCGCTCCGTGTCGCAAGAATGGAAAGGAGGGTATCACTAAGCTATTACAAAGTTAAACTCGTGTTGCCATTCAAAGAAATCAGTAACGAGCAATGTGTTGTAACTCACTCCATGGGTATTCTCGCAGCAACCTTGCAACCACACTCCCGCATCATTGCTTACTCGCCCCTCTGTGAATTTCACCCTGTAGTTCCTCTGGACTGTCCATTTGTCCTCATCGTGAGCGGGTTTCAGCCACTGCGCCCCGCGTAGAAGGCCTTCGTGGGCATCCCGCGAGTAGCCCGATGCGACGAGCACAAGGTCAACGTCGAGTACTTCGTCGTCCACATTGCATGCATTGCACTGGAAATCGCCGCTCCGATTCGACATATGCAAACGAACCCCTCCTGGAATTACCGGGGAGTCCTCTACTTGGTTAACATTGCGATGCGACAGAATTCTGTGAGGCCACTTCTCCTCTTCGGGCCCGAGTCGGATGCGTTGCGTGTACAGAGTGGAATAAATCTTCTCCAGAAGAGTTAAGCGCACCACACCGTAGTTCGTTGCACGATCGGCCGCAAGGGCAGTAGCACGAAGCTCAGGCGATTGATGATAGACATCGTCAACACTAGAGGGGTTGAAGATTTCATTGACACTATAAGATCAATCAGCCCGAGTTAGCACGTTCCGTCTGAGTTAAAATGCCTAGGTTCCGAAATCTATAATTCGCAAGGGGGGGTTGCTTACAAGGGTGAATCGTCGCTGGGTCGTAATGCACTGCCCCTTATCAAGAGTCGCGTTTTCGAATTGGGATACTGAGAATGAATTGTGTCGAAGATCTCTGCCGCACTCTGGCCAGCTCCAACAACCGCTACAGAATACGGGTATAATGTCTCTTTCAACACATTGGGGACCGCAGAAGTGTACTGAGAGGAGTGAATGACGCGCGGGTGGTTTGCCGGGAACGCTTTCGGGAAGGATGGCCGCCCACCAACCGCAATGACTACATGTCTTGCGCGTCGGGCAGTCACTTCTCCCGTACCAGTGTCCCTCGACTTGACTACAAACGAGTCAATCTGAGCGCTGTTCCTGTCCGATTTTTCGGGAAGGACCTCTAGCCCCTCCTGAGCATACTCGACCACATTGTCGAAGTGCTGAGCACACCACCGCATGTAGTCCTCGTACTCAATACGTTGCGGGAGAAATGTGTCGAGATTTGTGAACTGGACAAGGCGGTCGTGCTTGAAGAGATAATTGATGAAAGTGAATTCGCTCCGGGGGTTCCTTAGAGAAGCCATGTCTTTCAGAAACGTTATTTGCATTTTTGCGCCGGGAAGCAGCATGCCCGCATGCCATGCAAACTGTTTCTGTTTCTCAAGAAACACGACTTTCGGTGACCTTCCGCGAAGGCTGGAAAGCTCTGCTGGCGCTTTGGATTGCTCCAAGAAATCGTGTAGAGCCACTGCGATCGCAAGGGAGGCAGGCCCAAACCCAACACAAACCAAGTCGTGCATCTCCTCCGGGTGTGTTTGCTCGAGGTACGAATTCACCCCTGCAGTCGCCGATAAGGGACGCATTGCATCGTCGTAGAAAGTGTGATTGTCGTGATGATCGCTGTAGGACCCGTTTCTGATGCCATCAAGTCCGTTCGTGCCCTTAAACTCCTCACTAGGCATCTCGAGGTCATCTACATGAGGGCTCATGATGGCGTCTAGGTGTAATTGAAGCGTTTCGGAGGGACAATCACCAGTTCCTGGATCAAAAGTTGGGATGAGACACTGTTTTGGAGACACATGCTGGTCAGTAGATGTGTAATTTATGATGCGCCACGGCGGCTGACGCGATTGGACCACTACAGGGCATCCTATGACGCACTTGACTGGCTGAGCAGAGCTGTTCACGACCTTCCCTGTCGCTTGGAAAGAAGCAATTGCGGGCAAGGAGCTGTCAAAGCTGTCATCCGCACGCCTCGGCCGGTGTACAGTCGCGGAACACAGCCTTTAGCACGAGAGACACGCGAACTCCGAATAATTTTTCTTTTTTAGTTTGCCTAGCTTCTTCTTTTTAATCACACAGGCCCGGGACACCAGCCGCTAACCCACTCCGCATACCGGGGCGAGCCGGCGGCGCACGTCGGCCTGACACAAAAGCAGCAAGCAGCGCCAGGGATTGCAGCGTGTGTCAGCGCACAATGGGCTGATGATGGGCGAACGTGTTCACTTGGGCAGGCGGGGAGTGGAGTACCAGGGCCCCGCTATGTGCTCTGAGGATGCGCCTCACTGCGCGCCTTGGGACGTCGCATCGCGCGTCCTGCCGAGGAGCTTGCGTCCCGCGTCGTCAATCCCTCCTTGCAATAGATGCTGCGATCTTCATCTAATCTCGGATCAGATAAGACAATGGCCACCTTCGATCGTCGGCCTCGAATTCCAGAATTAGGACTTGCCGCCCGGTTCGCCTGCTGGCTAGTCTAGCGAGCAACCTAGGAGAAAAAATTTTCTCTAGCTTTCGAGAAAGGGCAGGGTCGCATCGAGCATGGACGGACACATGGAGTACCCGGTGCGCTGTGGCATGCGGGGGGTGGGCTGTCTAGCGCGGGATGGCATCACATTGGAGCGGTAGGACGCGGCGGAAAGGGTTCCATAGTCAGGAAGAGAAAACGCACGACGCAGGGAAGCCCAGGCCGCCAGCGCCCCGTAACCTGGCCCCAAAAATGAGGCCAGCAGCGCTAATGAGCGGCATTACACAAAGTTGTCCTGGCTTGCCTCATGGCTTCCCCAGAGTTGCAGAAGGCCCCGAGACGCTCGAAGGCGGCAGCGGCGTGGGCCGCTGCAGATCACGCTTGGCGCCAATCCGTTAAAGTTATCAGATCCGCACCCTGTTCCGACCTCGGAGATGGAGCGGCCTCTCGATCACGATAGCGCCGAGCGTCCCATTTAGGCAGTTTGCAATAACTACCACGTACTCCCTCCATTTGCGACCCGCTCTAGACCGAAACAGACCCTTCAAGTTGCGCTGAGATTGTGTGTTGTAGTGGGGTGAGGTACTTTCTAGAAACCCCCATTCTTCATTTACTATAGCGGCGTTGACTAGCTGCGCAAGGACGAAACAAAGCAAAGGCTAGACAACATACACTTTGTCACATACGCATTCAGACAGTGTTCGGCCTGAGATCAGGTTTTTCTGTTTCTAATTACCGCCTCGTATGTCACGTCTGCGGGCCAAGGTGCGGCCTCAGTGCCTTTACTCCTCGGCTTACATCTTGCGAAGATCAAGGCGGGATGGGAAGTTTCCATTACGTCTCATCTGAGCGGAAGCATTTTCACTACGCGAACACGGTATTTTTGCTTCATCAGGGAGTCATCATCGTGCAGTCGCGATTGACGTAGTTGTCGACCATGATCTAAGAGTTTGAGGGAGCTTTCGGAAGAAAGCAGGTTAGCTAGTTTCCACTGAGTGGTGAGTTGACAATATGGCAAGAGTCAACGATTAGTAAAAGAGCGAAATTCACAGTAGCGGGCGTATTACTGGAGTAGTACAAGATATGGGCCAGGAAAATTTGGAAATTGGAACAGATAGAACCTAGGCACAGAACTCCCTTGGTGGCCTCTGTACACCGAGTGGAGACTGCAGTAAACTAGAAGATGGGTTGAGCACACAGCTCTGCAAAACCTCAATTGCTTCGTAGACATTTTGAATATCATATGTTCCATCTTAGAAGACGAGCGTCGAAAATTTAAATAAAGAGTAACAACTCCAACTCCGATGGAACCAAATCTCAATTGCACCAACCCACGTAAAATCTATCATTGGTCATTCAGACCACTCAGTAGCTTAACCTAGTTCTTGGGCCTCCACCATACTCGCATATATCCCCCTCAAAGCTACTAATTCATCATGAGTTCCCTGCTCAACAACACTTCCCCGATCAAACACAAAAATTCTGTCTGCCTTCTGTACACTAGCCAATCGATGCGCCACCACAACCGTAGTCCTGCCCTTTGACGCCTCCTCAATCGCTTTCTGGATCTCCACCTCGCTATGTGCGTCTAACTGGCTTGTTGCTTCGTCCAAAAGCAGAATATCTGGATCGCGTACCAAAGCACGCGCGAGTGCAATGCGCTGCCTTTGTCCACCAGACAACCGCGAGCCATTACGGCCACACTCCGTCTCATACCCTTCAGGCAGCGAGAGCACAAAGTCATGGATGCCGCACCGCTTGCACGCTTCAACTACTTTGTCGTGGTCGACGATCTGACCCGGCGACGCGCCGAGCCCGACGTTGAACGCGACCGAGCCAGGAAACAGGTCGGACTCTTGGGCCACGAGACCGAGGCGGGCGCGGTGCTTTCCCACGTGAAGTTTGCGGATGTCGACACCGTCGATGAGGATGGCGCCGGAGCAAGGGTCATAAAATCGCTCGAGGAGAGAGATGCAAGTGGATTTCCCAGCACCGGAGCGGCCAACGAAGGCGACGCGTTGGCCGGGTTGGATGGTAATACTGGTGTTGCGGAGGGCTGGCGTGTCACGACGGGCGTAGATGAGGCTGACTTGGACAAAGTCAACACAGCCTCTTTGGATTCCCGGCGACGATTCTATTGACGTTTTAACGTCGGCCTCGCACTTGCTCTCCGTATCGCTCGAGTTAATGCTATCAGATGAGGCTGACTGCATTATCGTTGGTCGTTGGTCGTGTAAGCTGAAGACGCTCCTAGCGGCAGCTTTTGCTTGCGTGACTTCAGGGGCTAAACTAAACATTTGACCTGCTGCCTGCGCAGAAAATAGCAGGGCTGGAAGCACGATGAAAAAATCGACTTCTGATCGGTAACCATTACGGACTTGTTGTGAACCCCTATTAAACGTGTGAGGCTAAGTAAAGCAAGTGACTTGGGAAATACGTACCACCAATATGCTAGGGCATATACAAAGTAAGTAACTGATAGAGAAAATGCTAGAAGAATGTTGCTCATGACGACAAACTTCAGGCACTTTTCGTACGGCTCGCGGAGAGAGTCTTTGTAGAGCCTCAAGACATCTGGTTCTCGTCCAAGAGCAGCAACTGTGCGAATCGCATAGCATGCCTCAGAAGCCAGCGCTGCTGCCTCATTGTAAGCAGTTTGGTGGCGCTCTTCAGCCTTGGCTAATACTCGTAGTCGCGCGAAACCAGCGACAAGCATAACAGGAACGGCAGCCAAAAGCACAACAGCAATTTTCCATGCAACAGCATGAGCCAAAATGATTCCGCCAAAAATCGAAGTAGACACAGACAGAAGCGTTCCAATAATAACACCGGATAATCCACTGAGATGCCCGGAGTCGGTGTTTATTTTCGAAACCAGATTATGAGTAGAGTGCCCGGGCTCCGAGAACCAAGCAACATCCTGGCCGAGGATCGTTCGAAGAGAAATGTCCTGAACACGACTAATGAGGTTGTGTGACACAATGCCGAATGCTGTTCCACTGGTCGAATATGCGCATAATGCAATAAGCGCCAACACGAAGAACATGAGACAAAAGAAGTACGCTCTTTCGTCTAGAGCGCTGCTGAATGATTGCGCGTTCAATACTTCGACTAGGTTCCCGAACACAACGGATTCGCCTATGATGATACTGCCACTAATCATCGAGGCAATCAGTCCTACGGCAATGAGGGGCGCCTGTGGGCGACTCAGAGCAAAACATCGTCCCACAAGTTTAAGAACATGCGAATGTTTCGGATCGTTCTCCGGAGTCCTCTGCTCTTGAGTTGTGACAATGTTGTTGGATAATAAATGAGTATCAGATAATGATTGCTCCGCTGGAAGAACGACTTTGTGCTCCGAAGCAGAGGAATATTCCGCAGGAGTGGCAGGAAAGCTGGAAGATGATGTTTCAAACTTCTGCGCGTCCACGAGCGAGCTGTATGCGCCGTTTGCAGCAATGAGGGACTCATGTGTTCCCTCCTCGAGCAAACAGCCGTCCCTCATCACCATAATCTTGTCAGCAGATTTGACTGTTGCTAGTCGGTGAGCTATGACCACAGTGGTCCGGCCCGAAATTGATGATGCTCGCTTCAGCGCCTCCAGTACTAAGGCTTCACAGCTTGCATCCATAGCGCTGGTGTACTCGTCGAGAATGAGGAGTCTGGGGTTGCCGACCAGCGCCCTCGCTAACGCCACCCGTTGCTTCTGGCCACCGGATAAAGTACTTTTGGAGTCCCCAACATGAGAGTGAATGCCTTGCGGAAGGTCAGCGATAAAATCGCAGTTCGCCTCATATGCAGCATAGGTGCATCTCTGCATGACGTCCTCGTCGGATAGACCGTGGTTCTCGCCCAGTCCATGACGAATGTTGTCGAAAATGGTTCCCCTGAACAGCGTCGGCTCTTGCTCGACAAACGCGATTTGAGATCGTAATGCCGCAACATTGTAGTCTCTGATGTCCCGACCGTCCAAAACAATACGGCCGGAGGATGGGTCGTAGAACCGCAGAAGAAGCGCCGCGATTGTCGATTTGCCCGAACCCGACGACCCAACCAACCCGTTCAACGCTCCTGGCTTTAGAGTCAAATTCAGACAGTCCAAAACGCGAACCGAAGGCCGAGTCGGGTAGACAAACGTGACATCTTGGAATACTATCTCCCTTGAAAAGGTCGATTCGTTTGCTGTGGCTCCTTCTTCTGAATACACATTGATAATAGGCTCGGGATGATCAAGAAGTGCAAAGACTCGTTCTCCAGCAGCCGCTGCATGTGCAAAGGTCTGAATAAAAGGTCCAAACTGGCCAACGACAAAAGAGGCATCTAGAATAAGAAACACAACAGCATAGACTGTGCCAGCTCCACCGGACCCGGATTCTGGACTAGACTTCTGCATATTGTAGCCTTGCCAGAACGCTAACGCATTGGCGGCGTAGGCAACAAAGTAGATGCAGCCGAGCATGACACCCCCTGCAATAGACTTCCTTACGCCTATACGCACAGCCGATCTCAGCAGTCGAAGGTGGTCAGCGGCAAGCCGATCGGAAATCCCAAATGCCTGGACAACCCGGACACCAGATATGGCACTTTCCGCAATCGCACCAGCTTTTTCCGTGCAGTCGGCAACTTTGTTTGAGAGTCGAGAGACGGTCCTCGTACCGCAAACGACAACCAAGGTCATGGTCGGAATAATCGCCGCGAGGAGAATGCCCGTAAGTCGTGCGTTTAGGATAAAACCTACTGTGAAGGCCGCTACAAAATAGCTCGCTGATTGGATGAAGAGGCCAACCTTCTCGGAAGTTCCGAGTTGAATTGTTTCGATTTTCTCAGTCAATAAAGTGGACATATCCGGTGCTTCGACCTCGAAGTAAGAGATTTCCATTCCTAAGGCTCGTTCAACTAGGTCCTCTCGGAGGCGTCTTGAGATCTGTTCCCCGATTGTGCCCCAACATACCGCCCAGCCCCATGTTACCGCAAAATACGCCGCCGCGACTGTGAGGAGTTGAGTAAGTCGCGTTCGAAGTTCGTCTTCAGGTGGAGGGAAGTGGTTGATAATCTCGCCGAACACAACACCAATTATAGGCAAAGGTACGCCAGCGGCAATGGCGAATATTATGCCAGCGAGGAGTAGAAGTCGGCTTTGGGTGCTTTTCATCGGTCGGTAAAGGTTGAAGTAGGATGTCCGGAAAGGATTGATCCCAAGAATTTGGCGCAAGAGCTGTTTGGGAGCATCCGAGATGTCGGAAATCCACGCCCGAGGCCGTGGGGCACTCAAAGAAATGCTATCCAGCTCAGGTTGCCATCGTCGCTCCCTTCTCGACTGCGGCCTCCCTTCCGGATTGGACGCCGAGGTATTATGAATCGAACTGTGTTCCGGATAGCGATGCACGCCGATTCGAGGCTGCGAGAGCCTTCGGGAGGCTGGTTCATCGTTCATGATACTGAAAGTGCACACAAAGACGCCCCGCAAAGATTGCAAAGCTATAAACAGTTGAAATTCATGGTAAAATGCTGAGGTGAAGAAAGTTGGATTCTAACAAGTCTGCTGACATTGGATACATTCGATTCACAGACTGTTGAACAAGGTGGTTACCCTCATCCTAGACTACGTACAATAGCAACACTTGAAATGACCGCACTACCCTTGTGCTCGTGCTTGGCGAAACCAAGCTACCGAGGAGAGAGACCACAAAAAAGGTTCCACTTAGCTCCGCATAATCCCCGGCACAGTTTGTTGATCTGGCGTGTGACGCATCCGGTAATCGGTCGGCAAATCAATTTCTTGGGTTCCATCGCAGCTTCAAAGCTACGGGTCCCAAGTAAGAAGGACACGTAATTGAGCCATTGTGGGCAGGTCCCAAGAACTCACTCGTTTCCAAGCACTGTGCATTAATGGAGCACTTTTGTTGTCGTCGCCTACTTGGGTTCACGTACAGGCTAGCCTAGGTGAAGAC
Source organism: Lineolata rhizophorae (assembly GCA_010093515.1). Lineage (NCBI taxonomy): Eukaryota > Fungi > Ascomycota > Dothideomycetes > Lineolatales > Lineolataceae > Lineolata > Lineolata rhizophorae. The sequence continues at coordinate 863,261 of MU001679.1, read as the reverse complement.
TTTAGAACCCACATAGGAATGAGAGCCGCTGCATTCACGGCTCCGATTAGCTGCCGTAGCAGGCCGATCGGAGCCGCACAACCGCGATACCCTGCATAAGCCAGGATCTCATAATGCGGCTGCAATATCAGCCATGCCATCATTGGCATGCAGCATGGCGTATGCGGCAGCCCTCGTGGTCGTTGCAACTGCACGGGCAGTCTCACCCCTGCTATTGATCCACAGGTCTCCAATAACTTTTGGTAATCTGATGATCGGATATTGCCGCGCCCTGGTACTCGCAGCCCACGGAGATTAGATCATAGTTACCGTTGAGGAACTTCCTCCGACGTAGACAGCCGTACTCGTCGGCATACGAAAATTTCGTCACTTAGTGCACGGCACAATGTGGTGGTGTGGATTTATCTGATGCTCCGATCTCGGGCGCGAGCTCGGGCCTTCGGGAACGCCTCGGACAGAATGGCGCGATTATCTGATCGAGGATCTGCCAAAGGGCTCCGCACGCAGTCACATTGTTCAAATTCTGCTTGCGTCAGCGCACCGTAGACGGCCCAAAGTCGTTGGTTTTGAATGTCTGGCGCTTCCAAAGACCAAACGCTATTCATAATTTACTTGGTCCTGGTGTTCAGTGATAGAGCGGAGGCATAACCCTGCTCAAGAAATAGTTAGCGACGTGACACTGGAAAGTTATTAGAAGTGGAGCACTTGCTGTTTGGAATCTAGCTTCCATCTTGGTAATAGTCCTGTCGTAAACGTATTGTATCGGCGGACCCCCGGCTGTTAGAAAGGAAAGGTGAACGCGACCTCGGTCGCGTAGGAACGCGAAGCGTTAGCTCGCCCCCTCGCCATGGCTGAAATCATGACACATGCCGCCGCTCTTAGAGACCCATCCTCGTCTGATGTCAAGGCAGTCGTGACATGCCAGAAGGCTGCGATTAGCGCCAGCCGTAATCCTACCTATGCTCTACCCCGTGCGCTTCACCACGTTAGGAGGACGTTGCTTTGTCGGGTGCGCTCCGTGGATCTTGGTCGGGTTGCTTGGAGGTGGATGGTTTGGCGTTGACGGAAAGTAGGTAGTCAAGACTTGCCATCATCTGATAAGATGCGGCATGCGCGACCATCTTCAACCTTCTGGATAGATCTGAAGCAACTTCATTCCACTTGATACCCGTCAAGTTTGCTGCGATTTGGGTCGTCAGTGCTAGCTTTGACGAATTCGCCCAAAATGGCTGCACGCACGCTCACACCATTTCCAAACCTTGCTTCTCCCGCTTCACACAATGATATATCCCGTCAAGAAGCCAAGGTTTCCATTGGCATTGACCTTCCAGAGGAGGTTCTTGTACTTTCTTTTGCGACGCTCATAGGAGGCTATTGTGACCGTGATCTTGTCACAATTCTTTCTGATGAATCCGTACTGGAAGTTAATGTGGCAAATTCCCACTTCAACGAAACTGAGAAGACAAACTCCGCATCACCTGATTATAGAGGGACTGGGATATTCTTCAAACATGTGAGTACATACTTCTTGAAAGATTCGTAGTTTGAAACTAACCCTATGCTTAGCGGCCGGCTCATCTGTTGGATTTGGAACTCTGCTACGATGTATCACGAAAGTCTGGATGCTTGGCGGCGTCTTCGAAAATCCCCAAGGCCCATATGTCTCAGCTAGTACTGCAGTTGGAGGCTGCAGTTCTACGCAAAGTTAGCCCGGAAAATGCAATGGCATCGCTGAATAATCCCGATCTCATGCTCTCCGTTGCAAATCCCAAACCATCCATGCTGGATGGCTCGGGCCTACTCCATGAGCTCCTCCGACTTGAAGCTAAGGACGGGGAATCTCTTGCGATCGAGTACTCGGACCTGGCCGGTTGGCATCAGTCACTTTCCTATAGTATGCTTGAGCAGCTTACCAACGACTGGGCGGCGCAAATACAACAATTACTCCTGTCGAGCGGCGTCCGAGGTCCCTGTGTTGTTCCAGTCCTCGTCCCCCAGTCTCAACAGCTTTACGTTGCGCTTATAGCAATCTTGAAGGCTGGAGCAGCCTTCTGTCCTCTCAGTTTGGATGCTCCAATAGAACGCGTTCGTTTCGTTATCCAGGACGTCTCTGCTCGTGTCGTGATCACGACATCGGAACTCAAAGACAAAATACCACCTGTCGACAGTCTTCAGGTTTTGGAAATTGATAGCGAAAGTAATTCGCCATGTCTGCGAAGCAAGGCTCTGTTTGATACGGCTACGCGGCCAAGCGATCTTGCCTATGTCATGTACACATCTGGTTCGACAGGCACGCCCAAAGGAGTTGGAATCCAACATTCAGCGGTCACGCAGAGTTTGTTGGCCCACGACCGACACATTCCTGCATTTTCTCGCTTTCTGCAGTTTGCTGCGCCTACTTTCGATGTTTCAGTTTTCGAAATTTTCTTCCCTTTGTTCAGGGGAAGTACGCTGGTTTCCTGCGACAGAAAGCAGCTCCTCTCCGATCTCCCCAGCGCAATTAATAAGCTGAACATCGATGCTGCGGAATTGACTCCAACGGTGGCAAGCACGCTGTTGGAAAGGAGAAGTCGAGTTCCGGGCTTGCGGTTACTCTTGACAATCGGGGAAATGCTCACGTCAACTGTCGTTCAAGAGTTTGGAGGAAACAACGATGAAAAGAGCATTTTGTGGGGAATGTACGGGCCTACCGAAGCTGCGATCCACTGCACTCTCCAAACGAGTTTTCGCAAAGATTCCCGGGTAGGAAACATTGGAATTCCACTAGACACAGTTTCCGCCCTTATTGCAGCACCTCCATCTGCGAACAAAAGTCCTCAAAATAGCGACTTCGAAGTTCTTCCTGTAGGGCAGGTAGGAGAGTTGGTCGTAGGTGGCCATCAACTTTCCAAGGGGTATCTCAATCGCCCTGAGCAGACGGCGGCTGTGTTATTTGGCCATCAAGAGTTCGGTACTCTGTACCGAACTGGCGACAAAGCCAGGATGCTCCTAGATGGGACTTTGGAATGTCTAGGTCGCATACAATCTGGCCAAGTGAAACTCAGAGGCCAGCGAATAGAGCTGGGCGAGGTGGAACAAGTGGCCAGCAAGGCTCACAGATGTCGATTTGCTGTGGCTAGTGTCGTCGACGGCATCCTAGTCGTCTTTTGCCTGGCACAAAATGATGATCTTTCCGTGGAAAACATAATGCAAGTCTGTAAAGATTGGCTACCTGCGTTCATGCTCCCCGGAGATGTGATCATTCTCAGGGAACTTCCATCACTGCCATCGGGAAAAGTGGATAGGAAAAGACTGGAAGCGGACTACAAGAGGAGAAATACTCAGAACACGCGACATGACTCGGGACTTGACTCCAACGGGAGAGAGATCCTCTCGATATTGGAGGATGTTCTAGGTCAAAATATTAATCCCGAGTCGTCCCTTACAGCTTCTGGAATCGATTCTCTTCTCGCCATTCGCGTTGCTTCATCGCTAAGATCAGCCGGTTACCCACTCGCGGTGGTAGATGTTCTTGGCGCTCATACTTTCTTGGATCTTCTCGCAAGAGTACAATCGCCCGGGAAACAACCGCGTCCGGAGGAGCCAGCGCAGTTGCTTGACCCCTTCAAAAATTCGCGGGAGGCCGCTTTGGACGACGGGGCAATATCAAATTCCAAATTTCATATTGAGGACATAATTGATTGCTCGCCAGTGCAAGCTGCAATGCTCGCTGAAGTTGCAGTGCAAAGCTCGTCCTACTGCAACTGGGTCGAGCTGGCATTTTCGCCGGGTAGCGAGGTCTACGATCTTGTGAAGATGCTTAATGCTCTTGCATCGAAGAATGAAATCCTTCGCTCGGGATTTTTACTTTGCAAGGCGGCCAAGCATTCCTTTGTTCAGATCATCTGGAGGAGCCTTGAAGATTCGCAGTTTCAAATGGTGGACGAATTTTCAAGAGATTACACTCTATCGTCGACAGAATCATTGCTTCGTCCACTACGGTTTCAGCTCTTGAAATCTGACAACTCTCGTGTACTGGTTCAAATTCCTCATTTTCTCTACGATGGCTGGTCCATGGACTTGATGGTCGAGGACCTGAAAATAGCGACTAAAGGGAATAACTTACCAGACCGTCCACAGTTTCGAGAGGTGGTCAAGTACACGTCGAAGTTGACAGGATCTGGACCACGTACAGAATCAGCAGAGCATTGGCAGAACTTAATGCAGGATTTCCGACCATGCTTGCTTCCCAACTTCAATGGTACTGTAGTTCAAGATGACCATCTCACTTCAACAAGACATGTCTTCGACCTTCCATTAGACAGATTGAAGAAAGCAGCGGCGGCAGCTCGTTGTACGCCCCAAGTCTTCTTCCAAGCAGCTATGGCGTGGATTTTGACGTCTTACCTAGGGAACGGTGACGTCGTGTTTGGGAGTGTTTCGTCTGGTCGGTCAATTCCAGTCACTCATATCGAGGAAATCATTGGACCATGCATCACCACACTTCCAGTACGGGCCAAAATTTCCCAGATGCGGACTGTACAAGATCTGCTATCTACTATACAAGCTCAAAACCGGTCGATGTTGGAACATGGCGACGTTCCTTTACGAGAGCTCAAGAGTCTGTGCGGATTTCGGCCTGGTTCTCTTTTGTTCGACGTGCTCTTCGTCTGGCAGGAGACACTATCTTCGCGGATGTCGACGTCCGACGCAGTCACAATTATCGACAGCAAAGACAAACTTGAGTTCAACCTTGTTCTGGAAGTTGAGCCTTTCCCAGAGTCAGTAACTGTCAAAGTCAACTATCGATCATCAAGTTTGCCGGCGTCCCAAGTGGACCTTCTTCTACGGCAGCTTGATGACTTGGTAGACTTCTTGATGGCTCACTACGACGCGCCGATTGAGCAAGTCGACTCCTGCTTCAGCACTCCTTCCCTCTCGATACAAAACCCCTACCCGGACACTCTACTGATCGACAACGGGCTCTCAGGTGCTGTTGAGGCAATGGCAAGGGAAAGCCCAGAAAAGGAAGCCATCGCGTTTGGGAGACTGGGCGCAGACAAGGACATGAAAACAGAAGTTGTGACTTATGTACAACTCAACAAGAGCGCAAATAAACTCGCTCGCCTCCTCCGAAGTCGAGGGATCAAACAAGGTGAACTTGTTTGTGTATGGATGACGAAATCGATCGACTTGTACATTGCAATCCTTGCAACGATCAAAGCTGGGGCGGGCTATGTACCTTTGGTACCGGAAACGCCATATGACAGAGTCCAATCTATTGTCGAGCAATCCGGTGTTAGCGTCTGTTTTTGCGATGACACCACATTCTCTAGAACCCAAAATATTGGCTTCGGCGAAGTAGTAGATGTCCCAGCAGTAAATCTTAAAGGCTTCCAGGACCACAATCTCAACCTCCCGTTTCAAGGTTCGGACTTCTCGTACGCAATCTTCACTTCAGGGAGCACCGGAAAGCCTAAAGGCGTACTTGTCACTCACGCCAATCTCGCCAGCAATCTGCGGGTTCTTGGCGAGATATATCCGGTGACAGACGACTCCCGACTTCTGCAGTCTTGCTCCCACGCATTTGATGTATCTGTATTCGAGATCTTCTTCTCTTGGTATTCTGGGATGTGTCTCTGCTCAGCAAGCAAGGATGATCTTTTCAATGACTTGGAGCGTGCAATTCGAGAGTTTAGGGTCACACATCTCAGCATGACCCCAACTGTAGCCGGGCTTGTCAATCCTCAGAACGTGCCAACAGTCAAATTTCTTGTGACTGCTGGAGAAGCAGTTACTGAGCATGTCATGCGAGCCTGGGCTGGCAAAGGACTTTATCAAGGTAAGTTTAGGTACTGTGTTCTAGCTCATTCGTGGGTACTAATCAGAAAATCCAGGCTATGGCCCGTCGGAAACGACCAATATCTGTACATTGAACCCGAGAGTGAAAACCACAGATTTGATCAACAACATTGGGCCTCCGTTGAGGAACACATCAGCCTTTGTTGTTGACCCCTCAAGCGAAAAATTGGTTCCTTCGGGCGGTGTTGGAGAGCTTTGCTTTGGGGGAGACCAAGTATTCCGAGGCTATCTTGGGCCCACTGAGCTCACAGAGTCACGACTCATCCACCACGCCGAATATGGTCGCCTATATAGAAGTGGCGACCTTGGTAGGCTTATTCCAAACGGGTACATCCTCTTTGCTGGTCGCAACGACGACCAGGTAAAACTGAGAGGTCAACGAATTGAATTGGGTGAACTAAACCAATGCCTCTTGGACTCCGGAGATGCGTCCGACTGCGTAACCCTAGTCGTGGAAGCCTCTCGAGCAAAGTCTCAACAGCTAGTCAGCTTTTGGGTACCTTTCAGTCTGTCTTCTCGGGAGTTCAATCTTCTTCCGACGAAACAGGGCATCACAACCTCCATTGACAAGATCTACGAATCCTTGGAGGCATCTTTGCCAACGTACATGATTCCTAGCGCCCTCGTGCCTATCACAATGTTGCCCATGACGGCCACTTCGAAGATTGACAAAAGCAAGCTGCTGTCAACATTCGCCGGGCTGGACATTCAGTATTTGAATGCAGTCGGTCGCAATGTGCGCGATGGTAGTGAGGGTGATTGGTCGGAAACAGAGCGTAAAATCGCCGATTCTCTTGGTGAAGTGCTCAATGTTCCACAATCAAATGTTGGGCGAAACAGTTCATTCTTCGGCCTTGGCCTGGATTCGATCACAGCAATCAATCTCTCGAGCTTGTTGCGACATCAAAACGTTACTGTGCCTGTCTCCAAAATTCTTCGGCATCCGACCGTCTCAAAGCTGGCGAGAAACTTAGAACCATCTAATGCAACGCTAATTTCGACTGATACTTTGAAGACAGTCTTCGACAGCGCAACCATAGAGAATATCCGCCGCTCTTTCCGTCAATCTAGGAAGTCAGTCGAGAAGATTCTCCCATGCACCCCGTTGCAAGAAGCGATGCTGTCTGCAGGAAATCTGTCTCCATCGCCTGCGTATCTAAACAGAATGGTCTTCAAGACATCAATCGACATCTCGAGGATGGTTAATTGCTGGAATTTCATGGTTTCTCGACACGAAATCCTTCGAACTTGCTTCTATCCTACCGAAAATGCCGGGTTCGCATATGCCCAGGTTGTCTTACAGGACTGCAACATGTCGTACAGTGTGATCCGCTCAGACCCTGAGGAGATGCGCAAGAAGATCGATGAATTCTCGCAAAAAGCTGCCGCCTCATTCTCCAATCCGTATCATCCTCCGTTAGCGCTATGTTTTGTCAATAGTGGCACAATCACCGAGGTCGCGCTCTGTTGCCATCATGCTATGTACGATGGTATTGCTATGTCTCAACTTCTAGCTGAAGCTGAGGACTATCTGAATGGCAAGATACTTCCTGCGCCAGCCTCTTTCGAGCCTTTTCTTGCACACATGGTCGCAATGGGGCCTTTAGAAAAAGACCATTTCTGGAAGGAAATGTTTGCCGATCTCGAAGCATCACCTTTCCCAAACCTAACTGGGAAAACGACAACCGCACAAAAACAGCTTGTCGGGACGCATACGGTCTCAAGGATTCTTGACATTTCCTTGAGTTCAGTCGAATCTGAGTGTCAGAAACTGTCGACGACATTGCTAGCGTTAGCTCAGGCGTCTTGGGTCAAGCTCCTTTCTCATTACCAGAGATCAGAGGACATTACTTTCGGGAACGTTGTGAGCGGCCGCACTGTGGCAATCGATGGAGTCGACAAAATTGTGGCCCCATGCTTTAACACGGTGCCTCTAAGGATTGGCCTTCGCAATGCGGAGAGAAACATAGACCTTGTCTCTGTCCTACAAAGGCTCAATGCCGATTCTTTGCCTCTTCAGTTGACGCCTTTGCGGCGCCTTCAGTCTCTGTACGGCGTATCCGGAAACCGTCTGTTTGATACCCTTTTCATTTTGCAGCATCGTTCGAAGGAGTTAGACTCTAGAATCTGGACACTAGAAGAAGATGCTGGCGTGATGGATGTGAGTTCTCACTTCTGCTTGCTATCGAAATGTTGTCATGCTAATATCTTGTAGCTTCCACTTGTTTGTGAACTTGTACCATCACCTCAAAACGATACCCTCGCTGTTATTGTACACAGCCAAAAGTAAGTATCTCCATTGGCATAAGTTTATACAAGTCTAACATGCGTAGCTCTACTGTGCATCCGGAGCATGTCAATCACATTCAGGACATGTTCAGTTCAGCCTTCTATTCTTGTATTCAGTATCCATCTGCTAGGGTATCAGATTTGGTCATTCGATCTGGACAATGTCTGTCCATTTCCAATGGCAATTTCCAAACTCTTCATCCACCTCACGGCCCGCTACTTCATTCGGCTTTCGAAGCCGTTGCGTCGCAATCTCCCGAAAGAACAGCACTCGACTTCTTGCATGCGGATCACTCACGGACTCAGCTGTCTTTTCGAGAGCTGAACGAACGCTCCAACCAAATTGCACATGCGCTTGTCGATCGGGGGGTGAATTTTGAAGATGCAATCCCGATCTGCATAGCCAAAAGCCCAAACTTCTATGCAAGTATTCTTGGGGTACTCAAAGCCGGATGTGCCTTTACTCCAATTGATCCGAAGCTCCCAGAAGACCGAAAGAATCTAATGGTCACGGATCTTGGCGCATCGGTTGTCCTTTTCGACGACGAAACCGACGTCTCATGGATCGAAGGCTATGCGACATTGGAGATCGAAAGCACCAAGTCTCTTTCAACGGAGAATATCGAAGTACCTGCCCTGGGCGAAACCAATCTAGCATATCGTCTCTATACCTCCGGATCGACAGGAACGCCGAAAGCGGTCAGCGTGGAACACCGAAACCCCGTCCAAACAATCGAGACTTCTCGTTCTATTATACCCTGGGCTCCCCAGACCCGTTTGCTTCAGTTTGCAGCAATCACATTCGACATGTGTTACTATGATTGTTTCCTTGCCTGGTCGTTTGGCTTTACCTTGTGTTCCTCGGAACAGCAGCTGATGTTCAATGAGCTCCCTTCCGTCATTAATTGGATGGAAGCCAGCATGCTCGACCTCACTCCATCAGTTGCGTCACAACTAAACAGGGCTGATGTGCCATCGGTAGAGTATCTATACTGTATCGGCGAGGCTATGCCTCAGGCATTAGTGGAACATTGGTCTGGAACTTGTGTCAACTCTTACGGTCCTACCGAGGCTGCATTCTGTTGCACTATTTTCCAAACGAGGGAGGAAGTCAAGTCCAATATCATCGGCAAACCCTTCCCAACGACAAGTTTTGCAATCATGTCAGATGATTGCAATCAAGCACTTCCAGTTTTTGCAGTCGGCGAACTTTACATTGGCGGTTCGCAGGTCGCCAGAGGCTACCACGCGAACTTGGAACTCACAAGTTCCAGGTTCATCGAAAGGAGTACTTGTCGTCTCTATCGTTCAGGGGATTTAGTCAGAATGCTTGGCGACGGTAGCTTCGAATTTATTGGAAGAGCCGACGATCAGGTGAAGATCCGTGGGCTTCGGGTGGAATTGGACGAGATTAGCCACGTCCTTCGATCGGCTCATCATTCTATTTCGTCAGCTGTAGTCCAGGTACTTCGAACCTCCAGCAACTCTAAGGACCAACTTGTAGCCTTTTTAGCTGTAAGGTCCACAGATGCCAAAGAAGAAGTGAAGATGGTCGCCAGAGACATGGCAATGAAGAAACTTCCTTCTAACATGGTTCCGAACTTCTATATACTAATTGATCGGCTACCATTGTCTCCGGCCGGGAAGAGCGACAAGAGAGCATTGGCTGCAATCTTCCGGAACTCGCCCGAGTCGACCTCTGCTCGGCCCGACGATGGGCTGGACAATGAATGCGACTGGTCCAGCCTAGAACAGGATGTTCGAAGCACACTGTCAGAGCTATCCCAAGTAGCTCATGGTCAAATACGCCGCTCCACCACAATATTCCAACTCGGTCTCGATAGCATCAGTGCAGTTCAGCTTGCGTCTAAATTACGAAAACGCGGGTTTGGCATTACTGCAGGAGACGTTCTTGAAAATCCCACCTGCGAGTCCATGGCTGACTTCCTCGAGCGAAGTAACCAAAGACTAGGAGCCGAGCACGAACGAGACTTCCAACACTTTGAGAAGCAGTACAAAGAGCAAATTACGCAGGAAGTTGGAGTTGCCAATAGGGAAGTTAAGAAAGTTCGCCCGTGCACACCTTTGCAAGCGGCGCTACTTGCACGTTTTGTGCAGACGAACGGTCAATCATATTTCAACTTCTTGCATCTTCAATTGAAAAAAGGGCTAGCCGGCAGCGCGATACACGAGTCATGGAAGACTGTGTGTCACAAACACGAGATGCTGCGAACCGGATTCGTCGAGCTCCAAAGTGCTAGCAGCTCCTTCGCCATGCTCACTTACGAGCAACCTTACGTTCGACCTTTGATTGAAGTATGGACGGCCCGCGGCTGCACATCAGAGTCTATCAAGGTCTGGAAACAAGAGTCTACCAATGATGTATTGCATACGCTGCATTTACCACCCTGGCGGATGCTTGTCGTGGAGACAGATACTGGGCTGGAGGCACATCTTGGCCTCCTACACGCCCTGTACGATGCTCACAGTCTCCAATTGATTCTTAACGACCTCGATATTGTTTACCAAGGTGGGGAAGTTGGACCATGTCTTTCAATTGACTTGGCTTTGGGATCTATCCTGGATGGCGTAGATGAAAACGTCCAGGAGCATATGGCATTCTGGGAGGATGTAGGAAGCAACCTGGCCATCACAAGATTCCCGAACCTCTCACCAACCCGGACCGCCAAAAATGAAACCATTGTGGCTAGTAAGGTGTCTTCGGCGGAGCTTTCAAACCTTCAACTGCGATGTCGAAATGCCAACATAACTTTGCAAGTCGCAGCACAGGCATCCTGGATCCGAATGCTATCGTCCTACACCGGAGAGCAATCCGTGACCTTTGGAACTGTGCTATCGGGTCGCATATCTGACACATTGGAAAATGCGTCTTTTCCATGTATTACTACAGTCCCATTCCCCAGTACCAACCACGCAGAGAATCGGAAACTTCTCGAGTCGGTGATGTCTTTCACAGCATCAATGCAAAAGCATCAATTCTCCAAATTAGCGGACATTCAGCGCTGGACAGGGCATCCAAATGAAGCACTCTTTGACACACTGTTTGCTTTCCAAAAGTTCACCACCGCGGCTATGCCGGGTGAGAAAATTTGGAAGTTGGTTGGAGATGAAGCAACGGCAGATGTAAGTCAGTTGTGCATTCTATTCTCATTCCTCACCACTAATTCGGAACGTAGTACCCGGTTTCTATTGAAGTCGAGCCGACTTCCGAGAACAGGTTATGTTATAGACTCACCTTCGCCAGCGATGTTCTGCCTAGGGAACAAGGCCCGCTGCTGTTGGATCAGCTCGATGAACTAGTTCAACACATTCTCTCAAATCCGGACGGGACGTCAGACGATATTTCTATGCTCAGGCCGAATCTTCTGTCAATCACTCCCCCAGAGATTCCAGTCTTGCCTTCGGACGTGCGTTTGTTACACGAATTCGTGGAAGTCAGCGCGCAGAAAACGCCTCACAAAGTAGCCTTAGAATTCGCCACTGCAATAGAAACGTCCAAGGTCAGAAGCAAGACGTGGACGTATGCGCAATTGAACACAGCTGGAAACAAACTTGCACATCTGATAACCAGACATGGGGTCACTCCTGGCAACAAAATCGCCATTTGTTTCGACAAATGTCCTGAAGCTTCGTTCGCGATACTTGGGATCTTAAAGGCCGGTTGTGCATATGTCGCTCTGGATCCCAACGCTCCCAAAGCAAGGAAGATATTTATGGTACGGGATTCAAAATCTTTGCTTATCCTCTCAATGAGAGGCCAATCAGATGACCTCGGAGAGGTTGAGGTGCCGATCGTCAACTTGGACGAGTTTGCGAGATTCAAGTTGCCAACTTCAAGACCGACACTTTCTCGCAAAATCCTTCCTGAAGACTTAAGTTACTGTTTGTACACATCGGGGACAACAGGAACTCCCAAGGGTTGTGAACTTACGCATGAAAATGCTGTGCAAGCGATGCTTTCATTCCAAAGATTGTTTACTGGTCGTTGGGATGAGAACTCGAGATGGTTGCAATTTGCGTCCTTCCACTTCGACGTATCCGTGCTAGAACAATACTGGAGTTGGTCCGTCGGCATTCGGCTAGTCTCAGCTCCACGCGACTTAATTTTCCAGGATCTTGCAGAAGCAATCCGGGCCCTAAAAATTACCCACATCGACTTGACACCAAGCCTGGCCAGAATTCTCCAGCCGGAAGACGTACCTAGTCTATGTCATGGTGTGTTCATTACTGGTGGAGAGCAATTGAAACAGGAAATTCTCGATGTCTGGGGTCCGGTAGGTGCCATTCACAACGGTTACGGCCCTACCGAAGCAACCATCGGTGTTACCATGCTTCCTCGAGTATCAGAGGTGGACAAGCCATCCAATATCGGAACTCAGTTTTTGAACGTCGGTTCTTTCGTTTTAAAGCCGAATTCTGATATTCCGGTTCTGCGTGGTGGATTGGGCGAGCTTTGTGTTTCCGGAAAGTTGGTAGGAAAGGGTTATCTGAACAGACCAGATCTCACAAAGTCCAGATTCCCCTACCTAGAGAGATTTGGTGAGAAGGTCTACAGAACAGGCGACCTAGTGCGTATTTTGCACAACAAATCCTTCGAATTTGTCGGGCGGGCAGATGACCAAGTCAAGCTTCGGGGCCAACGCCTTGAGATCGGAGAAATCAATAGCGTCGTGAGACAATCCAGCAGAGACGTCAGCGACGTTACGACTCTCGTAATTAAGCACCCGAATCAACAAAGGGAGCAGCTTGTCTCTTTCGTGGATGTCAGTCCGGCGCATAACAAGAGGAATGGATTGGAAGTGTGCATCGATACGAGTATCGTTGATACGATTACGAGTATCCGGTATGCATGCAGGGGGAAACTGCCCGGATACATGGTTCCAACGCATATAATTCCTATCTCTTTCATGCCGCTATCAACCAACAACAAGGCGGACACAAAGAAGCTCAGGGAGTTGTATCAGAACTTACCCTCGGAACTTCTGCAAAATATTTCGGGTGCCCAAGCCAGTTCAATTACAGAGTGGACGCACCAGGAAAGATCAATTGCGAAAGTGTTGAGCACTATGTCTCAAGTCAAGAACCAAGACGTAGGACGAACGTCAAATATCTTTGAGTTGGGGCTAGACTCAATCTCAGTCATCTCGTTTGCTAAAACTTTAAGAAAAGCTGGATTTCAGGGCGCCCAACCTTCGGTGATTATGAAACGTAAGTCAAATGCCGAGTCAACTGCGAAATAAGAAAGTTAACAATAATACAGATCCAGTAATCGACCAACTCGCTAGAGTCCTTGCTGAAGGTGGTTTGGCCACCTCTGATCAAGGGTCTGTCCTGGCTTCGAAGCAAGCGATTGCCGCATTCCAGCACCGACAGAAGCAGAGATTGTTGAAGTCACTGGGTGTCTCACATCAAAACATAGAGGTCATTGCACCGTGCACGCCTTTGCAACAAGGACTGATCTCCAGGTCGCTCAAGGCCAATCAACCTCTATACTTTGGCGCTTTCCGCTATTCTTTGGAAGAAGGGGTAGACCTTGAGAGGCTGCAACTAGCGTGGACAAGGGTGCAAGAAAACGTACAAGTGTTGCGAACACTGTTTGTTCCTACCGACGATGGACACGCTCAAGTGGTGTTGCTTAAACAAAATTTGCCGTGGAGAGAAGAAGCACTAGATGGAGCGTTGGACGAGTTTCTATCACGCCAACATTTCCGGTGGTGGCTTGAAAACAAGGAAGACTTGAAACGCCCATTTGAAGTTGTCATTGCACGATCACATAATAAGTGCATCATGGTGCTTCATCTGTTTCACGCTCTCTATGACGGAAATAGCTTCTCGATACTCATGTCCAAGCTTGTTCGGGAGTACAGTGGGACCCAGAACATTGATTATGGCCCATCCTTCCACGATGTTCTTCCATTTGGCCCCTTACGACGCATCGACGACGCGCAATCTTTCTGGAATAAACAGTTGGCGGCCGCGGAATATAAACCGCTCCCATTAAAGCACCCTGATAAAGAGCCGGAAGTTGTCCATATTGCAACAGAACTTTCAGTCGACTCCGCCACATTCGATGATATCCGAAGGAAGCTCAACACTACACATCAAGCTCTCGTCCAAGCTTGCTGGTCGACAGTACTCCACGAACTGATTGGTGGTCCCGTGACAGTTGGAACTATTGTTTCCGGGAGATCGATTGATTACGATGGCGCGGATCGCGCCATCGGCCCGCTTTTCAATACAATTCCTTTTCATGTTGCGTTCGAGAGGAATGACACATGGGCAGACATTATTCGGAAATGTCACGCTTTTAACACTTCGGCCGTGCCATATCAACATACTCCATTGCGTGATATCTTGAAATGGACCAAGCAGGGTACAATAAAGCAACTATTCGATACACTATTTGTGTTCGAAATCGCGTCCGAAAATTCCATGGAGGTTGAAAATTTGGCGCCTTGGTCTCCGCTGGCCGATGATCTTCAAGCAGACTATCCACTAGCTCTTGAAGCTGTTCTACGGCTGGACGAGAAATTGCACCTCACGCTCATCACACAAAGCCACGTCATGAACTGGGAAGAAGCTACTGCAACAGTCCAAAAAGTTCGACGCGCATTGCGGACACTTCTCCATAATGCAGAAGCCTCGATATCTGAGCTCATTGCAATCACCGAGAGTGTCGACGGTGGACATGAGGGAAGAGATCCTGCGTTTACGAACGGTGTCTGTTCTTGGAATGAAGCCGAGTTCGTCTGGAATGACAAGGCAAGGGCTATTCAAGGAGAGATTTCCCAACTCGCCGAAGTCCAACATTCTGAAGTAAACGCTCGCACATCTATCTTCGAGCTAGGCCTCGACAGCATCGACGCGATCAAACTATCCTCAAGGCTAAAGAAGTCCGGGATACATATCCCTGTGAGCCTTATAGTCCGGAATGAAACGATTGAAAGGATGGTGCAAACTTTGAGTAGCGAGTCTACTCATATCAAAGGCCATCTCAACGGGAATAGGAGAGAGAGTTTGCAAGCACAACTTGAAAATGCACTAGCAGGCGCTGATTTCGACATGGCTAGCGTCGATCAAGTTCTTCCTCTAACTCCTCTCCAGGAGGGAATGGTTGCGGATATGATGAGTTCCGGATTCTCGAGATACTACAATCACGATGTTCTAAAACTGTCAGCCCAAACTGATGTGTTGCGTCTGGAAGACGCCTGGCAGAAGGTTGTAGCTCATTCGCCGATTCTTCGAACCATATTCGTTGAAATCGATAATCCCGACGTCGACGCCGCTTTCGCCCAGGTTATTAGGAAAGAGTCTGAAATTAATCTTCCAGAATTCCGACTTAGGGATGGAGAGGACGTTAGCTCAGTCCTAGAGGAAATCACAAATCGTGCAGCCTCAGCTAAAGGCCAAGACAATCTCTTCCATTTAGCCCTCGTTATCAGCCGCGGAGAAACACTCCTCGTCGTTTCTCTTGCGCATGCGCTCTACGATGGCTGGTCGTTGGGTCTCATTCACTCAGATGTACGCGCAGCATACAATGGCAAAGAAGTGGATCGTCCAAGCTATGAACCGATCCTCGGCGAAATTCTGAATGGGTCAGGTGCTGCGGCCAGAGACTTTTGGCGGGGTTATTTATCTGGCGCGCCAGGAGCTTTCTTCCCGCGGAATAAAGTATCGACAAGAAGGCCACTTGTACATCGAAGAGAGCGCACTTTTGCTATTCCCGCAACGGACGTACAGGCATTCTGCAAGTCCCAAGGTATCAGTCTCCAGGCCTTTGCCCAAAGTTGCTGGTCGTGCATTCTAGCCTTCTATACACGGACACTCGATGTCGTCTTTGGGCTCGTCTTATCCGGAAGAGACGATGAAGAAGCCAACGAAGTTATGTTTCCAACCATGAACACAGTTGCCGTTCGTTCGCTTCTGCACGGCTCTGCCACCGAGATGCTGCGGTACATGCAAGACAGCATTGCTGACATCCGACCACACCAATTCTTTCCTCTGCGAAAAGCTCAAGCAATGGCTGATACCGGCAAAGGCTCTCTTTTCGACTCACTGTTCATTTATCAAAAGCGTCCCGAGGGGCTGGAGAATAACTACGCAACCGACGCTCCACTATACGAGTCAGTGGGCAGCGAATCTTATGTTGAGTATCCTATTTGTGTCGAGATGGAATTGATGAGTGGAGACATTGTTTGGCGCATCGCCTGTGAAGACTCTGTCTTTAATGGCGAGGGTGCCGAGGTGCTACTGGCAAGGGTCGAATCCGTGTTTGCGCACATTATCAACGAACCGACGCAGCCCATACTTTCATTTGCCGAAGGGAACACCACCATTTGCGACCTACCGGCCGTTTCAATCGAGCATATACATCCTAAGACAGCGGACGAATCCGACGCTGTTCTTTCGGCGGGAGAGTCTGACGAATGGTCGGTGATCGAATCAACTATCCGGGAAGTCCTCTCCGCAGTGTCCAAGGCCTCTAAGGCAGAGATATCCAAGGATGTGTCTATCTTCCACCTCGGCTTAGACTCCATCAGCGCCATCAAAGTCTCATCCCTTCTTCGAAAGAGAGATATCACTCTCAGTGTCAGCGAACTGCTTAGAGCTGCCACCGTCAGAGAAATGGCAAAAGCCACTTCCGGCACACAAGACACAGAACTTGTAGAATTCGAGCAACTCGGTTCCGCTGAGACAATCGAGCTCGTGAAGTCGGTCGACCTCAACGGTCTTATCCCCAGCCACTTCACGATTCCGTGGGAAAATGTTGACGAGTTGTTACCGGCGACAGCAGGTCAGATATATATGATGAGTGTATGGCAGAATTCGCAAGGAGAACTATTCCACCCCACACTCCAGTACCGTCTCACAGGTGTCAAGAGTGTGGAGAGAATTCAAGAGGCCTGGGATTCGCTGGTTGCAGAGAATCCACTGCTGCGAACCGTCCTACTAGCAACCGGGGACCAGGATTTCCCTTTCGTCCAAGTCGTACTCAGCACAGTCGACGACAACTTCGCGATCGAACCCAACGGTCTGCCCAACTCGAGCGAGCAGCGACATCCACAGCCCCGAGTCAAGCTCACTGCCAAACAAGTCGGAGATAGCGAGTGGGATCTCTTGCTCAAGATCCACCACTCCCTTTACGACGGCGTCAGTCTCCCGGCTCTGATATCCCAGCTCGAAAATCTCATCGCCGATCCGACCGTCTCCATCCTGTCCTCGGCCCCGCCGTTTCATCATTTCCTTGCCTCCACTGTCTCCTCGCGAGTGCGATCGCGTCGCCGAGAGTTCTGGACACGGTACCTCTCCGACCAGACTCCACAGCAGCTTATCCAACCCACAAAGCCAGCGGGCGAGCGCGTGGAACTCTTCGTTCCCGGCGCCCTAAGCAACGTCGCCAAGTTGGAAAACTGGGCCCGTTCGCGTGGCATAAACTTCCAGTCGCTCTTCTTCGCTACCTTTGCGAACGTGTACGCTTCTCTCGCCGCAACGCAACGAGGAAGTGGCCGCGCGACAACCGCCGGACAAGAGGACGTCGTCTTCGGGATCTACCTAGCTAACCGTTCACACGCGATCGCCGGCTTAGCCGAAGCCGCCGCCCCGACCGTCAATCTCGTTCCTTTGTCCGTGCGCCGGCCAGAACAAGTACTCGAGTCCGCGGCGCAGATTCAGCGCGATTTACAGGACATTCGTTCGCTGATAAATTCAGGGGTGGGGCTATGGGAGGTAGAGAAGTGGATGGGGATAAAAGTGGATGCGTTCGTGAACTTTTTAACGTTGCCGGAGGCGGAAGAGAAGCTGTGTGGTCGTGAAGAAACGTCTAATGGGGAGGATATTGTGCGGATCGGAGAAATGAATGACAAACGCTCAGGGGGATATGCCAGAGTAGTGAAGCCTCATGTGGAAAGTCGGGATTGCTTTGAGGAGCCATTTGAAGTCGAGGGAAATGTGGTTAAGGCAGCGTATTTGGTAAGCTGTCTTGGACGGTCTGCTTTCCCTAAAAATCGGACTGGTGCTAACACTGAATGGCAGCAATCAATTGATATTGAAGCTGCGGTGCGAGATAGCGCACTGGATATTGGCGTGTTTGCGCCAGCAGAAATGCTAGGGCTGTCAGGCGCGGAGCAAGTGGTGGAGGACCTGAAAACTGGTCTGGCAGGACTAAACACGTAACGCCGATTCTTGTCTCCTGTGTCTCTCTACTTTCCCACTTTTCTTGAATTATCTGCTCATGTTGTTGATACGTCTTTGCATTGATTCTTGTTTGGTCTCTGTGCTTCTGAATCATCTTGGTCTGCAGTTTTAGATCGGTTCTTTTGCCATCGTGCTGTGCTTTTAGTATACTCCAAATGAATGACATTCAAATTAACTTATGGATCAAAGACTCCACCTGCTCTATGAACTCCAAAATCTGTACAGAGATACCAATGGTGTCCCAATGGTTAGCTACAGAAAGCCGATCACAGACGCGATAGTTCCGTATGACTACATGCCGACCACACAATTTAAGCATCAATACTGCTATGCTTTGAGCCTCGTCCCTTGGAGGTCTTCTTTGGCGTCCTTGATCAAGAAACTATCACAACCGCAAGTCAGTCCAACAATTCTCCAGTCTATTGGAAAACAAATCCAACAACCCGCTTCCCAAAAATGCACTCACCTGTACCACCAAACCGTCGGTCCCACAGTCCCCAAATGCCACAAGCTATGCGCGTCAATCATGCCGCCCCAAGGCGGGAAGTCCAACAATTCCAGACTCATTGCGAGTACAACCCACGCAACAATCAAGCCTGGCCACGCCGCCCACGTTCGCTTCAACCTCCTATACCTCTCGACACTGAACCAACTCCACAGGATATTCTGCAGTACTCCTACGGCGACATTAGCCGCCATATTGTACGTATAATCCCAACTCCAAGCCGTCAAATACGTGACATGAGCTAGGTACAGCGTGCCACACACTACAGTCCATGCGCGCAGTACCGAGCGACGACGGGGGGCTCCCCCAGCGGTAGGGTCGACGTTGTCGAGGCGGAAGATGCGCACGACGGCGAGGTACAATCCGTACAGGACGGACGCGCCGGCAGCAAAGTAATCGAACTTCTCGGTGAGGTTGAAGTCGCGGGCGTGGAAGAGCATGCTGAAGACCCACGAAACGAGACCGAAGTAGCCGAATGCGAGGTAGAAGGGGCGCAGCGGGTACGAGGCCGGGATCTCGGCGCGCACGCGTCGCATGCCGTAGTCGTGCGCGAGGTAGTTGAGGAGCGAGAAGAGGACCGAGAAGGGCTCTTGCATCCCCATGAAGCGGTGGAAGGGCCATTTGCCGTGGAATTGCAGCACCGGCTGCATGTACGGAGGGTCGCGCGCAAGGCGCTTGTTTGTTATGACGTGCTGGCATGTATAGTCGCATTCCGAGGGGCAGTCCCAGAGGAGGAGGCGACGTTGAAGGGCTGAAGCGATTCCAAGAACAGGTCAGTTCGAGGAGCATTTCGCGCGTTGGGATCACAGGAAAAGATGGACGTACGGATTGAAGGACCATCATGGCCGCAGTTGGTCTCAATGCACACCTAAATCAGGTCATCAGATACAATCCTTTTCCACTTCCTTCGTATGCGCCATGAACGTCGACGAGAGACCCTTCAATGTGCGCTCCATATAGAAAAAAAGGAGACGCCTGAGGCCCTACCTGGACGCAACTGCGAAAATCTGGCAGGTAGTCACCGGCCGACGCGGCCGACAGGCGCGCGAGCAGCGCGATGGACACGAGCAGCCATGGCAGCAGCTTCTCGTTTGGCTTCATCGTTGCAGCATAGTGCAGGGCAGCAGAGTCGGTGGATGCCGGCGGAATTCATCCATGCCTCGAGTTGTGGAGACGCGCGCGCGCAGGGCCAAGCGCGACTTCCCTTTGGTACGCTAAGGGTCCGGCTCCGCGCTTGGCGGGGCGAGGGGGCCCCATTTAATGCGCATTGGGCGGATTTTGCTTACTACATCGGCGTCCGAGGGCTCATAAAAATTCCCAACTCTACACCTCTGCTTTTCACACCGAGATTATAAACACTGGAAGCTATTTCAACTAGGCCGGAGAACAAAGGTCGGCAAAATGAATTTTGGACCGGCAGGAGATCGAATCCTGGACCTCTCGCATGCAAAGCGAGCGCTCTACCACTGAGCTACGGGCCCGAAGTTTTTTAGCGCAATAATCATATTTTTCAAATATGTAATACATATACACTACAATCCTTAAGTCAGTATAATCCTTAAATTTCCTGATTGGGCAACTCTCTTCTGTCAGAATATCAGGTGGCCTATCTGGGCCTAGTCCTCCCTCTGACAGGAATTCTACAAGTGTATTTACGCAGCCTTAGATAGCACCATTTTCCAATGTCAATGGTTTTGGCCTACCTATTCCAGATTTTCACCGGAATCTGACATCTTCAGGAAATGATGAAACATTTTATGACTACACGGGTTCTGACTATATATCCTAAAACTTAGGTATGTATAAGCATATCGTAAAAACTTATGTAATGCTTCCTACTTGTATAACCTTGACCCATTCTCGTAAAGCTTGCCACTGTTTGTGGAGTGAAAATAAGGTCGAAGCCTACCATCTATCTCCTCTCTACGTTTGAGCCCAGATGTCGTTACTAGATACGCTTTGATCTTAAATGAGCCGCAGGAATTAAACACGTTAAGGATTGCGCGAGCGCGTAACAAAATTGCAATCTTTGTAGAGCCCAATATTATGAGCATACCGCGCATGATACGTGGAAGTCTGCCATAAATTCTTGACGCTACGTCAGAGCAATTAAATCAAAACATCACAGCAGTAAAAAGTCAATTTCGACAAAACTCGTGATCGCATTTTCATAGAACTAGATGTACAATTCAACCTCAAACCCAAATCTTACAATCCAGATGACAAAACAGCTCAACGACCGTACAAATCATTCAATACAACAATTGCAAAAAGCCACTCTCAAGTGGAATAAGACCCGCAAGCTAAACTAGAGAGACTCCCAATCCAAAGCACTATCAATCCCAGAAAAGGTGCACGTCACCCGTTCAAACTAGGCAAACTGTCATGCCTTCGTGACCCGTGCTTGTGGACTTCACTAGATATGAATAACCCATGATCGTCCTGAACTCCTGAACTCCTGAACTCACTCCCAGGGCCACAGCCCCGTCCTTAGATCCAACGGCGGACTCTATCCGCCCCCGGTCCATCCGGGAACTTTCCTCGGCGCGTAGCATGCGCGAGGAGATCCTCCGGCGACAAGTCCGCCGAGCCCGAAACTGCGTGCGTCCGCACGTGACGATGTGGCCCGACCGGAGGACCCGGATGGTCCGAGGGGGAGGATAGCGCCGTGGTAGGCCGAGCCTGTTCCATAGTAGCACCGAGGTGCTGGGAGAGCAGCGCTGGGTGGCCGACCAAATGGGGGGGCAGAGGCTCATTCGGGCCCGGCAGCGGGAGCGGGGGTGGAATAGGCCCGCGAGGCCTCTGAGGCACCGAATCTAGTCCCGTGACAATTGGAGTCTGCACCCTCATCAATGGGCGCTGCTCTGGGGGTGGAGGTGGCGGCCGCGCAGGTGCTGTCTGCACTGGTGCCGCGGGAATCGGCGGAAGAGGCCGGATAGGAGGCGGGATCTGCGAAGGGAGAGGCGGCACAGGAGGGACGTTCTCAGCGGAGGCAGCTGCACCGCGAAGATTGAAGAAGGAGCGGTGGCGGCGCGGTGCCCTCAAGGGGCTCTTTGGAGGTATCGGCGGAGGGGCACGCAGAGACTCGGGCGATAGGGACTCTTGATCGTCTGAAGATGTCTCAAAACGGCGAAAGATACGCGAGCGGCTTTTGATGATCGATTTGGGAGGCGTACGCGTAGGTTGGGCAGGGGCCGGCGGCGAAGTTTGAAGCAACGGGCGTCCGCTTGATGCCTGCAGTGTTATTTGGATAAGCAACTTGTTCTTGAGTTGTGGATGCCATAGTATCTCCTTACGGAGCCAACTGAATCGTTATCCTGGCGTGGGCTGCCGCTCCCAAATTTCTCGCTTGCATCGCGCTCGGCAACGAGCTCCCGCGCCAACCGGCTCAGTGGAGGCCTTGAACTCTTTGAACTGCTCGAAGCCGGAGTACTCGGCTGATCTTCTGCCTGGCGATCTTGCTCCTTCGCCGTGTCGTCCTCCTTGGTGGCCTCAGCTTTATATGCAGCCTATTATTATGATTAGCTTGATGTCTGCCTTGAATAGTTCCAAGAAATGTAGGAGGGATCCGCTAAAGACGGCTTTGAGCAAGAGCTTACCCAGTCCGGAAGAGCAGCATCATTGACCACGAATTCTGACAGCCGCGACTTCGGTATCTGCGGACGTTGTCGAGGCATGGGCAACCCGAGAGGGACTTCTCCAGAGTCACCTTCTTCGACGCTGGCGCGGGGTGTGCTGTACGACGTAGGCGTAGGCGGGGGGACGAAGCTAGGCCCAAGTGACCTCTTGTCCTGAATTTCTGCCGGAAGAGGTGGGACAGGAGGGGGAGGGGAAGAATTCGGAGAGGGCGCGAAGACCTCATCCAGCGCCTCAAGGCGTTCATAGTCGGACTTGTCACCGCGGCAGACCTGATGGTAGTA
Source organism: Lineolata rhizophorae (assembly GCA_010093515.1). Classification (NCBI taxonomy): domain Eukaryota; kingdom Fungi; phylum Ascomycota; class Dothideomycetes; order Lineolatales; family Lineolataceae; genus Lineolata; species Lineolata rhizophorae. Next base: position 840,491 of record MU001679.1, on the reverse strand, counting down.
AGGGCGGAGGTTATTCTTAGCGAACAAGATTGTGGACATACGAAATCCATGTCATCGTCCTCCTTTCGTTTGTTTGTCTTTGCCTTCTTCTTCTTCGCAGGCTTCGATGAAGGATGATGGCCACCCTGCAGTAAATAGGTTAGCAACGGCTACTTTATGACTGCTCTGAAAAAAGGATCTAAGACAGCTTTGGAAGATTAAAGGATGACTTACATATCCAAGCCATTCATCAGAGGGGCGCTTGAAGGATTTTTTCTTCTTGGCTGCCTTCTTGTTCTCCTCTTCCTCTTGGGCTTCGCGATGACGGCTCTTGGAGCGCAAATTGGCCACCGAACGGAAAGCTTTACGCAACATGCCACGGGCCGAGGGCCTCACCGTTTTGTCGGAGTCGGCAGACTCCGAGTCGCTATTACCGTCGCCACTGCCACCACGGGTCTCTCCCGGGGGGGGGACCGGAGGCGTCTGGTTGATGGCGAACGGTTCTTGATCAGCCCATGGGGCTAGGCGAGAGCGGACGTACGCTGCGTCTATGGAAGAATTCATGTTAGTACAGTCGTAGATGAGAAGGTGCATGAGCGTGAAGGTTTCACAAATTTAATGGTATATGAAATCCATGGAGACAGGCTGGGTTGGGCAGAAGGCGGTAGAATTCACTTACGGGTGTGCGGGCTGAGTTGCTCGCTTGAGAGGAGGTCACCGGTCGAAGGTGAATTCCACAGCCCATTAGCAAAATCGGCGGGCGCGAAGGGGACATCTGGACGAGAGATTTGAGGAAGCCGGGAAGGAGAGCGGAAAGGTGAAGCGCCATGGGGCGCGAAGCCGCCACCAGGGTTGGTCGGCGTGCTCGGGCGACTCCCAGACATCGTGAAGTTTTGATGGTTTGAAGAGTATTGTATGCCGTGTAAATTCGTGATAAACGCGGCAGACCAGAAGGCGGGGACGGGCAAGAAAGAAAGAAGAAAAGAAGAGGTTTGGAAGGGTGCGGATTGGTAGGTTTATGTACCTAGCGCGACGAGGTTCGCAATGCTCTAGGCAGCACCGCAATCGGCGGTCTGGCGCAAAGTGAAATCGCCGCGGAAGTCGCGCTCGATGTGAAAGTGCCGCCGGGTTTGGTGGAAGGGAGGTTGGTCCTGCCTTCCCGCAGTTGCGGTGGGTAGGCGCGGCCGACGGCATGCCCTCGTGCTTCCCAAAATGGAAGTTGCACTTCAAGGCTATGATGGGACGGCGCATGTGATGCAGAAACCCAAGTGCGAGTACGAACTCGCACTATTGACTCGAGACTCCACATAATATTAAGAGCCCCAGAGCCGAAAAGAGATCGATCAGGGACTTGAAGCTCGTGCTCATAAAATGACTCGAAAAACAGATGGAATCCACGGCTGCTATTTAGAAATCTTTCGAGAATAGCAGAACTCGAGTATGTGCAACAAGATGAACCAGATATTTGTAAGGCTAAGAAGGAGTTGGAGGTACAGAAATCCGAAGGGAAATCGAAAACCTATTAGAAATGTAGACTAAGATATAGCTTTAGGGGCACCAAATGTTAGTATGATCTAAACAATGTTATCGAGAGAAACTAAGATCTACGCAAAATAAATTACCAGCAACGTACGAAGTAAACTCAACCAATCAGAATGAGGCTGAACAGATGACGAGGGAATGATGTTCAGGCAATTACACAAAATCATAACAACTCCAGGGGATAAGTATTGCTTGATAACAAAATTTTATGAATACCTACGTGAATACCTAAATAATGACTCTTTTCTACACAGACAGGTGATTATACGAGTATGAGACTCATATCCGATTATAGATCCTCTAGGCTGATATGGTGCGCATAGCAATGGCGTCGAAATCAAGGCTTCAAAAATAAGCGCTAGAAATATTGAGAAAATTGAACGCTGGAGACAAGTAGAAAACAATGCCCGCTCTTCATACATTGTTCAATGTAGAAAGAGGTCATTGAAGCACGAGAATAGGAAAGGGGTACAGTATAACATTTCGATCTTGACTAGCTGTCCGGTCATGTGAAAACTAGTCATAATTTGAAAAATGCGATCTAACTCGTAGACCACCCAAAGCTCCTGTGTAAATCTAATAGAGAGAGCATCGGAAAAGTCGCATTGGATTGCCTTAGAACCTCATAGACCATATCGATTTTATATCAAACGGCACAGCGGGCAAGCAACAAAAAAGTTGTGAAGCATGGAAACAAAATACGATAACGTAATCCACCACCTAGTGGCCCACACCACCTAGTGGCCCACCCAGCAACATCTCCATCAGCAAAATGCCAATGTCTTGGCCAATTCTCATCGGATTCGAGTGTTTTAAGCGTCATTTGAACCAGCAGCAGCCTGAGTAGCAGCTTGACATGTTCTGGAGTTGTGTCCTTCAATGCCGCAGCGACCACATCGCCTTCTCTTGGTGGTGACGCCCACCGCGATGGGAGCATCCACCAGCATTTCTTGCTGCAATTGAGCCTCAATGGCAGGATGATCGACCAATTCCATTCCTTCTAGCATGCTGAGAGGCCTCTGAGTGCTGATACGCTTTCTCTTGCGCTGCCGA